>CAJQZJ010034182.1:1758911-1802619 GCA_907164525.1 Lophiomys imhausi
GAGAGAGAGAGAGAGAGAGAGAGAGAGAGAGAGAGAGAGAGAGAGAGCTAGCTGCTGTTATGGAACAATGTAAAAACCAATTTAAAGACAAAGAATGTGACAGGGTGGGTACATACAGATGTGCATAGGCACATAGCAAGTATTTTCCAGGTGGACAAAGCCATTGTCAAATTGCAGCATCGAAGGAACTGAGGAGGAAGTAATGTCAATAGGAGGATACCACGCAAAGTCAGGATGATATAGCTTATCAAGAGTGTGGAGGACAGGCTTGGTTTGAGTGAGCTGAGGAGTCTGTGGGATTGTGAGGTGGGAGTCTGGTGTCTCATCCTGCCTTTCTTTCTGATATGAAAAGATTAAAAAGACTAGACCAAGGTTACCATAGCATGCCATGTCAGTTCATTTCGGGTTGGTAACAGTATGTGCCTCATCACAGGACACTGAGGCTCTCTCTATATGGACCAAGTTGACTCTGAAGATGAATTGAATGTCTACAATGGAGATATTGCAGGTAATAGGAACATGCCTAATTGAACATATCCTCAGTAAGAGAGGGGGTAAATTTAAGAGTTAAAGTAAGCTGCTGTGGTAGTAGGGATTGCACCTAGGGCCTTGCATGAGGACTAGATAGATCAGCATCCTCCACACATGCTAGGCAAGAGGCTTTTCTCTAAGCCACAGCTCCAGCTTTCTATTTTCTTCATACTTTTAAAAATGTTTGTGAAGGATAACTGAAAACTCTGTTATTTAGGGGAAGAGATTACAAGCTGTTAAATGGTCTTGTTAAATGGGTTTTGGAGGTTAGACCCAGGGACTTCCTTCTTTTCCTTTTCTGTATCCTTCTTTCTCTCCTATGTAGGAGTGCACGGACTTGAGAAAAATGAGACATAGACATAGTACGGGAAGGACCAAGAAGAAGGGACAGATTATTGAATATGCCCTTATACCTTTGTATATTGATACAAAATTAGTACTATATTTGGCTAAAGTGGTATTGACCATTGTTTATTGTGCAAAATTAAGATTGTATTGGACTACATCGGTATTGATCTTTGTATATTGATACAAAATTAAAATTATAGTTGGCCACGATGCCCATGTATATTGATGTAATATTAAGATTGTATTGGGCTACATAGGCATTGATCTTTGTATATTGATACAAAATTAAGAGTATATTTAGCCACATTTGAATAGATCTTTGTATATTCATACAAAATTAAAGGTAATGCTTCCTAATGGTATTGTACCTAGAGATACTTAAAAATGAAATGTGAAGCTCTGGCCTCTTGATACCAACCATCTTAAACTGTTTAGGATAGTTAAGAAAAACAAACTCCTAGTCATGCAAGCATGTCACTTTGTTAGCTACTATGACAGTCTATCACAGATATTCTCTAAGATACTCAGAAATCAAGTTGTTAAGAGACAAGCAACATTTGCTTATCTAAATACAAGAGATAGATAGGACATCTTCAAAAACCCCAAGAGATCTGCAGAACATGACATTCAAAGATGTTGTCTTAAATTAAGATTTTCTTTTGATATTGAGACGTATCAGCTCCTGACAGCACCCCCTATTCTGCTCCAAGTAGAAGCATCGAAGAATCACCAGTGTGAGATGGTTGAATTAGTGGCAAGCCTATCTCTTGGCATGAAAAAACTCCTTGCTTCAACTGCAGACAGACTGCTGTCCAAAAAGGACAAAACTTGGTAGCAGGGAAGTCAACAGCCTAGCTCTGCCAAGACAGGGTAGGTAAGTCCTTCATAATCCCTGCTCTACAATAAATGTCTGTAAGAGAAACAGGACCAAAAGGCTGAAGACTGATGCTGGAATGTATGGAGAGAAAATGGGAACTGTCCAGGCAGTCATTGGTATGTCATTTCTTAGTTTTGGAAGCTGCAGGCCCTGCACTTCCTATATAATCAGATATATTTATCCCTCTCAGGTCTCTGAGGTGGTTGAAGAATAGACAGCTAGAGTCTCATAGTTAAATTTTGAGTTGTTTAGGAATCAAGAGGGCGTTCTAGATCTAAGAAGATGTTTTTAATAGTGATGCAAGTTAGTATTAAAGCTGATTCAGTTATAGAACTTTAAACTCATGGAGATGGTTAGATGGTAGAATGTTAAAGTCAGGGGCCAAATATGTATGAACTAGACATTGGGAATGTATACTGGGCCATTTAACTCTCATAAATGTGGCATATTTATTTCTGTTGTTTTATATAGTATTTACTGTTATAAGAGAAGGAACCATTTGTTGGACTGAAAGGGGAAGCTGTTGGGGGGAAGAGGGTGGAAGGGTGGGACAGGAAGGAGGAATAGGGAAGGGATTGTGACTGAGATGTAACTTGAAGAAATAAAAAAATAAAGTATTAAAAAAATGTTTGTGAAAATATCTCATTGCCCAGACTGGGCCTAAATTCCCTTAGTTCCCCAGGGGCGTTGAAATTGGCATCCTTCTGTCTCCACTTCCCAGTAGCTGAAATTACAGGCCACCACCACCAGTCCCAGAAGGCAACTATTCTTAGTGTCTTCCTTCATTAAATAATGATGTCAGCAGCAGCGGGTGACAACACCTTCATGCCAGGTGGGGGACGCTTAGCCTCGCAAGGTTTGATCCTCACTTTGATTTTGTGTAAGACTTCTTAGTATTTCAGCTTAGAATTGGAAACAGAAAAACTAAACCTAGAGTATTTACATAATCTGTCCAAGGTCAGATCATTAGATGATATAAAAGCTAGGATTGGAACTGGATAGAGTACTGACTGGGAAGTTTACAGTGAACGCTAATAAAGACCCCAATTGGTTTCAGATCTGAAAATGTGTTCTTCACAAAATACGTTCTTTGCAAAACACTGTCGTTTTTGAGGCTGTAATACAGCAATGCTAGGTGTTGTTTCTGACAGCAGTAAAACCGGGAAGTTAGGGGAGGACTCCATGCACATTTGATGTGTGGTATTTCCATCTTTGGGGTTATTACAACCGTGTGACTATCTATTTAATTCTACAGTGACATAACTTTTTTTTTTTTGACTCGAAAATCAATATACTATTTTTCAAGGCTTCAGTTTGACAATGACCTGTGGCCTGAGAATCAGATTACTTAAAACCAATCCTGGCTTCCCCACCACTTCTGTGGAGCCTCCGGCATGGTACCTGCAATTGTATTAACACATCTCAGGCCTTGGATGCTCTGCCTTCTACAGTGTCAGTCTTGGCCTCATTTTCCGATTATAGAATGTGCTCAGAGGTGTAAGTTTGCAGAGTACCCTGGCCTCTAGCCTGTGTTATCTAAATGCAAAATAGTTTATTTTACTGTGTGGTGTGTGATTAAAGAGCCAGACTGGATGTTCTCCAGCCCTCCATCTAGACAAATAAGAATTTGCTAATATAAAACTGTCCCTGTTCCGAGTCTACTCTAGAATTTCTCCCAGAGGAGATGCAAGGGGCACTCTTGTATAACAACATCGTTTGTCTTTCTGAAACAATGCCTGCTCAAGAACGAGGGCTAGATTGTAATGCATCCTCTCAGTACCAGCCTCTGCCCTGAGCTGATGATGACTGAGATATGCCAGCTTGTGTCCAATCCTCTACCTACACACATTCCAGAAAAACAACCCACGATCTAATTTGTTTAGTCATTTGGTGGAAAATCCTGTAAGGGAGGTGGCAGTAGAAGCGAAACCAAAATATAATTTGATAAAGCTAAAAAAATCAGGTATGATAAGACACACCTATAATCACAGCACTGGGAGACTGAGGAGGGAAAAATCTAGAGTTCAAGGCTAGCCTGGGTTACACAACACAATCCAAATCTGAATATTCCCTCCTACACCCACACACATTACAAAGAAAAAGACATATAAAAGCCTCAATTTTCTTTCCATTGCTCAGCATTAATCTCTTTAATATTTAAAATTTTCACCATACAGATACAAATGATACTATTTACTCAAGTATCCTTTGACTCCTTTCTATTTTCATATAAGAACTACAAAATATTTTGCAATGCCCCATGGGATATACAAGTGGCTGGATTTTCATGATGACTTAGGCAAAATATGATTTCATGTTTGAATCTTCTAGCCACTCCAGTGGAATGAAAACCAACAGAGATCCTTTAACCCCCCCCTCCAACATAAGTCCTTAGTGTAGACAAAGAGTTAAATCCTGAGGGAAAGAGAAGTTAAGTTTTCCTCCATCATGATTTATCACACACTCCAACACTGCCTCGACTGTTCTTTTGAGGAGGTGAGGAGAGGGCAAGGCTAACAGAAATCTTCTGTTGTTGGTTTTTGTCCAAGTCTTAAGTGTGAGTAACTCCCCTATTACTGCTGGAACCTGAGGCAATAAAACCTTGAGTTCCCAAGTGTGGCAAAGACAACAAAAGCTTTTATCTGTAGGTTAAATTATTAATCATCAAGATGTGTCCCCCTTGACATCAATAACATCAGAAAAATCAATTTGTTCTGGTCCAGTGTGTGCTCATGACTGACTTGCCCTGTAATGTAGGTCAAGCTTGAATTTGATGCTCTGATAGCCAGACGTTCAGGAGGGAAGGGGAGCTTCCCTCCTGAATGCGGGTCCCAGGTAGGAAGTGCTGGGAGGCTGGAGAGAGGTGGTCCACTAAGGGAAACAAGAGTCAGACTGCAACTAGAGAGACAGAAGAAATGCTCTAAAGAGGCACTAAGCCACAACAGCTGCCAAGTGCCTTTTGCTTCTCTCACTGTTGAAGGACTTGAGGGGAAACTCAGCAAACTCTAATGCTTCTGGCTCTCATCCCCTTTTGTTACAGCAGTTGATGAAAAATAAGATGTGTTTCTTTCCCCAAGAGGGAGCACAAGAATGAAAGTAGTGTGTCTCCTTGTCCTCCAGATGCTCTTTAAAAGGAGAGGGTAGATGCAGGCTTTATCCATTTCTCTTTCTCAAAAGTAGAAAAAAACCAGCAGGCAAACCTAGTTAAAATAACCCTGAGTGGTTTTTTGCCCCTGCCTATTCTCTGGTAGAAAGCAAGCCCGGAATGAAGTCCTGTGGGTCTGGTGTCATCTTTCTCTGAATGATAGTCCTTGTTGATAGGCTACCTGGAGGCAAATCAGCTGATGAGACCACAGCGAGGCTCTGCAGCTTTGCAGAATGAGTTTCTGCCCGCATCTCTCTGAACACATGTCCCTAAGAAATCTGTACTTCAGGGCTCCCAAGGCTGCACTAGATGTACAGCTATGAAAAGCTCCAAGCGTGAAGCTGCCTGCAGCCTTTGTGGTTCCCAGGCTTTGCTCCAGTGGCCACCCCTGGGGCAGAGTGGCTACTGCTGCTGTGTGTCATGCCTCCTTGGAAATGTCCTAGAACACAACTGCACTAGGTGGCATATGAGTTGGGAAGGCATGCAGGCCAGGGACCCTGTGACAATGCCATCAGGCTTAATATGGGCAGGAGTGATCACTAGCACCAACTCCATGCATCAGATAGACTGCCTTTGCTTTAGAAAAAGACTTGGAAGTTACCTACTGGGTTCAAATCTATATTGCCACTTTGCAACTAGATATCTTTGGGCAGTTTCCTTAATGATGTATGGCTAAATTTCATCACCTTTGAGGTGTGCACATTATACAGGTAAGAACTGAATGAGATAACATGAAGACTCCACACCCCCATCCCCACCACAGATGTGTATTGCAGTTACTATTGCCAATCAACAAGCCACTCTGTCCCCTGGAGATCAGTGCTATGAGCACCCTTCACGGATCTTCGATGCCCGAATTTCGAGTTGGAATGCTGGGCTAGCCTTCTTCCCAGCCTCAAAGTAACAACTTCATGGACCATGTGGTTGAGTTAGCCCTTCCATATGAAAAGCAAGGACTAGAGGCCATTCTTTGATCAAAAGTTGAGGAAATTTCAGAAGGGTACACCTATATGGGAGAGGAGAGATTATTGTAGTCATTGTCAGAAAACTCTGCCTGACATTTGCCATTTGTATAATAAATATTATGCATTGAACAAACCACATTGCTTTTTCTTCCTAGCTTTAGTTTACATGTTAATGAATTGCATTTGATTAATTGCTTTTATTTTCTGATCCCAGCAAGGGGATCTTGACACCTGAGTATGCAAAGATTTTAGTTTCATTTTAGACCGGTTCTATCCTGTCAGCAAGAAACCATGCAAGATACTCACATGTGTGGGAAGATATTTTGATAGCTCCACTTCCTGCCAATCTTGTTACCAGGTTCTGTGTCTCAATGGAGCAATTTTCTAAACTCTCCATGTTTTTAGGATGGCCCTGGAAGCATTCACAGAGAGTTTTGCAAACTCAGGCTTAAGCTTAAAAGCACTCACTCCACACAGGGCATCCATGTCCCTTGGAGTTGGATTCACTTATTCAATCAGCAAGTATTTATTGAATATCTGTAATATAACATTGTATGCATGTCACTGGCATGAGAAAGCAAACTGCCATTCTTTTCCCACCCATAAAACTTAGAGTCTAATGAGACAGTAGTCATAATAAGATAAGTAAATGAATAAAATTATAGTGTTTGCTGTGACTTTCTTTTGTGCATGTGTATGTGTATGTTTATGGTATGCATGTTTGCATACGTATGGGTACATATATGTGCAGGTGCACAAGCACATGTGTGCTCCCTATGTTTATATATGTGTGTAAGCTCAATATCAAGTGTCTTTCTTGATCAATCTGTGCTTTAGTGAATCAGGATCTTTCTATTGAACCAGAGCCTGCCAATCAGCTAGTCCACAGGGAGTACTGGAAACCCCCTGTCTCTGCATTCCTATTACTGGGATTACAGGACACCTACCTAGCTTTTATGTGTATTTTGGAGATTTGAACTCTGGTCCTCACGTTTGCATAGCAAGTGCTGTGTCCAGTGATCTCTGTACATTCTAATTTAACCCATCCCACTCTACCATCTTTCATATATAAAAATATCATATAGCATCTTTCGGTACTTTTCTTTATTTCTCCTTACGATATTTTCTCCAATTTATACAAGTTGCCACTAATAACAGGATAGCCTTCTTTTTAAAAGCTACTTAGTCTATATATGCCATGATTTCTTTTCTTTTTTTGTGTGCTGTTTATTTACTACTTCAGTTTACATCTCCATCCCAGTCCCCTCCCTCCCCCCCTCCCGATGCTATGATTTCTTTATTTATGTGTCTCTTGATAAACACTTACTTTGATTTTGCACTCCAGCTATTATGATTCATCCTGTAATCAACATGGAAGTTCAACTCTTTCTTGACACTTTTTATTTCCTCTCCTTTGGGTAAATATTCAGTCATGGGGCTGCAGGATCACATGGTCACTCTGCAGTTCCAGAAGGAACTTATATTCATTATGCTTTGGTAGACCTGTACCAACTCTACCAAATTCCGTCTTCAAAAGTAGTTATACATGCTTTTTACTACAAATTTTTCATAGTTTATATGTCTGTGTGGGATTTTTGGGATCCCCAGGATCAGACTACATTCCAGGTTGGCTGGGTATATGGAATTACCTATGCTGTGACTAGGGAAGGGTGCATTTCCAGGCTCTGTTGGTAGTTGGCAGCGTTCAGTGACTTCCAGATGGCTAGACTGGGGGTTTTGATTTCTTGCTAGCAGCTGCTTTCAAGTGCACCTAAAGCACAGTGACTTCTTTCCTCACAGCCAACAAGAGCAAGAGTTTCCTAACTGGGTAAGCTCCAGTCATAAAAAGTACAATTCCATACCTGGAAGCATCTATTTCTCTTACCCATTGTCCATATTCTGAGGGTTATAAAGAACTTACAGGTCTTGCCTTTAGGTACCAGGGAGGATAGAGGAAAGTTACACAAGGACAGAATAACCATGGGCTGTTGTGGCAAGCATGTCCTTTCTGCAACATTCTGTCTCATGGGACAGAAATCAAACTTCTCCAGATACCCAGGCCAAAATTCCAAGACTTTCTCATTTATATCCTATATCAAGTCTGCTAGCAAATTTAGCCAACACCACCTTGGATGGTGTCTAACCTTCCAAGGCCATTCTCCTTCTTTCGCTCAAGCTCCATCTTTCAGCATCTGACAACCTTCCAATTTTCCCCTTCCCATTTTCCTGTACCATCAAAACAGCAGGGAGAATAATCATATATAAACCAAAATTCAATCATGACAAGTCAGGAATGATGATTTGCATCTGTTTTCCTGCCATTTGGGAGTCTGAGGCAGGAAGATCATAATGAGTTCAATCCTAGTCTGGTCTACATACTAAGTTCTAAGCCACTCTAGACTACTGAATAAGAGCCTTCCTTAAAAAAGAATAATCCCTGGGAGATGTCTCAGTGTGTAAGGGAACTTGGTACACAGCCAGAAGACCTGAATTCAAATCCTCCACACTCACATAAATGCTGCACATGTACCTGTAACTTACAATGCCATGAGAGGCCAACAGGAGGCTCTCTGGCTAACAGCATAGTTCCAAGTTCAGTGTCATACTCTCTTTCAAGGAAATGAGACTGAGAGAGATATAGAGTCATCCCCTGCCTTTGGTATGTCAAAGGTTATACATATCTGCATACACTATGCAACATAACGTACCCAGCCCTCACTAAATTCTCATCTTTTCTTACAATTTCAGTGGCTGTTTCTCTTGTCAAAGTTTTGAACACATGTTCCTTCTTCGTGGAACTTTCTCCCCATTTATGCCAGCTCTTGACTCTGAGGCTTCAAGTTGTAGGTGGCCTTGCCTGAACACCCTATTTATGATGTGGTACTCATCCCTCTTCAAGTCTTTTGTTTCCCACCAGTTACAACAATTTCCAATGTAAGTGATGTTTTGGCTGCTTATCTGTCTTCTTGGCCTCAAGAGACAGCCACTATTGCAGAACATATCTATTTACTGCAGTCTCAGCCCTGCCTAATACAAAGTAGGTACTAAGGAATTAGTTATTCACCAAACTATGTAATCTGCATAGCTTATGTGAATTACAGAATATTCTTTGTGAAAATAATATCTTGAGTTGACAGTCATAGAGTCATTTCTTAGTGTTGTATAGCAGTTTCTTCCAAGATTAAAGCATTCCATCCTGCAGAAGACCACCTTAATCGTTAAGGTAAACAAGGCAAAATTGCTTCAGGTAGTTCCTGAAACTGACCAGATTCATTAGTCCACCCCTTCCTGAGAGTAAACAATAAAGACTTCTGAGAGTCAATAGCCAACAAGCCAAGCTGGAAAGAATTTCTAAGACAAGACCACCTTTCTGGAAGAAGAAGAAACCAGCAGAGCTGCCAGGAAGAAGTTTAAATCTATTGTGTCACTTGGAAAGGACACTCTTCAACTTTTTGGACTGCCTGCAGGCTGTGCAGTGTGTTCCGGGTGGCCAGATTTTGTGAGCTGTTGTCCATGCTGGCTGGGCTCTGATTATCAGCTCTTTTTGACTCTGTTACTCTAATTCCTCACCCATATTCCTGTAAGTAACCCCAATAAAACTCATTGGTTCATCAAATTGTACTTGGGTGCTATCCATAATTTGGTCTGTTCCAGTCTCCCTATCTGAGGCAAGTAGACATTTGTGTTGCATATCTTCAGGGAAAGTATATCACACAACACTTAGATATACTTTTGAAATGGCAAAGTGTTTCACAGTGAAAGTTAGTTTCTATAACTGGAAACTTGGTTAATCATCACACATACCATCATAGACCATTAGAATATTTTAAAATTTATTTCAGTAGATGGCATATTGAACCTACAACCTCATACATTCTGACACTATGTTATACCTACAGTCCTCTTTTTATTTAAAAATATTTCTTTAAAATTTTTTTTCTTGTGTTTTGAGATAGGTTTCTCTCTATGTAGGTCTGGCTGTCCTGAAACTCACTCTGTAGACCAGGCTGGCCTTGAACTCATAGAAATCTGCATTCCTCTGCCTCCCAAACCCTGGGATTAAAGGCTTACACTACCATGCCCAGCCTTAAAATAATTTTTAATTAAGATCTTATTATATTATTTTCCCCTTCCCTTTCCCTTCCAAGACCTCCTATGTTCCTCCTTACAACCCCTCCCATACACATCACTCATTTTCAAATTGACATTCTTTTTTTCATTAATCGTTATTGTTACACATATATGCAAAAATATATGAATGTGAGCCAGTGAGTCCATTTGGTGTTGCTTGTGTCAATGCGGTTTTAGGGCTGACCTCTTTGTTTTGTATAACCAATTAGGGCGCTCCTTCCTAGGAGAGACTAATCCTCCCCCACTCAGCAGTCATCAGCTTCTTGTAGGTCTTTGGCTAGAAGTGCACTTAAGGTACATCTCAGAAGAGAGAAAAGAAAGATTAAGAGCCAAAGGACTTGGAAGTCAGTTGTGAGACTATGTTTCCTACAAAGAATAGGGAAGCTACCTCCATGATACCTGAACACTATGACTTTGTAAATAAGACCTGAATGATAGTAATGCCAATACACATGCTAATGTGGAAAGGAAAACCTCTTTTCATTTTTTCTATTTTGAAACAGAGTATTGCTAAATTGCCTAAGCTATATTGAATATTCCTCCTGACAATCTTCCTGAGTCAGCCTCCACAATGGCTGAAATGACAGGTTTATGCTGCCAGACTTGTCTCAAATATAATTTTTTTAGCACTCTGCTACACACCTTTTTTAGTTTCTAATTTTTCTTCAAGATAGTATTGGCTGAATACCTGCCAACAGTGGTCTTCTCCCCATTCCACATAGCTTCCTTATATCAACTAAAATAAACATTTGATACAGGAGGTCACAGTTTCTGTATCCTTCATGAGTCCATCGACATGTCAGTGGATTCACAACCCCCTACATCTGACCTTGTAATAACGCCAGTTATTCATTTAGCAAACTCCTCCTTATCATGCAGGACCCACTCAGGTGTGAACTCAGGTAGTTTTTCAAACTGGATCCAGCTTTCTAGAAGATGTTTTTCTGACTCCGTTTTTATAAGCTTTGTGCTCTATCACCATATGAGTTCAACGGAGAGTGTAATTAAATGAGTCACACTTTGTAATGTGTCTACAAGTGATAAGCACTATTGAAATTGTTTAAAAATCAAATTAAAAGAACTACACATTACCAATCTATGCAGTGTATCCTCTGGTCCTAGTCTTAAGTGGGCAATCAACGAACAAGACTAAATAAACGAAGGAAACTGACACGATACAGATTAGCTGTAACCAGAAAAAGAAATCATTGCATGAGTCACAGAAACCTGACAAGTGAAACAGATGTGAGTCTCCACGCCTCAGGCCACTTCCAGAAAGAGATGTCAGGGCCCAAGTTTTCACCATAGAAAGAGTTTGTATTTGTTACAATTGCTGTGCCAAAACCCTGGGCAGAAGCGACAGAGGACAGGCTTCTTCTGGCTCAAAATCTCAGAGGCTTCAGACCACCAAGGTGAACAGGCATGCAAGTTGGAATGAATTGGTCCTTGGCAGCAGAAACGTGAAGCTGCAGCTTCCTGCATCTGCTAGAAGCATAACCCAGCTATTGTCATGAAGTCCCATCCCCAGTGGCCTATGTCCCCACCTAGCCCTATGTCCCAATATTTCTCTTCTCTTCTGAAATAGGGCTGCCATTTGAGGACCACGTGTTCACACCATAAGCTTGCTGGGGACATTTCACATGAAATTCTTAACAAATGTCTTAATTTGCAAAAACAGTACCTTGAAATATTCTGGTCTTGCCCTGTGGAGAAGCAGACCAGGAGAGCAGAGTCAGGCGGCATGAGAGGCCTTGCTAAGGGGCCCTCGAGCAAGTGAAGCAAATCTGGAAAGGGAGATGTTCCGAGTACTGGTTTCCAAAGCTTTCCCGAAAAGCTCACTCTATGATGGCAGAGAACTGTTGAAGACTTTGGTCTGGACAGAGAACTCAGTGCAGGTTCCTTAATGTAGTTGTACAAAGGAAAGCTTCTGAAAATCTTGAATCAATTTCCCTTAGCGGGCTGAGTTATACACCTGCCATCCTGTTGACTCTATTCATTTCCTTATCTCATTATTTTTTCTTTCCCTGCCTTGTTGAAATCACAATTATTTGTGAATTAGTTGGATCTGAGGTAATAAGATTCTCTGCAGTATCTTTAATTATATGTAAAAGTGGCAAGATAATTCCTTAATTTAGGGTAAGACAAAGGGGATTAATTAAATGAGAGAGAGAGAGAGAAAGAGAGAGAGTCAGATATAGGAAGGATTTTCTGTATTCAGCGTACGGACTCTCACGAGGGTGGGAGGGGTGAATCACCATCTGTGAATCTTCAAAATGTTTCTATTTGTACTTATCTGGCCTTGTCCATTTTTGGATCCTGTGGGGACAGATTGTGGAAAAACTGTTTAAGGACTCCATACTACCAACTTTTCCAGTTTTGTGATGTGATCACAATTATTTTCTTAGGTGTAGAAGAGTGAGATTAGGTGGTAATTTTGTGTGCCAGAGAAAGATCCCAGGAGCACCTTCCTCTCTGAACAGAACTATTACAAATACATAGTCTCTGAGCTATCAACTGCTTTTACACTAAACTTCCTTTAAAAAAATTAAAAAAAAAAACCTCAAAACCCAAAGCTAGGTCTGTGAGTTGGCTCAGTGTGTAAAGGCACTCCCTATAAGCTCAGTCCCAGGACTCATTTGCTGAAAGGAGAGAACAAATTTTTGCCATTTCACTTCCATAGGCATGCTGTGGTTTACAAGCACCTGTAAACACACAAATAAAATAAATAAATGTAAAAAACATAGTTTTCCATTAACACTTTTGTATTAATTCAAGTTACATCTTGATCACAGCCCCCTCGCTCCTCCCCTCCTGATCCGACCCTCCCACCCCCTACACACTCTACATTCCATCCTTCTCCTCGGGTGAAGGGAACCCCTATATATATATACTCCCCTCAGTTCATCAGTCACATGAGGGCTAAGAGCTTCCTCTTGCTCTGGGGCCCAACATGGCAGCTCAGCTAGAGAAAAGTGTCCCACTAACAGGCAACAGAGCCCATGACTGAGACTGCCCCCAACACTTACTAATGGATCTGTATGAGGACCAAGTTGCCTATAATCTATATTTGCATTGGGGAGTGTAGGTCTAGTCTAAGCTTTAAAAAATATAGTTGTATTCACATCTGAATGAGTTTTCCAATGGGAGTTCAAATTTTCAACAATCTTCTAATGGACTTTCTGTGAAAACATAGGTCGAAAACCTAATGCCAGAAAAAAAATACATCATGTTTTATAAAGCAGTCTATCCTTATTTTTACTGATTAAGCTAGTGGTATAGACTTATGGGACATCAAATGATGCTATGGTACAGGTGTAATGACCAAACCCTGGCTATCATTACATTCATCACCTTAAACATTTAACATATCCCATGATGAGAACATGTAACATCTACAACACTGAAGCATGAAGTATGAAATACTTAGTGTGTTTCTTACACACTGTGTGGCAAAACCTTAAAGCTCTAATATTTTCATCCCTAGATGGTCACTTCCCCACTCCATTGTTCTATCATTTGCTTCTACAACATAATTTAGATTTCACGTATGAGGCACAACATGGAAGCATTTGTCTTTTCTATGGCTGACTTATTTTCTTTAGTAAATTCCATCAATGTTGTCACAATTTACAATATTTCAAGACTGGGTAGTGTTTCTCTCTCTCTCTCTCTCTCTCTCTCTCTCTCTTTGTGTGTGTGTGTGTGTGTGTGTGTATGTGTTCAGGTGAATATGCACACACAAATGCATTTCCATGGAGTTGGAGTTACTAGTGACTGTGAATCTCCTAAAGTAGGCCCTGGAAACCAAACTGGGGTCCTCTGGAAGAGCTTGAGCACTGGTAACCACTCAGCTGTCTCTTCATCCACAAGGATTATTTTCTTGTATTTCTTCTTTGGAAAGTTCATTATCAGTGTAGAGAAATGCTGTTGATCACAGTGTGCTGTGAATAACTTTATGTTCTGAAACTTTTCTTATTTTATATATCACAATTTGCAGTTTTCTGGTATATTTCTTAGGATTTTCCCAAGGAGATTATGCTATTAGCCAACAGTGACAACCTCACTCCTTTCCTTTCTATTCAGATGTCTTTTATTATCACCTTTTATTACATCACCTTGTCTATATGGTAAGGACATCCAGTGCTATGCAAAGTAGAAGTAGCCAGAGGGGTCATCTTTGTCTTACTCCAAATTTTAGAGAAAAGGATTGTAATTTTTTGCCATTGGGCATAATGCTAGGCATGAGTTTTATTTATGGCGTTTACCCTGTTGACCTTTGCTCCTTCTGAACCTATCTTGTTGTCTTTTAGAACAAGTCTCTGGTTTCACATCTTTCCCACTTTCCATTGCTCCTTCTCCTGTACCTGACTCCGTTTAGGTGTCTATGAGCATTTTAAACTTACATATCATAATCCAAACAGAAGTCTATTTCACTTTCTCACTCTCAGAAATGGCAACAATTTCTAAAGTTATTGAAGTGAAAGATTCTAAGTTAAAAGCAATATGCTTTCAAAACCCATCTCAAATCTTCTTTCCATCTTTCCTACTATCGCATCATCCATCACCATTGATCTATCACATCAGATTACTATACATTCTTGGTAATTTGTCTTTATTCTTATCCCTTTTATAGTTTTCATCATAAATCATTATATATATATCATCTTTTGTGGAATGTGGACCTTTAATCCATCTCTTCTGATATCCTATTAAGTCTCTCTACTTACCTTGACCTATAAGAATCAACAATCACCTTGGAATTTCTCTACTATCTATGTATCCACATATCCATTTCACACTGGACATTTTCACTTGCTCATGTTTCTCAAAAAAAAATCCCTCCTTTTTGTTTTTTGTTTTGTTTTGGACACTTGTTTAACACATTTTTCTCCTCCTTAAAGGTCTTTACTGCATATACCTGCAGCGTATATACACATTAGTATATACTAATGTGTCATTCAAGTGACAGCTTGTGTATCATCTTCTCAGAGAAGTATTTGCTGATGTTGCAATTGAATGTAGCCTCCAGAACTATCATTATCACCTGTTTTCTCTAGAAGATGTTATTTCATCTCCCCCTTTATGACACTAGAGGTTTTCTTTGCTTCTGTCTTTTCCTCCCCTGATCCAAGTTCCAACATCTTAGAGACATTTCTTGTTCATCAGTGCACCGTTGACATATTGAACAGAGCATGGCATGCACTAAGGGTTGGTTGATTGGCAGGGTGCAGAGATAAATAACATGCTTTGTTGCAAGTAGAATTCAGAGCTGAATAAACATAGGATAGGAAGTCTTTATACGGTTTTGCTATGGTCTGAGGAACATTCATCTCTGCTGTCATCCTTCTTCCTAGATAGTCAATCAGCCACCAAGAAAGAGATAGATAGAAAATAAATAGGAAATAGATAGATAAATGGATACCTCTGTATACAAATGAATAAGTATATATAAAGAGACGGGCATAGATAGATACTGGTATGCAATTTCTTAGTTTGGGAAGCTGCAGGCCCTGTACTTCCTATAAAATCAGATATATTTCTCCCTCTCAGGTCTCTGAGGTGGTTGAAAAACAGATAGCTAGAGCCTCATAATTAAATTTTGAGTTGTTTAGGAGTCAAGAGAGTGTTATAGATCTAAGAAGATGCTTTTAAAATTGTGTTGCAAGTTAGTATGAATGTTGAGTCAGATATAGAACTTTAAACTCATGGAGATGGTTAGATAGTAGAATGTTAAAGTCAGGTACCAAATACATATGGACTGGACATTGGGAATGTACACTAAGCCATATAACCCTCATAACTGTGGCCTAATTACCTCTGTTGTTTTGTATTGTATTTATTATTATAAGAGAAAGAGCCATTTGTTGGACTGAAAGGGAAAACTGTAGGGGGAAATAAGATATACCTTAAACTTAAAAGAAAAAAAAAGGGAAGAGGATGGGAGGTTGAGGGTGGGAGGGTGGGACTGGAGGGGGAATAGGGAGGGGACTGTGATTGAGATGTAACTTGAAGAAGTAAAAAATAAAGGGAAAAATGCAAAAAAATCTCTATATAAACAATTTTATCTAATGGAGATTGGCATGAAATTATCAATATATGTATATATAAATAGGTATGTACATATGGATATTCACAAATGTGTGACTATTGCACATACATATATGGAGATTTTCCCATAACTCTACTTTCTAGATTAGAGTATTCAGTGTGCTAAGATCCATTGCTGCAATCATATATGAATTTATGGGAGAAGGGAAACAAGCAAGAAGACAGAGAATATTTACCTTTTCTAAGTGCAAACACCAAATGCTGGCTGCTTGGTTAGTGGCTCATTTCATCTCCTGTTTCTATCTGAAAGATTTCCATAATCCCTGGAATTTCAAAGTTGTGTTCTGCAATTGGAATCTCTGAAAGATAGAAAGAACTTTCACCAGGAAATAAAATGATCAATAGTGATGAATAGGAAAGAAATGTCTTGGGTTGATATTGACAAAAGTTTTTCAAACCAGTCTTACTTCTTGGGATAAGAATATATATTCAGAATTCCCATCCAGTGATTCAGGCTAGTCAGGTAAAAAACAACAATGTTCTCTCAGGTTGCCAAAACATATAGATGATCATTGAGGAATTGGCAACATTAATAGTGAAGGGAAATTCTCCAAATATATGCTTTCTAGAAAATATGAAGGAAAGATTTTCAAAATGGAGTACTTCAACATAGTAATGTTAGCAGGAAAAATATGTTAAAAACAATAATGAAAGGCAAAAGCACCTACATTCTTAGGGTTTGGAAGATGTTTGCTATGCAACTATGAGGACCTGGGTTCAGATCTATAGCATGTGTGTAAATACCTGGACATAGTAGCTCATGTCTGTAATCAGCATCTTAGCAATGGATAAGTGGCAAGAGGGTCCCTGGCTCTTTCTGGACAGCCAGTCTAAACTGAATTGGTAAGTTCCAGACTCGATGGATCCTGTCTCAAAATCAAGACAGAGAATTGCTGAGTAAGATATCCAGTATTGACATTTGACACCCCCCCCCCCCCAACACACACACATAGAAAAGAGAAAAAGCAGCAGCATTCCATTACATTCAGGGATGCACACAGAAAAACCCTTATGTCCACAACGGAAATACTTTTTCTTCCACAACATGGAAGCACTAGATAAACAAAAATTAATAATAGGTGGAAGGAAAATTATACTTCATTTCCTCAGATGTCCCTTATAATTCAAGGGTTTCATGTTTTGAAAGATACTCTGCTTATTAAAACCTCCTTTGAAAACACCCAACTTGGAGTTGGAAATAGATTTTGGTTGGAAATGAAAGAGAAACTTCTTTTTGCAAGCCTTTCTTAAAAATACCACTATAGTCAGGAGCTACTGTTTCAGAGGAAAATGTAGCTTATTCTGGCACCCTTTTCCTTCAGAGACAGTATGGGAGGGGCTTAAGAGTGGAGTCATCTCAATGTCCAACAACATCTGGAGTGCAGTTTATCACAACAACTTCTGTGTTTGCCGTCCTGTTGGTGTTATCTGTTTGTTTGTTTTTTTAAATTTTGAACATACTTTTTTTTTTTTTTAGGGCATTTGCACTGTTTAAGATTGTTCACATACAGTCTCCAGGATTGGATAAAAAAATGAGGAAAGGTTTTGAAACTGTTGCTTTTAATTATTCCTTTCTTACTTGGGGGAAGATAAACTCCAGAAAAGCAATAGGCTAAAGAAAACCTTAACCAAGGAGACCCACAGGGCAACTGCCTGCTTAATTTGTGCTCATATATCCCTATATTCCCAGAGTGGAAGATGTTTAATCTTGGCATACCTAGAGACTTATAACGAACACCTGCGGGTCAAGAGGAAGTGACAATTTTAGCAATCTACACATCTGGTCAGTGAGCACGTATAACTCATCTTTATTACGTTTTTTCCTGAATCTGTCCAAAGATTCCCCAAATCAAGGCTCTATTTTACTTTGCCTGCCTCATGTATCAAGTCTCTGATTTCAACGATTTTGTTTCAGCTGTAGTCACATTGCTTCTGTGTATCTTGCATTTATTGCCTCATCTCAGTCTTAAATGAACGATTCTTGATCATTTTGCCTGAGTCTTTGTTCTTGGGGTAAGGCCTTCCACTTTTTCATCATGTTTCTTTATGGATGGCTCTACATAAGTGTCTAGGTCTTCATGATTCTCTAATTGGTCAAGAGATCATTAGTGAAATATTAGGAAGACTTGTTTTTGTACAATTTGTAAGTGATATCATCCACTCCTGCAACAGAAGGTCAGAGAGACTAGGGTGGCAATGGGATCAGCATACACTATTCTGTAACATGGCATCTTAGAATCTGAATAATAGAATAAACAGGAAGTTCACTGTCTTGCCATCTCTGACTTTTTTCCATATAACCAATCATGAGGTGATAATTCACCAAGTTTCCTTTGTATGCACAGAGAGTGGGAACAAACTTACTTCTACAGAAACAAAGACACAAAGAGAAACCCGAGTAAGTAAACATTGCTATTCCTCTCCAGCTTATGGTCAGATCATATATATCTATTCATTCACATGATATGTCATGTTAATGAGGGCAGAATAACAACAACAAAATATACTTATTGGGGATGAAGAGATGGCTTAATCGATAGAAAGAAAAATGTTTTCTACACAAGTGTGATGATCACAGTTCTAGTCCCTAGCATGAATACAAAAGCTGGGTGGACATGGTGGCCCTCCTGAAGTTCTATCATGAAGATGGGTCAGCATCTTCTCAGAGCAAGCTGGCCAGCTAGACAAGTCAGATCAGTGAGCTCTAGACTCTATAAGATTCCCTGACTCATTAAAATGGATAATGAATGAAGATGACACCTAATGTCAACCTCCGACTTCGGAACCCCTGCATTCGCATATGCATACACACCTGCACATACATGTGCTGACACATAGGCAAGCACACATAAACAATGATTATACGCATCTGCTTCTTCATGTATTCATTTCCTTATCAAGTCTACCATGTCACATAAAATATATTAAATCATTTTGTATCCACTTTTCCTGATAATCTCTCTTTGTCATGGGGCCTGCCATCATGATACTAAGACAAAAAAAGAGTGACTCTTTCTCTGAAGCAGGAATTGGCATTAAGAAGATAATGTTCCTTACTTGTAATAGCTGGAAACTAGAAATAACCCAGATGTCCCTCAACCAAAGAATAGATTAAAAAACTGTGGTACATCTACACAATGGAATACTACTCAGCCATCAGAAACAATGAAATCATGCAATTTGCAGCCAAATGGATGGAACTAGAGAAGCTCATCCCAAGTGAGCTAACCCAGACTCAGAAGGATGCACATGGCATCTATTCACTTATAGTTGAATTTTAGCCATATAGTACAGGATAACTATACTACAACCAATGCACCAAAAGGAACATGAACGTAGACTTTTTTTTCCTGTCAATGAGACACTTTGCCCTAGTGGTGCTGCATTGTAGGCCCCCAGTGTATGAGGAGGCTCTTGGCCCTCATATGACTGCTAAAATGTGGTGGGGGGCTGTTATGTAGGGACACTCTACTCCAGAGGAGTGGGATGGAAGGGATAGGGGGTAGAGGATAGGAGGGAGGGACTGGGAGGGGTGGAAAGAGGACACTGTGATGGAGATGTAGCCTGAAGTAATAAATAAATATTTAAAAAAGATAATGTTCCAATCTGTGTGATCAGGCTCTTCTCCCATGGTTCATATTTAAGATAAAACAAATATTTATTCTAAAGTTTCAATGAAGGAGTTTTATGTTTTCTGACTCCCCACCTCAATTTATATGTTAACACACAGATGATTTTGAAGCCTAACTTCACTTACATGGATCTCTTCAAAGATTTTGGATCAGGACTCTCCACTACTGTATGGGCATACATCTCTATAATTAATATAATGAAATGTTAAAGATGGTCAAATATTTTGAAATAGACATCTTATATGGTCACTAATCTCAATTTTTATTTCATTTCACTTATTCTACAAATGAATACAATATTTTTAAAGGATAGTCTGCATAATTGTAAATATGTTATGGTTTTCAATATCACGTTCTCCTTCTATAATCTTAAAGTGCATACAAAAGATTTCAATGAGGTCATACAATGGGTTCATTCCCAGTCTATTTCAGTGCCCTATTCACTAACTGTGAGACATCTTATAAATACCAACTAATACAAAGAAGAAGAAGAAGAAGACAAAGAGGAGCAAGAGGAGGAGGGAGGTGGAAGAGGAGAAGGAGGGGGAGAAGAAGAAGGTAACAGCAGCATCCAAGAAGACCAAGAAGATTTCCACATTTGGGGGTCAATTGTGGAAGGACTTTCAAATATTGGTCAAGAAAATTCACTGAGTGTTCAGAGCTTAATGAGCTGTTGTGGGAAGTTGGAAGATAATGCTGAGAGCAGTGCTGATGATGGAGGAATGGCCTGGTGAAATTTCAGAGGGAAGTTAGAGAGCACCTAAAGAATCTCAGGCTGTTCAATATTTCGAACTAAGAATCTGTAGCCCTGGTCAGCTGGCACTAAAGAGTCATCTGTGATTAACAAGAGACCAACATCATTGAGGCTAAATCTTCAGGGGAAGTATTTCCTCAGGGTCAACACAGGAGCTGTGGAACCGAGGAGCCAAAGCTGCACCTTGTGCTGGCAGCTGAAATTGGTAATATTTAGGAGTCTCCCAGGCAGTCCTGGCTTTGAAGGCACGAAGGGGTTACGTAGAGGAGCTTGGCACCAGGAGAGGCCATTGGTAAAGGCACAGATTCAGTTACCATCAAAGTCCAGTCCTGAAGAGCCCATAGAGAGAAGTGGAGGCTTGGAACCATGTGGCAGGGTCAAAGTTCCCAAAGAAATCCCAGGAGATGCTATTGGTGAAGGTGCAGCTCAGTTGCAGAGACCCCAGTATTTTGGAGATGACAATAACATTAGATGACTACCAAGAACAGCAGTGTGTATAGAGTGCAGACAACTGGTGGCCACTTAACAAGTTGACCGTGTTGTGGATGGCAGAGCCAGAGAAGTGCAATTGGCCAAGATCTTTAGATCCCAGAAGATCCTGAGTGAATGCCAGACATTGGACCCTGAGTTATTCCAACTTTTGGAGAGTTTTTGTTTTGTTTTGTTTTTATGGTTCATTTTGTGTCTGTGCCCTGGTTCTTCTTTCTTGGAATAAAAAATGATTTAACTTGATTTTTAATTTTATAGGAACTCACATGACCTTGGATTTTATAGAGAAACTTGGAAAATTTAGAAAAAAATTTTGGAATTTTGCAAAGATTCTGGAATTTTAGGGTCTTGAATATTTCAGAAAGACACTGAATATTTTAAAGAGAATTTGGAAATTTTAGAGAGCCTAGATTTTAGATAAACTTTGAACTTTGAAAGAGGCTAAGTATTTTAGAGACATTAAATTTATAAAATGTATGAATTTGTAAGATATGTGGGAATTTTAAGGGTTGGAATGTGCTTTATTCTGAAACATTGATAGTAATATGAGATCTTGGGGGAATAAATAAGAAAGGAAAGGCTATAGTTGAATAATGATGTGTTTGTGTGTTATGTTAGCAAGGGATCACTTGTGCTGGCTAGTTTTTATGCCAACTTGAGACAAGCTAGATTTATTTGAAAAGAGGTAACCTCACTGAGAGAGATCACACAATATTGGCCTGTGGATATATTCTTGATTAATGATTGGTGGGAGATGACCTACCTCACCACTTCTAGACTGAAAGCTAGCTGAGAAAGCCACAGGGAGTAAGCTAGTAAGCAGCACCTCTACAGAAAGTCTGTGCTTCAGTCCCTACCTTGGTTTTCTGCCTTGAGTTCTTACACTGACTTCCATGGACGATGGACTACATGTTGTTAGATGAAATACACCTTCCCCACCTCCTACCAAAAATAGTGATCAATACCTCTTGATTACCAAAAGTTCTACAACAACATTTTCCTAACATATGCATACTTTCTTGAATTAAAGCAACAAATGGAAAAACATATGGGTGTATCACACACATAGGAAATACCTGTAGGTTTCATAAGGCTTTTCCTTTTGGTTTATTATAAATTATAGAAAGAAAGAAAATGATGTATGCAATCATAAACCATTTAAATAACTTTAGAGATAAGTTCTAATTTTCCTTAGAAGTTTAGAGATTTAATCCATGGACTCACACACAATATTAATAGATAAACACTCTGACATTAGCTACATCCACAACCCCAAATTGTAAATTTGGGGAATCTCAACTCAGAATCTTAGTTCTCATCATTTGAAAAAATTCTAAACATGGAATTGTAACATGCCTAGACAAGGAACCCCTTGTCAATTTTAGCTGTAGTTACATAAATAGGTCAAAAATAATAGGTTAAGGAAGTGAATAATTAGTAATGGATGAAGAAAGTCTTGGATGTCATTTTTTGGACACATCAACATTATGAAAAAGAAAGATGATTTATGAGTTGTTTTCTAAAAGAGAATATCAGTAGAGTTCTGTCAGTAATATAACAGCTAAGTTACAGAGTCTGGATTGGGAATGCAGCTCAGTGGTAGAGCAATTGCCTAGCATGTACAAAGCCCTGATTCCATCTCTTCCACTGCAGGGTAAAGAATGGATAAAGATGGCAGAGGACCTGAAATGGCCATAATCAATTTGGAAGAGAATATTTCCCTGTCTTTATTGTTGTCTCTGTCTCTCCGTGTCTTTCTGTCTCTATCTCTGTCTCTCTCTCTCTCTCTGTTTCTCTCTCTCTCTTTCTGGGTGTGTGTGTGTGTGTGTGTGTGTGTGTGTGTGTGTGTGTGTGTTGACATCATTTAGGCACGAAGCATATTTACATAAAATACAACATTCAGGCAGGCTATTTTGCAGTTGGAAAGAATCCTGTTCTTCCACAAGCATCCTTCTAAAAATTTAACCTGAGATGTTAGTAGCATTGACTTTGGGAAGCATAATTACAGAAATGTGTGATGTCTAATAAAACTGTACACTTCTAAAAAGTAATGTCTGTTAAAACTCAGACAAATCTCCATACCATGTGATGAGTGTGCATAAGTGACAGAAGTGTGAATGGCTGGCACCTTCATCTTACTCTGGAGACATTTGCAAGGGCATTCAGTGTTAATCCTGCAGTAGATGCAACTGGACTAGTTTCTCAGGCTCAGATGTACAATGGATCATAATTCTAATACTGGCTGTTGGCAGTAGCTCTCTTTCTAGACTGGACATTCAAGATATTTCCTCAAATGAGCTCTCGATGTGTGCAAGTTTACAAGTTGGCACAGAGTAGAAGTAGGCATAAGATGAGAAATGTATGTATGAGTGTGTGTGTGTGTGTGTTTGTGTGTGTGTGTGTGTATTCCTGTGTTCTATGTCTGTGTATGGTGTGTCCTGTATATATATATATATATATATATATATATATATATATATATATGTTCACTGTTATGTTTGCACACATGTGATGTGTATGTATATATGTATTAGTGAGTGGCATGTCTGCATAGAAGTGAGGTAAGGGGCGGGCAAAGTCAAGTTTTGATCACAAAGGCCAACTTCTCCCAGTTATGGTAGAAGCCAGCAGCAAAATGGTTATGTGTATTCATGTAACCAATTCTATTAACATAGAAGAAGAAGTTGGATTATCCCAAAATGTTAATCGTGTCTCTGAAAACTATATTTTGTTTTCAGAGAATGTATTTCTCCTCTCAGTAGAACCACAGTTTGTAGTTATTGCTGTTTGAGACATAGTCTCTTTTTGTAGCCCTGTCTGACCTGGAATTTACAATGTGAATCAGGCTGGCCTTGAATTCACAGACATCCTCCTATTGCCTCTGCTGTGGAGTGCTGGGACTAAAGGTGTGTGCCTGCTACCATCCCTCTCTAGATCTACAGTTGCTTGAGGATGATATTTTCTTCAGTGGTTCAGCCATATTACCCATGCTCCAATAAATAAGTTTCCATTCATGTATGTGCAAGAAACAAATTAATGTGTCGGGTTTTACGTTAAGGTCTTTGATCCACTTAGACTTAAGTTTTGTGCAAGGTGATAAGTATGAGTCTATGTGCACTTTTACATGTCGACATCCAGTTAGGCCAGCACCATTTGTTGAAGATACTATCCTTTTTCTATTGTACAGATTTGGCTTCTTTGTCAAAAATTAAGTGACCATAGGTGTGTGTGGGTTCATTTCTGGGTCTCCAATACAATTCCATTGATCCATTGGTCTGTTTCTATACCAGTACCGTGATTTTTTTTTTATTACTATTGCTTTGTAGTATAGCTTAAAATCTGGGATGGTGATACCTCCAGATGTTTCAGATGTTTATTTTGTTGTGTAGGATTGATTTAGCTATTCTGGGTTCTTTGTTATTCCTTATGAAGTTGAGATGAATTCATGCAATTTGCAGCCAAATGGATGGAACTGTAAAAGCTCATCCTGAGTGAGCTAACCCAGACTCAGAAAGATGCACATGGCATCTATTCACTTATAATTGGATTTTCGCCATATAGTACAGGATAACTATCCTACAACCAACACACCGTAAGAAACAGGAACATAGACTTTGTTATCTGTTAGTGGAATACTTTTCCCTGGTGGTGCTGCCATATAGGCCCCCAGTGCAAGAGGAAGCTCTTAGCCCTCATATGTCTGCTGAACTGGGCGGCTGATATGGAGGGACACCCCACTCTGGAGGATTAGGATAAGTGGGAGGGGGGTGGAGGGTGGGAGGATGGAACCTGGAGTGGTGGAAAGAGGGCACTGTGATAGAGATGTAACTTGAAGTAATAAATAAACAAACATAATAAATAAATAAATAAAAATAAAAGATATGCAAATAGATGTACACACACACACAAAGAAACAAATTAAATTCAGTGGTTCTCACACACTAAAGACACCAAAGAAGACTGTTTGGAAAAGTAGTTACAGTGGCAGAAGGAGGAAAGTAAGAAGTGAATGGGAGTGACACAGTAACATTCATTGTCTACATGTAAAAAACTATCAAATGAATAAAATATTTTTTCTTCTTCTCTTTTTTTGATATTCTCTATGTTTTCAAATTTTCTTTTTTTTAATAAGTACTTTATTTTTTTTTCAAGTTACATCTCAGTCGCAAACCCTTCCCTATTCCCCCTTCTTGTCCCACCCTTCCACCCTGTTCCCCCCCCCCAACAGCTTCTCTTTTCATTCCAACAAATGGTTCTTTCTCTTATAACAGTAAATTCTATACAAAACAGCAGAATTAAATATGCCACATTTATGAGAGTTAAATGGCCCGATGTACCTTCCCAATGTCCAGTTCATACATATTTGGCCCCTGACTTTAACCTTCTACCTTCTAACCATCTCCATGAGTTTAAAGTTCTATAACTGACTTAGTTTTCATACTAACTTGCATCACTATTATAACCATCTTCTTAGATCTAGAACGATCTTTGTATATTGATGCAAAATTTAAGGTAACGCTTCCTAATGGTATCGTACTTAGAGATACTTAAAAATGAAATGTGAAGTTCTGGCCTCTTGATACCAACCGTTTTCTTCTTCTCTTATTCTCTTCCTTCTTCTTTTTGATTTGTTCTCCTCTCATACACTACATCCTGACCACAGTCACCCCTCCCTACACTCCTCCCCCTTTCCCCTGCACCTCTCCTCTCCCTCAGATCTACTGCCCCTCTATTTCTCTTTCAGAAATGATCAGGCTCCCCAGGAATATCAGCCAAACAGGGCATAACAAGATGCAATAGGACTAGGCACAAATCGTCATATCAAGGCTGGATGAGGCAACCCAGTAGGAGGAAAAGAGTCCCAAGAGCAAGCAAAGGAGTCAAGTCACCCCCATTCCCACCCTTAGGAATCTCACAAAAAAATTCAAGCTAAAGAACCACAGCTTGTACAGAGAGGACCTAGTACAAACTCATGCAGGCTCCCTGACTGCCATTTCAGTCTCTGTGAGCTCCTGTGAGCCCCGTTTAATTGATTCTGTGCTCCATGTTCTCAATTTTTTTTTTATAATTAAGTTTAAAAAAATCTATTCTAAATATGATTCAAGGCAGTCAACCCTATGATACTTAGTTTTAATCATTTGTTTTGAGTATTTCTTGAGACTTTCTTTTAGGCTGAGTTCAGCAGCAACTGAACTTGGATTTCTTTTTAATCACACCCAAAGGATGATGCTTAATTATAGGACACCCATCCTAACCTGGGTCAGTGTTTTCTCCACATCTCAAGAACAATCACATTCCAGCTTTCACAGTTGGTTTTCAGAGCACCTGTCAATTTGCTTATATAACTTCTTGTGGACAGGTAACTTGTTGGAACAGCCAAATCTTCTAGTACAGAAACTGTTTAGCAGAGTGTATTTGTGGAGATGATTTTCACAAAGACCTCCACCTCCTAGGTTAATTAGGACCCTCAGTGTGTGAGTGTTCTTTATCTCTATTAATACTTTCTCCTCTGGAAGTGTAAGTACTTCATGCCAAGATAATGGAAATTTTTATATAAAAAATTATTGATATAGCTTGTTTAAAAAAAGATGACTATATAAGCATACTTGCATATGAATCTTTCACTTCCCTACTAGATCATTAACTTTTTGAGGAAAATTTCAAAACCTTTCATTCTACAAAAATACATTCTGGATTTTGCCTGTTTAATGATCAGGGAGGGGTACATCCTTCTGAAGAGAAAGTAGAAGAGTATTCAGCATTTTAGAGACTGGGGCTACTTTTTCAAGGCGATCATTAGCTGATATGATTGTATATAATTTTAAAAGTTGTCCAGATGATATAAACCACACACACACAATCCCCCCACCACACACACACACACACACACACACGGGGAGGGGGGGCGGCAGTTATCCAATGCTGCCTTTATATTACAAAGCAACCAACTTTGGATTTTCTTTGTTTTCAGACAACAGTCTTGTGTGTCGTCTACTTTTCTAAATTAAAAAAATAGGTTATCTTGGTTTTTTTTAAATATATACTCAATTTACAGATTTAAAAGAAAACCTATAGACTATCTAACCAGGAAACTCTTGGATTTGCTCTCTTGTAGCCAGATATTGGCACACTCCAACCACCCTCTTTGAATCCTTGCATAGTGAGCTAGTTAGCTTTCACTATATCATCATTCCTTGCTTGGTGATGGGATGCTGTTGACAGGTGAGACAGCTGGTACAAATTATGCTTTTTTCCTTTATCATACGTTTTATTCACCCTGTTCTTTTTTTGCTACCTCCTTTGGATTGCTTGACTGCATAATTCTCACAAAGTAAACCCCAGTTTTCACTTGTGTCAATGTGTCCTGCTTCAACAGCTAGCAAGTTACTCATCTGTGTGTACAGCTGAAGAACACCTATGGGAGGCCTTCCACCTGCCCTACTGAGCTTTGGATACACTCTGCACCTGCCTGTGGTTACCTTCTGCATCACTGAATTCTAGTACTCTATATCTCTCTGTGGTGTTGGATTCTTGACTATATTCTTTCTCTCTAGATGTGTGTTCTTTGGAATTCTTGAGAATGGATTCTTGAAAGACAAATACTGAAAGATTTCCTGTCTGAATATATGTTTATTTTAAGCTCATTTTGATAGTTGAGCTGGGCATAGAATTCCATATGAGATATTTCATTTTCCTTTGTGATTTTTAATGTTCTATTGCCTTCTAGTTCCATTATTTTAGATGGAGATTCTGAACATTTTTCCTTATTTATTTCTTTAGAATAAGCTGTGTATTTTCCCTAGAATAATCAGAAGAGTTTTCTTTCTTTCTAGTGGGATCATTGTGTTCATAGTATACAAAGACTTCCTTAGCAGGTAAACATGTAGATTTATGAGTGATTATCTGCTCTGTAGGAACTACTAGGAGCCCTTGAGAAACAAAAGATATCCAGGCAGTGTGGTCTAGCCAGTATCAAACAAAACTGTTTTCCTTTTCTGCATATGTGTCAGATAAATGCCTGTGGAGAAAGAACTAGAAATCAGCAGCAATCTTTGGCTCTTCTAACCACATCCTTTGCATTTAAGGCTATTTTCTGCATAGAAACTTTGATTTAAAAACAAAAAACAAACAAAACAAAACAAAAAACCAAGGCCAGGATTTGCAACAAGGAAATGCAGATAAAGTAGGTCAACCATGAGGCAAGCCCCAGCAAGTACATTTTAACAAGAGCTCCCTAATATTGAGTAGAGAAACGACACTAGCAAAGGCTTTGCACTTATTACAACAAGCTAAGAGAACCTGATATAAATAAAGTTAGAATGTACATGTAGCTTTCAATTCTGGAGGGTTACTTCCTACTCCTTGTCAACTGTTTACTAGTATTGTAGAATAAAATTTCTAATAAAAGCCAGGAACGGCTTGTCATCACTTCACACTTAGAACAAGCAGCTGCTGATGCCAAAGGCAAAGTCAAAGAAACCTCAGAATCCTGAGGCTATCTTAGTATCCACTGCCAAAGCTTCCAGACTTGTTAATAAGTCCAGTGAGGGAAGAAATCTGGCTGAATTGTGATTCAACTGCTTATGCACATGCAATCATTTTTTTTCACACGATTAGCAATGGGAAGATATTGGAGAAATATAAAATATGAAGTGGGGAGAATAGGACACTGGAATTACATTGTCTAAGATTCAACTGAAGTGTTACTCTTGTGTATGAACAGTAACCAGAAGAAATGTCCCCTTCAAACAGCTCCGAGACTAGGAGATATCTCGGGGTTGGTAGAACTCTTGCTGTGAAAGTGTGACAACCTGGGTTCATATCCCCAGAACCAACATCAAAAGCTATGCACTGTAGTAGGCACCTGTAGTAGTAGGTAGTGTAGCTATAAGGGCATGGAAGGGAGAGGTAGAAGAATCCCCAGCTTTAGGGCCAGCTGACCTGGTATACAAAGCAGCAAACAACAGAGACTCTCCCAAAAGTGGTGGAAGGTGAGGAATGATGCTCTCAAAAGTTGATACCTGACAACACATGTACTTTTACACACATGTGCTGATATTCACAGACATAAAGACTCACACAAACACACACTTACATACATGCACATAAGCACATGCTCATACACCACACCCACACATACACACATGCACAGAGTGGGGGAGACATGGAGGTAGTTAGTCACTGTAGCTCCAGTTAGTGCATCCATTCAGGGAGCACACACCTGAACTCCTGAAAGGGTTTCCTTGGAAAGACAAATGCCTGGGCCCTATTCCAGGCATTCTTTATCAGAAATCTGCATTTTAATTGGCTTGCCCAGATGGTTAAGGTGTATACAAAAGTCTGTAAAGTTGATCTTGACTTTGAAGTAAGATGGAACTGGGACTCAAGTACATCCTGTTCCAAGGGAAATAGCGGTAGGAGGTAGTTTCCACATGATATTTGTGGCTCTCATTCAAGAAAAGGTGAGTAAACAGCATCTGTTTCCTTCCTCCTGTTTATCCCTGTCTGTGCATAGACTTCAGGCTTCTGTATTAGAATTGATTCCCAATTTAGGTGCCTTTGAAATTCATTGTCATGATACTGATCAGTATATGTGCACCCATGTGTGTGCATGTATACATGTGCTGAAATGCATATATAGAAAGGCATGACAGAAACTACAAACAAATCCTTAGAATTTTGCAGTTAAGAAAGGACTTTGAATTATAAGAAGTACAGAAAGTTATAATTTTCAAGTCCTTTTTATGAGTAATAGGTACTTATGTTAAAATGTCATTTGTTATTTTTGAGTTTCAGAATCTAACTTTCAGGGTTGCCTGAGCTTGGATCTAGGTTTAAGCAATTATATATAACTGTGAGAAAATATTTCCCTCTCGAATCTTGATTTCGGATATAATATGTAGGACTAATTATATGAACCCGTTACTATTACATAAAATTAAGTTACGTAAATCGAGGAGAGTAATGCGTGGCACATAAATGCTTAGTGAATAAGTTTATGGATAAGTCTAAGCAATGAAGAGAAAGATGTTTAGGATGCTCCAAGGCCCAAAGGGAAGGTCAGCTCCTGTTGCTCAGGACACAAAGAGAATGAGGAAAGCTGCTGGTAGATAGCTGGACTCATGTGGATTCTAGCATGGAAATCCTGTCTTCTCTGTGGGTATAAAAAAACAGATTTCCAATCAGAGGCACCTAAGCATTTGGAAACTCAGTGAATAAACTCAGTACACACAGTACTGAAAATACTGCAACTACACAAAAAGTGAAACTGAAGAAAATCAAGTTGTCATACCTCAAGGGAGTAGGTGCACACATGAGGGAGAACCAGCAGGCATAGGCCACCATAAGGTAGCTATTCTGTATGATTCTGGGGAATTTGGACTTCATTCCATTTAATTCTCATACAAGATATGAGTGTGAACATACAATACAATGTAAGGTTCTTTGACAAAAAATGTACTCATCTAACTGACACCTTAAAATTTTTTTGTGTGTGTTTTTTTGTCTGTTTTTCTAAAGTCCTGGGACTTTTATGAGAATTCTTGACCATTTTTTCTCAATCAGTTTGTTTTTTTTTCTTCCTTTTCATTTTAGAAGATTGTGGAGACAACATCTAGCAGGGGAGATTCATTCTGCTCCATGGAAATAGAAAGTTTGCAGTAGGAGAATTATTAATTGCAATGACCACAGACTCTGTCCCTGGGTATAACTCAGGGCCTGTGTCATTGATGGAATCATTGTCTAAATACCTCAAACTATTTGGGAACTTTGGAGCTAAATATCCTTAGATCCCTCTCAGTTACTCACATACTATGTGATCTTGGGCAGTGCTGTGGTTGGGATTTAGAATGAACCCCACATGCTGGAGCGTTTTTTTCTCTTGCTGGGTTATCCAATCATTGAGAAGGGATTGCATCACACAGTCTCTGGCCTTCCTCAGTATAACTCATTATGGATGCATAATTTGAAAGCCTTATGGAGAGGTGGTAGAAACTAGGATGTGGGGAATTCATTGCAGGAAATGAGTCACTGGGAATATGCCTTTGGATATATGTATATGGTTACAATATCCCCTGCAATTCCTGTCTGGCACTGTACTACGTGGCTGACATAGGTGAGCAGCATTCCTCTGTTGTACACTTCTGACATTCCTTTTCAACATGTTTCTGCTTTGCTACATGTTGAAAAGCAATATAGCCAGTTGACAATGGCAGAAATTCTGAATCTAAATGCCTCTCTTTCTTCAAGCTGTTTTCCTCAGGTATTTTTCAGTGTTGAGTAACACAAAGAGGTCATTGAGCACCCCTGGTCTAGTTTCCTGCTACCAAAACTGTGTCATAAGGCTTACCTTAAAAAGACACTGTTAAGTGGAATCAAATTACTTTCTTCATATGTTGGATACATAAGAACTCAGGGCAGTTGCTTGGTTTAAAGGAAACTTTATAGAGATAGAATTATTTATTGGGCATCGTCTCCAACAGTGGCTGTCTTGTTATAAAGAACATACCCTTCTGATAAGCTTCTTCTACAATTGGAAGCCTTATTGACAGAATACCTAGAGTTTATGAGAGGGCTCAATGGGTAGAGATGATTGCAACAAAGACTGAGGGTGACCTCGATTCAGTCACCAGGATCTACATGTGGAAGGGGAGATCCAATTTCTGCAAGTCGTCCTCTGACCCTCACATCCATTCATGTACCCTACACACAGAAACAATTTTAAAGACTCTAACTGCTGCTTTGTAAAATATGGAGATGAGTTTTCATTTAATGCAATCAAGGCAGGAAAAATCTTATGCAGAGATGGAGAAAAGGCAGTAACGAGGCTGGGTTCAAATGGACTTTTGTAGTGGAAGAGGATTATAGATGCTGAAGGAAACATAGGATATCAGAGGAGGGTTTCAAAGGCACGAAAAGGTCAAATTAAGGCTGACATGAGTCAGGGGAGCAGGTGCCATAGAAGACAAAATCCATCTGAGAGTAACTGGGCTCTCCTTCAAGTTGGGTCTATGAGGTATTCTCGCTGCTTGATTGTACCTCTGTACTGTGAACTCAACGCATCCAGGCAGAATCTGTGTACTCTAGGCATGAAAAAGAGGGAGCGAAAAACCGCTGTACACTCAAATACTTTCATCCAGGCAGATAGTCAGCATCTTTTTACCCTGTGCTAATTCTTGCCATTTTCTTGGTGGAAGAAGCAGGCCTATCATTACCAACAGTGCCTGTTTCATGCTGATGTTATTCTCATGCACTTACAATATGGGCTGCGAGAGAAAACACGTGAGAGCTGAGGCATGTTATGGTACTTATATAAATGAAGACATTCATAAAATAGCATAAATATTTGACTGGGGTGGTGTCTCAGTAATTAAAGTGTTTGCCTTGCAAACATAAGGACCTAAGATCGATTCCTAGACCTGTGCAAAGAGCTTGAGGATGGTGCTTTCTTGTAACCCTAGTGCTATGAAGGCAGAGCCAGGCAGATCTGTGAGGTTTAGTTTCCAATCAGCCTATCCTATTTGGTAAAGTCTCCAGGCCAGTGAGAGACTGTGTCTTTCACACATATAAGAAAGGTGGAGAACACACACACACACGAGATAGAGAGAGAGACAGAGACAGAGAGACAGAGAGAAAAAGACAGAGACAGAGAGAGAAAGAGAAAGAGAGAGAGATTCAGGCTCATTGTCTCCTCAGTGTATCTCCTGAATACTTTGTGAGGTGTATGTACTTTCATCTAAGGAGTTTTGCTTCTTTTATTTTCATTGAAGTGTTCAAAGAGGAATCAAAGGACTGGCCAAAAAGGAATCCATAAAAACAAGTAGAGGACTCTGAAAAATCCTGCTCCCAAAAGCAGAATGTGCCATGTTAACCAGATCTCAGTCATATTGTGTCTTCAGCCAAACTTGCATGATCTCAAGTGACTATTTGCTAGCATTATTTTTACCTCGGGCACATTTTGACATGACCTAAAAAGATATCATTGAGCCTTCAGTTATTTTTGTTCCAAATAATGTACTCAACATACATTCTTTCTTCTCCCCCAAACATCAGCCCTTCCTAAAATATCCTGAATCCCTGTGGAAGGAAGATTGTTGGAGAAAGATCCAAGAAAGGATAGTGAATCCTGGTTGTCTCATTAACGTCACTTTGTATGTTTTCATTTGTATGGAAGTAGGGGAGGTGGAGTCATTAAAATGATCACACCAGAAATATCAAGTCAAACTTATTATGCTACAACAGCATTTGGCTATTCTGGGGCACAGGCAGATCTTGGTGTATTCACAAGCAAGGAAGAATAGACAGAAAAGTCTATGGCACCATTTTTATTAACCACCAAGTGAAGCAAATATCTTTAAATGAGCAAGTATATCTGTGCATTTCAAAGTTTCCTTTCCTTATTGTCTTCCAGAACAATCCAGAGAAAGATGTGCATTGCCAGAGAGTTCTGTCCACCATCTTTGTGATGCTAGCTAGGGGTGTCCCCACGTGTTGCAGTCTATCTTTTGTCTTTTCAAACACGTGCTTCATGACCTTGACCTATGGATGCCCCAAAAGGAAATGACTGTGCTATCTATCCTTTTTCTTGAACTGTATCCTTAAACTGAGCATGCTTGGAAATGTTTATGCCCCGGAAGTTCTTTCCTGTTTGAGTATCTATAGATGCCTCCATATAAGGAGAGCCATGCCTTGGAAATAACTCAAATAATTCCTGTGCTTTTATCATTTTCCATAGGTTACAAAACATTCTCCTTGCTCATTTCTTCTCCATACCTGTTTTGATTTTTTTTTTTTGTATTTCCAAGGTGCAAATTCATTGTCTTCAGATGCATTTTCAAAGCTCAAATTCTATTCTGTCTTGTCATTTAAACAGATGTACAGTATGAAAAACATTTATTTTCAATTAAATAAAAAATGAAAAAAAAAAAGAAGCCAGCTGTGGTGGCACACAATTTTAATTCCAGCACTCAGGAGGCAGAGGCAGGCAGATCAGGGTGAGTTAGAGGCCAGCCTGGACTACAAAGTGAGTCCAGGATAGCCAGGGCTACACAGAGAAACCAAAAGTAAAAATAAAAGAAAGTGAGAACAAGTATATATACATATATATATGTATGTTTATTTATTTATTCAAGTTACATCTTAAACACAGTGCCCTCCCTCCTCCCCTCCTGATCCCATCCTTCCACCCTCTATTCTCTCTCACACCTATCTTATTCCTCTGGTGTTGGGAGTCCCCACATATCAGCCCCCCTTAGTTTATCAGTGACATGAGGGCTAAGAGCTTCCTCTTGCTCTGTGGCCTGACTTGGCAGCTCTACTATGGTAAAGTGTCCCTACGTATTCTAAGAGCAAGTGATTGCCTTTTGAAGTACATGAATGTCTGATTCTTTCCCCTCCTATTATTATGGATTTCTTATGATTTTGCAGACTAGTTCTATACCAGATTCTCTGTGTCTTAATTTTCTTCACGAACCATTACAATCTTGTCACAGGATCACTGTAAGAGTGAATGGAACTCATGCTATTAATTCCCAAGGGTGATGCCCTACCCATCATTGATGATGACATACATGGAAAACATTGTAAGATACACCTGAGAGTTTCAGTCAAATCCATTAAGCTAACAGCGTACTCAGTGTGTTCACATAGAGCCCAGTAATGAGAGGTAGACACTAGAACTGATCTGATCTCTTTCACTTGTTCCAGTAACCACACTGCTTCTTGGCCAAAGAAGGTACTGACAACCTCCCACATTAAATGACTTGACACTCAAATAGCAGAGGCAGAGATCAGAGTTATGCTGAGGTTGTCAAGTGCATCTAATAAACACCCAATGCATATTTAATTGAAACTGTGGGTAAGAAAGAAGTAGTTAATAACTGGGGCATAACAATATAAAATAAAAATATTATCCAGCAGAAATCAAACTCTGGGCATTTGAACTTTAATCTGGCAGTCCTCCCCTAAACGAGAATCCTCTGATTCAGAGTCCAGGCTGTTCCCAGGTCATTGTGCTCTCATAAAGAAGAAAAAAATATGAGATACGAGAAAGATGGAAGCCAGGCAGAGTTGAGAGAGGGGGAGAGGGAAAGCAGGTGTGGATGGATGTAGATGAATGTGGTCAAGCATCTTGTCTTGGGGCATCCAGAATTGCTGAGTTGTTTGTTGAAAGGAGATGGAAGTAAGACATCCACTCACCAGGTGGAAAAAGATGTGCCTGGGTTGGAAGCAGCATTTGACACACTCCAAAGAATATGTGACTGATTGCTAATTCCTTGTCTAGTTGGCAGCTTGCCTGTGGCTCTTGCTGGAGTCGCAAAGCACAAAGCTCTCAAAGGAGCCTGAATCATTCTTCATCTTGGTTTTTCTTTCATTCTTGAGCCTGTCTTATAAAAGTACCTGATTCTCCATGTCTCTGCATTGTCTATAACATGATTATTCGGGATTATTTATGGGATATTTTGGGTTGTACAGGGGGTCTTTTACAGACTAAATTATTGCATAAGATTATTTTCCTCCCCTGTTCAAGTTTCTGTTTGCTTCATGGAAAGTAACCAGTAGGAGTATAGATGGGAAAAATGGCTCAGGTGGTAGTGTGCCCATCTTATAAACATGAAGGCATTCATTCAGATACCCCAGCACCCACATAAAAAATCATGCATGGCAGCAAGTATCTGTAATCTCAGTACTGGAGTGTGGCAGAAACAAGGCAATTTCTGGGGCTGTTGTCCAGCCAATCCAGCCAAGTCAGTGAGGTTCAGATTTACTAAGCAACTATATCTCAAAACCGAAGTGGACAACAATCAAGGGAGGCATCTGCTGCCGAGCTCTGGGTTTACAGTTATGTTCACACACTAAGAAGCACACACACACACACACACACACACACACACACACACACATACACACACACACACACACACACACGGAGTGGAATTGGGGAAAGAGAGTGAAATGGAGAGAAATGGGAGAAGAGGGAGGAGAGAGAGAATTTCTGCCTTGCCTTAACCCGATGAGGCTTAATGGTGAACCACATAAAAACCTCCTTTGTTCTTCTTCAATGACAGACTGCTTTTATGAAATCCAAACAATAGTAACAGCACGCCATAAACCTTTTGCATACTCTTATATGGTATTAAGAGGGTTAAATCTAGAATACCAGGGATGACTTTGCCCCTGAGACACACCTGTGAGCGAAACCGCCAAGCTGCCAGGGCAATCATTGTAAAACAGGGTTACACTTGAATTGCAGAGTTAACTGACAAGTTGGTGCAGAAGCAGTCGAAACTTCCCTCTTGCCAAGAAAGAGATCTGCAGAAACTATGAATAGAAAAAAAAAAAGTTCAAGGTAAATGGAGCTGTTTGGCCTGAAGAAAGGCTGATTGTTTTTGCAAAAAAATTCCTCACAGATTTGGCAGCAATTAATAGAGAAGTGATAACCAAGGTAAGAGATAGAGATTTCAGATGAATATGCAAAAGACTGAAGTCATGTTTAATGCAAAGTAAGCAAACAGTAGAAATAATTAAAAGCTGTTAAGGCATATGTCTGTTCGTTGACACATATGTTATTAAAATACAAGACTATATGGCCAGTTGCTTCTAAGAATTCATCTTTGCCACAAGCCATTCCAATGAGTAATAATGTATAATAACATTTTATATCCATGAGACACTGTTCATCAAGTCCATCAGAGTTTCCACACTCAGCGTTGCTCTTAGTAGACGGCCCTGACACACTGTAGAAGCAATTCACCTCAGCCTTTTCCAAAGCAGCTGCCTTCGGTTACCTGTCCCAGCCAGCTGCTAATCATCTGCAGATGGAGGTTATGACACAGGCAGCCCCTTCTGCCAGTCATAGAGCCTAACATCAGGCTTGCATCCCTCCAACTCAACATTTTTCTTGGCCATTAAAGGATAAAGGGATAAATGGTTACTGGCTTTATTTATTTATTTTTAATCTCAATCTCATACTCACTTTTCTCCCACTTCTTTTCCTCTTCTCCCTCATTCTTCATTTTCTTTCTCCTCCTTTCTGTTTCCCCTTATTCCTCTGAATCCTCTTCATCTCCCTTCTTCTTCCTTCTTTTCTTCTTTCCACTCTTTCCTTCTTTTTTCCTCCTCCTCTTCTTTTTCATTCTCCCTTCTCATTTCCCTCCCCCATTTTTCCCTCCTTCTTCTCTCTTCCTTCCCTCTGTTCAATCACATGCAGTGTTATCAAATTAACTTTCAACTACCTCGAATGTGTGTATATATATATATTATATACATATATATAAATTTTATATATGCATGCATAAAATATATATGCACAAAATCATATATATATATATATGATTTTTTAAAAACTCACTTGAAATTAGATTTGATGCTAAGTAAGAAAAACCCAGAGTAACAAACAACCATAAAGTGAAGTTTGGTTGATCACTGCAGGACTGGTAGGCTTGTCTATTACAGTTTTGAAGTACTGTGGCTTCCTGACAGGTGGCTTCCATAAGGTCAAGGAGATTCCATGAGCCTCGGTCATCACCCTATTCCACCATGTCGGGGGAGGGAGGGCAAGGAGCCCGCGCCCACTCCATTTAAGGAAGTCTTTGGAAGCTTTGCTTTTACTCCTACCCACTCAGTAGGCGGAATGTAGTCATCTGTGTAAACCTGGCTATAGGAAGCTGATGAATGTGCTCTTTATTCAGAGAGGCCATGCAGCCTCTTACAAAGCAGAGCCTCTGTTACTGCAAAACCCGGAAGACAAATATGGAGGAGCTTCTAGTTACACCTTCAATGTGGCCTTCAAGGAATCCAAAATAAATACAGTATGGATGTTTGTTAACTTAAACAGCAGCACGTGATGACCAGTTTGAGCATACAACAATCCCTACTATAAACTGGTCTCTGAGTTCCCAGTTTAAAAGGCAGGAAAACACCAATTTTAGATAATTTACTCATGCATGTATTGCGATCCTTAATGAATGGAATTGACTTCATGAAGCTCTGATGGTACTTGCTTAGTAGTCAGAAGTTAGACAAATGTAGTTACTAGTTTATATTTTTCAAGTGCCTTATTTTCATAAGATCATTTGTTAATTCCAATATATTATTATCTTTAGCTTATATTTTATAAAATAGATATTAATATTAATAGTTATTAATAGCTCCATTGTTCACAGATGTGCTGACATCAACCTGTCTTGAACTAGACTCCCTGATAGCACCCAAGGAAGAGAGTGGTAGTGCCATTGTCAATTGTTACTTAAAGTGTGACCACATTCAACAACCACAGTCAAGGTGGTAAAAACATAAAATGAGGCTTTATGTGGATCCAGTGATGAGTTGATCCACTCATCCAACTTTATCTCCCCACCTGAGCTGAGAGTCTGCAGAGACTACAAAATGAATTTGCTCAAGAAGCCAAGTGCCATGACTACTTTAAAAAAAAAATCAAACAGGACATGAGTGGTGTCACTGTGCTCCAAGATGACACATAAAGACTATCACATTGAGAAAATATGGAGCATTAAAATAATGCTCTGTCCTGGACTGGGAGTTTAGAGAACATGGTGATGCATCAGACAGTAACTCTTGATGCTGTTATCTTTGAAAGCTTAGGGGAAGTTGAAATCTCTTCTTTCATATTAGATTTAAGTGTGTGTCTATGTGTGTGTATCTATTGTGTGTGTGTCTATATGTTTGTGTCTATTGTGTGTCTGTGCATGCGTATAGTGTGTAAGTTTGTGTGTCTATTGTGTGTCTCTCATGTGTGTGTGTGTGTGTGTGTGTGTGTGTGTGTGTGTGTGTGTGTGTGTGTAATCACAGCTCTCCTCCTGGCTGTGTATCCTGTTCAGTTGAACAGATTTGTTTCTAACTAAGAACACTAGAGAATTTCAAGAACATGCTCCTGGAATCCTATTTTTCAAAGCTTCCAGGAAGATTCTGAGGCATCCAGCTTGACATCAGTCCTTGGATGAGAATTTGGGAAAAATTAACAAAACATCTGAGAATGCCCCCTCACTATTTTGAGGGTATAGTCCAAATACAGTGGACACAAAGATCTTCAGCAAAAAATGGATAAAAGATGAATTGAATAAATAAATTGTGGGTATAAGAATAATGACTAGGTTTATTTTTGCAGTTTCTTTTACTATTTTACACTATTTTCTTTATAACAGGTGTATTGAAATGCATGTCTCTTGCTCAAAATTTCCTAGTATATCTTTTCTTTTCTCTTGTGCCTATTTCAATAAGTAAGCTTTTAGCTCTAGCATATCACGTTGTCTACTTCCACCTTTACAAGTGCAAAGCTGAATCCAGGAATCATGATTTAAGACTAAAATTTGGCTGAGAGCTCAGCAGCCCATTTATAAAGTGCATGGGTTATCAAGGACATCAGTTACTTTATATATCAAAATCAGAAGGGATACTCCCACCGACACTTACTCATGCCTTACTTACTTTAATCATATATCGAAGTTCAAAGATGAGACTCAGCCCGAATGAATGGGAAATTTATGTAAGGTGATCTTATTCTATTTCTGAAATTAGAATTTACTTAGAGTAATTTCTAGCAAACTGTATATTGACATATTTACTGTCAATGAGTTTTAGAATTTGCCACTTCATCTTATCTAGATGTGAAGGATCCATTTAGATGATTTGCATTTGAAGGACTGTCATGGCAGAGAAGAGATGAAGCTGAAGAGTCCAGTGAGGTAAAAAGACTGCCAGAGTGTCTAGTGACCTACACGCCTTTATAACTTCACTGGGACTTGCTTTTCTTTACATGACCCTGTGCATCAAATCATTTATTCATTTCTGCTTCAACTGCTTCTTTCAGGTACAAAATGGCATCTCCAATATTTCTACATCATCTTCTCTTTACTGAAGACTAGTTCCTCTTGTCCAAACTCTCGATTGCTGGCTAAGCCAAACGATATGTCTTGCCCCTAACTGCCAAGGTTTTCATGTTGTGTGACTTTTCCTGGTGAGACTTGAACAAATGTCTATTCACCCCAGAGAGGGTACCAATGACAGACCAAAGAAATAATTCTACTGAAGTTCTACTTGCTGAATCAATTAATTAATTGGTGTTATGTACAGGAGTAAAGGTGACAGGTTACGACAGGTTACTTAAAAGAATGTGGGTAACTTAAAGCCAGCTGCCTCACCAAATAGCCCTACCTGGGATGGGTGCTGATTCATGAAACCTACAGCCATGAAGTTCTCTTCGTGACTTGCCAGCAGCTTAACATTTTGAAGATCTCTGTACCCAACAGTACTTATTGCTTATATTATAATCTTGGGGAAGGAAGAACTTGTGAATCACATAAGTTTCAGGCACTTTCTAAAATTTATAGTTGTGTACTTCATGAGTCTTAGCAGTCTTGCCCTGGAATGGGTGTTTCAATTTGAAAGATATTGCAATACAACACAAATCTCCAAAGGAGACTCTCTACTGTCTAACCTGCTCTTTTACTTGGAAACCCTATTTGGCTTCCTAATTGCTTTTGTTTACTGTCTATAAGATGTTACAAGTTAATTGATCCTCCCTTGGCTCCCTTCCCGTTCTCTGTTCTCCATACTTTCATCCTTCTTTTGATATTCTGATATACATATATATAATATTCTAATATATATCATATTGTGTACATATATAAATATATATCATAACTTATAATGTAAACTAATTTTTGACTATAGTTTCTTATTCATTAACCCCTTCCTAGGACAGAACCTATTATTTATTGCCACTGAAGGAAGGCATAGAATCTCTCAATACCAATGACTTTCTATCTTGGAGCTGACCATAAAAAAAAGTCCTCATATCTATCCATGGTCAATAGCAAATGACATGACCTGTATTACAGAGGGGCCCTGACCTATACCTTGACAGAAGGATTGTTTCTCAGAGAAGCACAAAACTTAAATAGACTGGATTTTTAGAATCAGTCCATTACCAGTAGATATGCAGCAAGGTCCGTTAAAACACATGAATTGGACGTTGTTCTCTTAAAATGACTTCCTGCTGATTTGGGACGTAGTAAACCTGTTTGGGGCCCATATAAGAATGGAAAATGGTTAAAAATGTTAATAGAATCATTTGATGTTCAGTCCTTTTGTGCTCAACTATTTAGATGTCCTAAGAAGTTCATAGACAGAAGCTGATCTTCAGAGCTTTACTGAAGGTCTGGCTGGAAGGTGGGGAGGGTGTTCTCCCCCTTTGATTATTTGATATATAATAGAAAATTTTGTTATTTAGGGGAAAAGACTACAAGCTGTTAAATGGTCTTGTTAAATGGGCTTTGGAGGTTAGACCCAGGGACTTCTCTCTTTTGCTTTTCTGTATCCTCCTTTCTCTCCTATATAGGAGTGAACAGACTTGAGAAAAATGGGACATAGACATAGTATAGGAAAGATCAAGAAAAAAGGACAGATTATTGAATATAGCCTTATACCTTTGTATACTGATACAAAATTAATATTATATTTGGCTAAATTGGTATTGATCATTGTATATTAATGCAAAATTAAGATTGTATAGGGCTACATCAGTATTGATCTTTGTATATTGATACAAAATTAAGATTATATTTGGCCACAATGGTATTGACCCTTGTATATTAATGTAAAATTAAGATTGTATTGGGCTACATCGGTATTGATCTTTGTATATTGATACAAAATTAAGATTATATTTGGCCACATTGGTATTGATCTTTGTATAATGATAGAAAATTAAGGGTAACACTTCTTAAAGGTATTGTTCATAGTAATACTTAAAAATGAAATGTCAAGTTTTGACCTCTCGCTACCAACCGACATAAACTGTTTAGGATAATTAAGAAATGGAAACTAATAGTCATGAAAACGTGTCATTTTGTTAGTTACTATGACAGTCTATCACAGTTATTTTCTCAGCTACTCAGAAATCAAGTTGCTAAGAGACAAGCAATATTTGCTTATCTAAATATAAGAGATAGATAGGGCATCTTCAAAAACCTCAAGAGATCTGCAGAATATGGCATTCAAAGATGTTTTCTTAACTTAAGATTTTTTGATATTGAGACATGTCAGCTCCTGACAGCACCCCCTATTCTACTCCAAGTAGAAGATGAGCATCGAAGAATCTCCAGTGGGAGATGATTGAATTGGTGGTAAGCCGTTCTCTTGGCAAGAAAAACCCCTTGCTTCAACTGTAGACAGACTTCTGTCCAAAAAGGACAAAACTTGGAAGCAGATAAGTTGACAGCCTAGCTCTGCCAAGACAGGGTAGGTAAGTCCTTCATAATTCCTGCTCTACAATCAATGTCTGTCAGAGAAATGGGGCCAAATGGCTGAAGATTGATGCTGTAATGTATGGAGAGAAAATGGGAACTGTCCAGGCAGCCACTGGTATGTCATTTTTTAGTTTTGGAAGCTGCAGGCCCTGCACTTCCTATATAATCAGATATATTTATCCCTCTCAGGTCTCTGAGGTGGTTGAAGAATAGATAGCTAGAGTCTCATAGTTAAATTTTGAGTTGTTTAGGAATCAAGAGGGTGTTCTGGATCTAAGAAGATGTTTTTAAAATTATGAGGCAAATTAGTATGAAAGCTGAGTTAGATATAGAACTTTAAACTCATGGAGATGGTTAGATAGTAGAATGTTAAAGTCAGGTGCCAAATACATATGGACTGGACATTGGGAATGTATGCTAAGCCATATAACTCTTATAATTATGGCCTATTTATTTCTGTTGTTTTGTATTGTATTTATAGTTATAAGAAAAAGAACCAATTTTTGGACTGAAAGGGAGAGCTGTTGGGGGGAAAAAAGAAATACCTTAAACTAAAAAAAAAAAAAAAAAAAGAAGGGAAGAGGATGGGGGGTTGAGGGGGAAGAGGGTGGAAGGATGGAACTGGAGGGGGGAGTAGGGAGGGGATTGTGATTGAGATGTAACTTGAAGAAATAAAAAATAAATTATTAAAAAAAAACACATGAATTGGTGTTTGAAGAGATTAGGCATAGTAAATTCCTTGAAGGGTCCTGGAAGGAATCAGAGGCAGTTGGATATGGATGCTCCTAGCCTCTTCTCACATACTGTTCTCAGTATCTCTAACTTCATCCTTGATAATCCCTTTATAATAACTAACATTTTTAAATAAATGTGTCCCTGAATTTTATGACCATCTTGAGCAAGTTAATCAAACCTGACTTGGGAGTTATTTATAATAGTAAATAAATTGGGATTTTGGATGCCCCAATTTGTAATGGTCAGTTAGAATAACAAAAAAGCATTATGAAGCTTGTGAGTGGCATACACAGCGAAACGAACTTCAACTTGTGAAATGTCATGCAATCCCCAGGTAGACAGTGTCAGAACTGAGTTGGCCTGGAGGATATCCTCCATGACTTTCTTACAGAGCAAAGAAATTCTCACACCTCCTGACATCACAGGGATGTTGTTTGCTGTGTGAGAAAGGAGCGAAGACTCAGCAGCTTCTCTAGAACACCCAGTCACTTAGTTGTTCCAGAATGGGTTGTCTAATGTTGTTGCTTCCAGGTCCTTATTACTAGTTCATGTCACTTCTGAGTGCACTATGCTCTGCATCTTTGTCCCTGAGATCTCTTCTGGAGGCCCCTTATTCACTAGCTGCTTATGCCCTCTCCTCTCACTTGAGCAACCAGAACAGCCAACAACATTTTCGCATGCACACACACACACACACACACACACACACACACACACACACACACAC
>CAJQZJ010034182.1:1809639-1834360 GCA_907164525.1 Lophiomys imhausi
TTCTTTCTTTCTTTCTTTCTTTCTTTCTTTCTTTCTTTCTTTCTTTCCTTCCTTCCTTCCTTCCTTCCTTCCTTCCTTCCTTCTCTCTCTCTCTCTCTCTCTCTCTCTCTCTCTCTCTCTCTTTCTTTTCTGTAAAGATAAAGTTTTGCTGTATAGTCCTGGCTGACCATGAACTTTCTCAGTCTCCCAGGAGTTGAGATCAGCACACACAATTATTGGTATTATTAAACCAGGACTTTTCAATGTGGCTTCCTTTTCCCCAGTGAGCTTAATACATTTAATAGAAACTTATAGACAAGTCGAGTACCAAGTAATACTCCACCACACAGTGAGCTATCAAATTTCACTTCAAGAAATTTAACTTCCCTCGTCACTACTTGCCATGTTTACAAGTTTTGACTCTTCTGTGATTCATTTAAATGGCTTCTCTCTGGCTAGCTAGAGAACTGATTTGAGAATTGGTCTCTCAGTGATTTTCCCAAAGGGATTTCCTCTAGAGCTGATGTTTTGCAGGATTTCCTAAAGTTGAGCAGTCCTTCCACAACTTCCCTCTGTAGGAGCTTAGTAGGGCTCTTGTTTTGTTTCTTCAGTGGTTATCAGATATTTGCATCCTACAGACCTGGAGGCTGGGAAGCCTACGGTCCAGAAACTCATATCCGATGAATGTCTCCTCACTGTGTTTCATGGCATGAAGTGGATGGGCAGAGCTACACATGTGGTTATGTGAGGGCGAAACCATGCTTCCACCCTATCCTGCATCCCTGTATCAGTCGGCAACTGACACTGACAACTCCATGATCTTTCACACCATGCCATGATCTCCACCTGGAAGCCTTCCTTGTGCCAAAGGTGTCTCCCCATTGCTCAGACCCAGCCCATTCTTACCTTTGTTCCCTGCAGTGAGTCCCTATTAGGAATTTCCCCAGGACTTGTGGACTGAAAAAGAGTAACAAAATGACTTAAGGTAAATAAATGATAAAATCACTTATTAAACTTTCTTTCATCTTCACTTTATTAAATGAAGTAACAAGACACAATTAATTCTTCTCATCAGATTAAGCATTATTGCCTTAATTAACTAATGCCACACTTTATTAATGCAGATTCAATATTTTAGCTCTTTATATGTAAAGAACCCATACAGAATATGATATTACTGAAAAATACCATCTTCCCATGAAACACAAGATATGAAGCATGCTTTCAATGTATTCTTTATAGATCCTTCCAGAAGCAAGTTTCCTGCTTAGAGAGTTACATGGTCTCTTGTAACCTTTTCCCTGGTTTGCTCTATTTATAATCTACAAATTTTGCCCAGTTTGGGTCAAGAACTATGTCAAACATTCAAACAATGTCACAGTGTTGAATTCCTGAACACAGCCCATCTCTTGGGCTTTGGTTTCATAACCGTCCTGTCCTCATGAACTGCAGGTTTATGCTTCTATTTTGGACCAATCTGTTAGACTCATTAGCATTCCTGTTTGCTTGTCCTACATAGCAGGAGCCCTTTCCCTCTTTAGGTGCGAGAGCAACAGCTGCAGAAAATATTCAAATTATATTGGTGACCTTGTTAACAAGGAACTCGTAAGCCCATTTACCTCTGTTGGGTCTATAATTTATAAAAAATATCATTTGGTCACAGTGCTATTATTTTTATTATGCAGAACATTTTGTCTCATTCCAATTATAATAAGGAAAAGGCATTGTAGCATCCTCATTATGAACCATAGAACCCACACAGTGACTTAAAAGACACAGCTCCATGCAGTAAGGGCAGTAAGGTTTTTTGTTTCTGAAGAAACCAAGGATAGAGAGCTAGTTCCTTTCTCCCTATCGTGGTCCAGGGACCCTCACTTCGGGGACCCTAACAACTCTGTGCTCCTCTCTCTGATCCTCTCCCCAACAATGAGCTTTCTGAATTCTTCAGATAATTTGGACTATATTAACATGTTTTATTTACAGGTAACTGCATGTGTCTCATTCTGGTTCAAAAATGCTCTATCAGTTCTTTTTTTCCTCGTTGCATATCCTGATTTACTGAGCATCTGCCATGTGCTAGGTACTTCATCAGTCTTTGCAGCTTACTTATCAATTTACATATATTTTATCAAGAAAATGCAGTGTGCTTCATGAAACATCTGTACAGGCACAGAACAGGAAAAGGAGAGACTTCCTGTTGGGATTTCTGTTTACAAAGCATCATAGGTATCACACATTACTGACAAGACTCAATGGAAACCAACTGTATTCTAGTAAAGATTGAGTAACATTAACCTCACCTCACCTTTCTCTTCCTTACCTCCATCAATTTGTCTTGCTTTCTGAAAATGAGATTGAATCTCCTGTGGTTTTAGGCATTATCTGTGATTTGTAGTTCTACTAGATGGGACAGCTCCCTCTCTTTTACATGAGGCTCTGCAGCTCTGACAATCTGAGAGATGCCAATCACTGAACCAGGTCTCACCTTCATGGCCACATCTGCACTGCTCATTTATCTCCTGTCCTAAAAATCTCCCTCATCTTAAGTCCCACCTCCTCCCACAAGAATGCCTATGCTCTTCCAGGTAACCTATACTGTACTAACTTCTTTTCATCTGAGCTCTGTAGCAGGCCTTTTTATGTATTGTGTTTCAGGTTTAACAACCCTTGAGGTTAAACTCCTTTATATGTCCCATTACTCTGTATGACAGGCAATCTTCATTGTCAACTAGACTGGTTGGGAACCACCTAAGAGAGACATTTCTGGGCAAACTTATGAGGGTGTTTTCAGAAAAGTTTGCCTGACAAGGGAAGTCCTGAGTATAGACCATGTCACCATTCCATAAATTATGATACTAGATGAAAAAAAAAGAAGTGAATGAAAAGGTAACCCAAGTGCCAGAATTCATCAGTTCCTAACTGCAGATGCACTGTGACCAATTGCTTTATGTTCCTGCTATCATACTTTTCCCACCGTGATAGACTGTACTCTCAAATCATGAGCCAAAATGATTCCTTTCTTCTATATGTTGCTTCTTGGGTGTTATTTGGTCACAGCAAGAGAACTAACAAGTGCACATTCTGTCACATAGTAGGTCTAGTTAAGATCGGAAATGAATGTAATGTCTTCTCTGTTCACCAGGGATGCAGAAATGCAACTGTGGTGAGGACTGGAGGCAATGACCCCTCATAGCCATTTCCCAAAGCTTTGTCAACACAAGAACATGAAACAGACAGTGCTTACTTATAACACTCTTAGGGCACCTTCACCTAAGATTCTTCACAGTATCTACTGAGTGTGCTGCACATTGTATTAGAAAGTTAAATTAACTTTTCGACTGACCTATACCTCTGTGGAGGGGGAATTTCATCCTTATACCCCTCTCTTCAGACAAGTTCCTTATCTATCACAAGTGCCCAGTAAATACCATCATGTTCTAATCCTCCATGCTGTCTAGGCTGAGTACAGCACTTTGTAGCTCCCTGCATTTGCTTCTCCATGGAGATTCATATTTGATCTTCCCCCATAGCTCACTTACCAACCTTGTTTCTGCTGTATGTTCCAGTCATGTAGCAAGTTCTAGCTCAGGCACCACTCCTGCTCCATTGCTTTCAAAGCTGCTTTCAGCATCCTGAGTGACAGGCTTCCTCATCGGAGCTCTTTGAGATGGCTCACTTGCTCCTGCCATTGACTGGGCAATGCAGCATTATACCTGGCAGTGCCAGCATCTCTACATAGCCATCTTGTGCAAACAAAAGCTACTTGTATTTCTTCTTCCTAAGTGTTTGAGGAGGTATGTAAGTATTTTCTCCAAAATGAAGCATTTCTTCCTGGAGGGAGAAAGGATGCTCAGGAGGTTCAAGAAGGTAAGAAATTCACAATCCTCTTCCCCAAGTTCATATGTGCAGTGAACAGTTACTGAGAGGGAAGAGAAGGTCTGGTGGAGCTACCTGCAGTCATCAAATATGGTGGACAATTCAGCAATGGAGTCTCCCTTGAGTCATCTGGGATTCTAAGTAACACCAATGCATGAGTTACTTTTCTGGTTCATGTTGACTCAGAGTTTAAGGCTACAGTTTACCTTGCTGGAGAAAGTGAAGTGGATGCAGCATGATGCAGCTGGTCACATTGTGGTGTTGGTTATGAAGCAGAGAGAAATGAATGCTGGTGTCCTGATTTCATTCTTCTTTTTATTCAGTCCAGGATCCCAGAAAGTAGGATGGTGTCATCTGTAGGTAGGATGAGTCTTTCAACCTCAAATCTAATCTAAAAACTCCTTCACAAGCTAATGGCTCCATGAGCCTCACGATTCCTTCAATCTATAATTTTATGGAGGATTAAAAGCAAGATACACAAGTTTGCAATAAAATCAACACAATTTATCAGAGCATTTCCTAAAAGAATCGTTAAAGGGTTGCATATGTAATTGTACATCTTACCAAGTTGACAGTCAGTATTAATTATTGTATCCAATAAGCTCATTGTCCCAGGCCCCCTAGGCAGAATGAGGATGAAATCTTTTTTTTTTCTGGTTTGCTATTAGTGTCTGATTTAGCGTGAATAGATATCTGTTCACATCTTACCATCCTACACATGCCTACACATGAACCCATACAGCAATAACAATAATAAAATAAACAAAACAAACCAACATGAAAGCCCCAGCCCTCTTAGTCTCCAAGAGTGAGAAAAGTAGATCTAAGAATGCAGAATCAAAAAGTGTTTGAAAGGATGTGTGAAGTCAAAATCCAGAATTTTCCCCTCTCCCCTTCATATAGAAGCCTCCTGCTGTATTATTTGTTTTCTGGTTAGTTCTGTTCTAATGTTAATTTATGTCCAAGAATATATTGCCTTTTCTCCCCAATCAAAAGGTCGAAGTTCCCTCAGAGTACATTGTCATTCATAAAGAAAAGACTCTAAACTATAACAATTTGTGTGTGTGTGTGTGTGTGTATGTGTGGTTATCACAAGCTAATGGCTTCATGAGCCTTATGACTCCTTCAATCTATAATTTTATGGAGGATTAAAAGCAAGATACACAAATTTGCAATAAAACCAACACAATTTATGGGAGCGTTTCTTATAAAAATCGTTAAGGGGTAGTCATAAATCCAGGGTGGCTCTCTTCTCTTTGCAGCTCCTGCAACTCAATAGCAGTTACCCTATCTGCTCTAGCTGAGCAGAGAGGACCCACCATTGTTATTCAAGGGCACCCTTACCTGATCTTAATAACGCCTTGTAGCAAAATTAATTTACTTTAAAAATTGCTGTTGCCATAACAACTTGGTGCAACTGTTCAAGGGACTTAATGAAATTCCAGAAGAAAAAAATGTTTTAGAGAGAAGACGGACTGAGTGGAGATGAACTGGCTTTAAAATAGTTTTATTTAAGTGTTAGTGGGTAACTGAAGGCAATGCTTATTTATAAGAAGAGGCATTGGCCTTCGGTGTATACCTTTAATATATATCTTTAATATCAAGACAGCTGAATCTTTACTTATTCATTTCATTCTCTCCCTTATCCTCTTTTCAATCTTCCCATAGGTAGCTGTAAATTCTAAGGGTGAGTGAAAACAAATAAAAAAAAAAAAACAGATTCTTTTGACTACAAAAAGATTGTTTTATATTTAAATATCTCTTTTATGCAGTTTAGTAATAAAATCAAATCCTGTTAAATGTGGTCTAGACCATGTATCCAGAGTGAGTGTTAAATAATTTATGCTTATATTAATGTGTTTTGAAGATATTATACTGTTCTTAAATATATTGATGAAATGACAGCCAAAGTTTGAGTTAGTCTTATAATGGATGATGCATCCTTCAGCTTTGCTTCAATCTTTATATCAGAGTTATCCAGTTAGGAATATAAAAATGAGCCTGCAAACATAAGAATTAGCTAAAGAGCTTTTGAAAAAGCATCTAACATACAATCAACAATATTATTTTGAATAATCTTTTGTGACTAAGTTTGATGTCTTAAAATTTTTAATTTCTTTTTTATTTTTAAAAATTATTTACTTATATATTTGATTTACTTTTTGTGACAAAGTCTCATGTAGTATAGGTTGGGCACTGTCTTAGTTACTGTTCTATTGCTGTGAAGAGACACCATGACTAAGGCAACTCTTAAAAAAGAAAGCATTTAGTTGGGGGCTTGTTGACAGTGTCAGATGTTTAGTCCATTAACATCATGCAGGGATGCAGGGAGCATAGCAACAGTCATGGTTCTAGAGAACTACATCGAGAGAGAAAGAGAGAGAGAGAGAGAGAGAGAGAGAGAGAGAGAGAGAGAGAGAGAGAGAGATTGGGCCAAGTAGGAAGAGACATTTGAAACTTCAAAGCCCACCCCCAGTGACATAGTTCTGTAAACATAGTCACTTCTATTCCAACAAGGCCATATGTACTTCAACCAGGCTATACCCTCTAATCTTTTAAAACAGTTTCATTCCCTAGTAACTAATCATTCAAATATATGAGTTTATTGGAGCTATTCTTATTCAAATCACCACAGATACATCCTTATTATGTAGTTGAAGATGACCTCGCACTTCTGATTCTCCTTACTCTACTCCCCATGTGCTGGGCTTATAAACATGCACCACCATGCCCAGTTTGGTTTTTAATTTCCAGATAGTTGGAAAATAATGCATGTTAACTGTTTAAATTTTAGAAAATGCAAAAAAAGATATTGGAAATCTATATGCCATCATCGGAAGAGAATCACATAATGCACAGGATAGATTACTCTGAAACATGACTGTGTGTTCTTGCTCAGTAGCTTTTATTTCTTTTGACAACCTGTCTAGTGGGTCAATGCTTTGTGACTTCTGAATGTGTTTAATACATTCCACAAGAAGATACTCTTCATGAGTGGGAATTCATGCACATGTATGACGAGGGTAGAAGAAGAGTAGGGGAATGTAAAAGAAAACAACAGACAAAAGGTAGAAAACAAGACACTGTACAATAACTATTTTCATTGGACTTCCTTAGTAAGCATTTTCATTCCACTCTTTTCTGTTTTCATAAATTATTTTGTGTGAAATATCTATGTCCATATATTTTTTAGTAAATCAATAATTAGTTTCCTAGGAATTGAATTCATAAATTAAGACACATGGTCTTATTCATAACATGAAGACTTTGCCAGCTACATTGTCACTAGTCAAAAAGCACAGGAGCTTTCCTACCTGTTTCTTAATCATGCCTACACTCAGGGATGTTACCCTTAAACTATTCTTCACAATTTACAACTGAAAATTAAGGGTCTCATGGCATTGTGGGGTTTTTTTTTTTTTTTTGCTGTTGTTGGATTTTTTTGTTTGGTTGTTGTTGTTGCCGTTATTATTATCGCTACAGTTCTGAGCAACTATATGCCAGCAGCACCTGAGGGACATGAACTTGGCTATTCAATAGTTATATTGGGTGAAGTTTCCATTAGGTTTCACAAAGATCTACCAGGCCCTTCTAGATATTAAATTCAATGTTTTTTCACTTGATCACTTCTGGCTCTCACTCTAGCCACTTTTAACTAATTATTCCAGTTCCATGAAAAAATATGGCTCCCCCATTTCTTGCTCTTTCTCTCCACATCGCCGCCCCCCCCCACCTACACACAAACACACAGGCACACATTCACATACACACACACACACCCTTACACACACATGCATACCTATGATAGCATTGAAAATACAAACAGACAAGCTGATGTTGCTTAAATATTGTATGAGAGTCAAGAAGTACATTTGCATGCAATGGTACAAACAGGTTAAAAGTATATTTTACTTAAAACATTTGAGGCACTGTTCTGCTTTTCATGGGTACCACCTTCTTTCAAATGTTTCTGTTTCTATTATTTTATTTGTTTCTATGTAATTACAAGGAATGGGTAATAACTAACTACTCTATGTCCCCAGTTCATGTCCTGATGGCTTTGCTACATAAATTCAATAATCCCTTTATACACTTGACTTTTTGAAGCACAGCACCTACTCTGTGTCTGGATAGGAAGGAAGAGAAGGACATTCCTCTCTCCTACATGGGAAGTTTTCTTAGCAAGTACAGGGAGCCTTGGTCTAAAATAACCATCTTATTTTTCAGGTCAGTGATCCACAACAAACTGTCAAGGATATTAAGTAAGAATAAGGACAGATTAGTTTCTTAGAGCTATCCCTGGATAGTGCTGACATACAAAATCAAAAGCACTGTTGACAGACTCACCTAGCCTAATAGTCACCCTGCAGAGAAAGGGCTTAGATAGTTAAGTTGCTATGTAGATACTGTTATGTTGATATAAAATCTAAGTCCTTAATATTCACTTGGCAATGTCACAACTTTCAACCCTGAAGTTAGAAGCCACCACATATCTGGGTGAATTACATGTATGTGAAATTATATACATGGGAGCTATTTGTTTTTCTAGGTTTTCTTACCCAATCTCTGCCCTTTAGTATTTCCAAGGTTGATTATCAGAAAATGTACATTTAGAAGACATTCAGAACACTATTATGGTAGAATGAATACTCACTTATAGTACAACATAATTATATCTGGTTCTTTTTATTCATGGCTGTTATACTTCAGGTGGCATTATTTGACCTGAATTATGATTTGGTCAATTCAGTAATGATCCATGTTGCAGTAGTAACGTATCCTAATTATTTTGATCATGATTTACTATATTCTATTAACAGCCACTCACTCTGGAGGTTAAAATGGTTCACATATCTTGTATGCACAATATATATTCTGTAATCTCCTCATAGACCCTCCTAAAACTGTTTAATATTTGTTATGGCTTGAATGTGACAAGCTCTCCCCCAGAACATGTATTCAAGCACATGATACCTGTTTGTGAAGTTGTGTAAATTTCAGTTTATGGGAGCTGAATGGACTGAGTAGGCTGCTGTGTACCCACTTGTGTGTGTGTGTGTGTGTGTGTGTGTGTGTGTGTGTGTGTGTGCATGTTGTCCTGGTTGAGGAGTACAAGCTACCATGAGCTCTGCTATGCCTTGTGTCAAGATAGACTGTAGCCTCCCAAGTGACTGACAAGCCAACAATGAATCTTTTTCCCTTTAAATGGCACCCATCAGCTATTTTGTCACAGGGAAAGCAAAGGAACAATATAGTGCAGAGGAAATTAGAGAATTCTTGCAGTGAGCACCTCACTCCTTCCCACTCTTATTTTATTTCAAAACATTTCATATCATTCAATATATGTCAATAGAATGAAACAAGATTATGGTCAAATATTTTCTCCAGAGTATTTTAATCCATTTTGTGTGCATTTCTCCACCTACTATATTAAATCTTAAAAATTAATTATTTACCACCGTGTTGGATGTAAATACAGAAACTTTCAACAATATTATATTTGGAGTCCAAGCTGATTTCTTCCATCTTGAAATTGGAACTGTAAATAGTAATTGAATTTAATTGCAGGGGAAAGTAGACATTTCTCTTGCCCTTAAGTTTTAGATCCAGATACTTCACTTGCTGTGCTTGGGGACCACTTGACATTTCTCAGATGTTCTGTGGAGTGAAGCCATTGAAAAATCTGGACTAGAATTGGAATGAATATTATGACAATGCCCACGACTGTGGCAGGGAGGAATGATATCTTTGGTAAGATGAATAGGCTGCAATGAATTAAGCTTAAATCACGCTGCAAAATAGTTCGAGAGATAAGAAGGATAGACTAAAGAGGAAAGAATGGCAGCATTGCACCTTTTATAGTTTATATTCAAGATCAATCTTCCTTGCTGCATTTTTTTGAAAGAGAACTTCGTAGAGACACTAGAGAGGTACAGCTAAAGTCCACCAGAAAGGATGAGTTCCAGTGTCGTTTGCCTTACCATTTTATACAGTCCGTCAGTGTGGAGAGCATGGAGTACATAGCGCAGACTCTGTTTCCACAACATGAAAGAAGTGGCACCCTCTTTTCTTCGTGCTATGCAGACAGTCCAAACTTGTTATAACATAAGAATCCACCACAGAAAGAACTCACACATGGCAGGGAAGTGGGCTAAGGCTGGCTTGGGACTCTCACTCAAATGATGCAGCAGATTCACAGATACCCTCAGGACCTGTGTCATGGATTCTTTTCATTTTTTTTTTTTTAGATAACCTGTTCTATAGACCTAACACTTAGGATAATCACTACAAGGGAGGACTCAGTAGGAATTGGAAAGCCAGGCTAAAACAGCTGTATATCACCTTCCACTGCTAAGTTCAGGAGAAGGTACTAAAGTATGAGCCCCTTGTAGTCTAGAATTCAAAAGGAAGGACTAGTTTCCAAGAACAAGGTTTCTTGGAAGAATAGTCCTGGTCCCAACATAGGAGTGGAGTCACTCTGGAAGTTTGCAACATCTTTCAAGCCTAGGCATTCCCAAAAGAGTTACCATCTCATAGCTTTAAGCTATTTCCTGGAGTCAGGCGCACTACCGTTGCACCACGAGGTCCTTTAAGCTATTTCCTATATCCGTCTCACTGTCTTGGACAGCAGATCATGTGAGCAGAAATTTTTTCACCTCTCAAAGTTTGGAAGCTTCAGTAAAACTCAGGTTTAACTGAGGCACCAACAGGCGGAGAAGCAAGTTAGTGCTCCTTATATTGCAGCTTGGTATTCAATGACCTCCAGCTTTAGGGAAGCAAGGTCTTTGCTTTTGGCTTTAAGAAATCAGGATCAGGTTGGAGAGATGGCTCAGTGGGTAAAGTGCCTTCCATGAAAGCTTGATAACCTGAGTTCTGATTCCCAGAATTTATGTAGTGCCAGAGCAGTAGCATCCACTTGTAATCCTAGAACAATTACAACATTAGGGGAGGCCAACAGAAGAATCTCCAGAACATTGGTAGTTCCCTAACCTGACTCATGCAGCAGCAAAAAACAAAATACCCCACCTAAAAAAGATGAGTCGAGGACTGACACCTAATGTTCATCTGCCACCTCCACAAAGGAAATATGACACCTGACCTGTGTACCTGCACTAGCATACATGAACACACACAAACACACACACGCGCGCGCGCGCGCGCGCGCGCACACACACACACACACACACACACACACACACACACACACACACACATGCTGTGAGGGAGGAGGGGTCAAAGAGGCAGGCAGATCTCAATTCCAGGCAAATGTGGTCTCTAACAAGTTCTGGGTCAGAAAAGGAAACAGGAAGGGAAAAGAAGAGAGGGGAGGGGAGAGGAGAGGAGAGGGGAAGAAAGTGGAGGGGAGTGGAGGGGAGGGGAGTGGAAGGGAGGGGAGAGAGAAAATAGCTATGAATGTATATTTGTGAAGTTTAATGTTTGATCTGTACCCTAGCACTTCATCTTGGCCTGTGTTTTGGGATGAGGCATGTAAGGAGAAAAGTGCTAGAGGGCCAAGATTATAAATGTCAACCCAGAGAAGCTGACAGAACATTCAGCATCTCCTGGGTTCCAAGAGGGACAAGCAAATATTTGCTAAAGAAAGACATTGTGACAATGAGGATCATAGTCTGCATGCCCAAATGGCTGGAGAGGCAACAGAACAGGAGTGTTTTATGGACTGTCGGCAGGGACTTTCCCAAGAACCAGATCACATTCTTCTCATCACTAAGTTGGTATTAAAAAGCCTCCTGACTATGGGCACAAATCCAGCTGACATGGGATGAAATTACTCCAAAGTGGCTGAGATTAAGCCTCTAACCCTTGAAAAGAGAGCTCAGCAGAAGACACTAAGGCAAGCACAGCATGGTTGTGTTGGAAAGTTCATGCATAGGAATAGATTACTAACAAGTAATTTCACAAGTGTTAATTTACAGTGCTTGGGGCTCAACATTTGTTAGGGTCTTCCATGCTGGAATCTCATCTATGGTAGATACAGTTTTTAAAGTCTGATAGTGGACCACTATATATCTAGTTAAGTAGTAGGCTAGGTGTTTTTGAGTCAGGATTATGGACCAGAACAAATCAGTGGCAAAAAGAGAAAAAGAAAGCAAAGATGCTTGAAGAGTTTGTGTGGATTTTACAATCTTTAGTGAGAAATTGGGAGTCATCAAAAGCAGAAGCAGAAAGAAACAATGGACTAGTGGGTGCTCTTGTGGTCATGCACATTGCAGGCAAGGAGGCCTTGAGGTTACATTGCATTCTTCTGCCTGAAAAAACATTGTGCCATGTCCTCTTGTCAAATGAAGACAGAAACACATAGGGAATTTGCTCACTTGTTATCATCTTGATACAGTGATGACTGGTCCTAAGATACCTTTTCTCTCATATAGATCCTTTTTTTTTTACCATATATGGAAATATGAAATCACATGTATGAAGGAACATGTTGTATCAAGTATGAAGGAACATGTTGTATCAAGGCAAAAAGTGTAATTATTGTAGCAAACCAACAATTAAAAAAGAAATCTCTGCTACTAACTACACCAGATTGTTTATTATTTCTAGCCACAGAACTTGAAACACTTACATAGCCAGTTAGCAGGTTTTCAACATAAATTGGGTGATATTTCTATTTATTACCATAGAGTGAAAGCTTAGAAAAAATATATTATGTTTTATAAATTGCAACTTAAATAATATTCAAATTTAAAGGTATTCTATTCTGTTTTCTTTCTTTCCTTCTTTCTCTCTCTCTCTTTCTTTCTTCTTTTGAGGTGATGGGATTTAAGACAGGGTTTCTCTGTGTAGCACAGGCTCTCTTGGAACTTGCTCTGTTGATTAGTCTGGTCTGGAAATCACAGAGATCCACCTGTCTCTGCCTCCCAAGTGCTGGGATGAAAGATATGCTCCATGACTGCCTGGTGTCTATCCTACTTTCTAAAGAGGTTAAATATATTGTTCATTTTGCTGCTGCTATGGGTAGTAATCCCCAGCAGCTCATTTTACCAGAGGAAACTTTGAAATGTTTCCATTTCATTTTTAATTTTTTGAATTTTTAATAACAAAATAAAAGATAAAACAAAACTAACACATTGGAATTGGATAAGAAAAACAAACAGAAGGAAAAGACCCCAAGAGAAGTGACAAGAATTAGTGTGTGTAATATGAATACCCAAGAGCATATGAAAATATGAAAGTGATATTTTCATTTTGTGAGTGTGTGTATGTGTGTGTACACATGTGTGCACATATGTGCAAGTAGGTACATATGTGTGCATATGAAAACCAGAGGTCAATCTCCAGTGTCCTTCCGAAGGATGCCATTCAGTTTGTATTCTGAGATATCGTCTGTCACTGGCCTGGAACTCACAGATTGGAGGCTGGCTGGCCAGTGAGTTTCAGAATCTCCGCATCCCTGTCTCCTCAGTGCTGGAATCACACACTGTGGTACCTCATCCAAACTTCCTTGCGTGGGTCTAGGAGTGGAACTTAGTTTCTTTACATGGAAAGCACTTTATTGACTGAGCCATTTCCCCAGGTTTTCTTGTTTTATTTTTTTGTTGGAGCCTTCATGGGACACTCTGGGTAACAATCCTAGTATCTATCAATGTTTTTCTCCTTGTTTCCCATAGGTTTATGTGTCTTACTGGACATTTGAGATATTTGAAATTAATCATCTTGATTTCACAACCACTGGCCAGCTCTGAAGGAAGTACAACAGCTAATCTGTGCTTATAGAAAATTATAGCACAGAGCCCAGAATTCTTTTATTTGTTTATCAGGATGAATTGTTAAATCTTCTACTTGCTAATCTGCCACCACTTATCTATTAAATCAAGTCTCATATTCCAGATCAAGATATTGAGATGTAAGAATATGATAATGCTCTCATATTATTCAAGTAGTACAATTATTTTCCACACAGATCACATAATTAAAAACATCTTCATCTGTAGCAAATTGTGATCGGCTGGCTCTATGAATCACGATGTACCCTCCTTTCAGGACCAACTTCCTCACAAAGAAGATGGCTGTCCTCCTGCTTAAGTCTCCAGCAACTGATGCGCAAAGCTCTTAGAGTAAGACTTCTCAATGACATAATCAGTGCAACATGGCTCCTGTCTTTGAAAGTGTTGTTAACCTGTGATGACTTTAAACAAAATTCCTTACACATGAAAGATGGATACATGTAATCCAATGCCAGGTTGTGATTAGTACAGCTTTTCAACCAATCCTTAGTACAACACCTTCAGAAAAAGAAGAGGATGGGAAGCAGGGAAGGAGATGTTGTTACATGCATGTTGTCATGGTAACAAAAAGGCTAAGCTGAATGGAAAAACATCTGCTTGGAATAATGAAAGTTCTAAGGACAGCGCTGGCATGAGTTGGAGGTGGTGGACAGATGTGTGTGTGTCTACCTATGTGCACATATTTTTCTTTCTAGAATGTTCTTACATTTTTTTATTAAGGGACACTATGTGAAATGAAGATTAAATTTATAAGTTTAATTAAAAAACAAATACCCTTCATTCTAAACCTGTAATTTCTGTAGCTTTTCAATTTTGAATGGCTCTCTCGGTAATCTGGTTTCCTGGGAATTTGTTGTGCTTTTATCTCTAGCCTCTAGCTCATCCAAATTATTACTGTCATTCCATCTGAGTTGGCAAGCAGCTGTCCTGACTTTGCATTTTCTGTCTTGTTCTCTCTTTTATTAATCGTCCCTTGGTCTCTCATGACTTTACTCACCTCAATCATGCAAAATTAAGCAACATTTGAGAAAGGATACTCACAGCAGGCCTGCAGTCACATTCCCCTGTTACTTGGGCTGCTAATTTTAATTAATTATTAATAATTAATTAATAATTTTCTTATAAAGACCCTGACTTTGCCTTAGACTATTACCTCATTTCTCTAAATAAAATACCAATGTACAACCGATCTGATCTGTCAATACCAAATGAGGTTTGTTCCAGAATATCAAAGAGATGAAAGAATACTCAAAGAAACTGAGTTTACACATTTGCTTTTGTGCCTTTTCTGATTTTTAAACAGACAAGGGATCTATGAAGCAACAAAAATTTTCACAAGTCATATTTCTCAAATCACAGAAATCAGATAACATATATATACCTTGAATGAATCACACCAAGTGTGAGGAGGTTCAAAAAAACCCCTTAGAATTGGTCTTATAAAGAATGCTAATGGTCATTGATTCTGAACAAATTTAAAGTTACTAATATCAGTGGATACTTTCATAAATGTGTACATGGCTAGTGATGTAGCTTGGAGTGTATTCAGAGAATGCATGAGGCCCTAGGTTCAATGTCCAGCAAGGGAAAACATAGTACTTTAACAAACAAAGTTAATATCTTTACTTGATATGGAAAGGATTAATGGATGCAATTTTAAAATTTGTGTATGTGTGTTTGTGTGTACACATGTGTGTATATGTATAAGTATATATTCCATATTGTGTGTGTGTGAAGGCCAGAGGACAAACATGGGTGTCAGTTTTGCCTTCCATAATGTACACTGTTCTATATACTGGACTGTACCTTCTCTAGGCTCTTACTCTCATGTTGTTATAAGAGTACAGGGTAGATGTATGCTACCATGCCCAACTTTATGTAGACTTTGGAGGTCCAAACTCATTTCCTCATTTTTGTATAGCAAGTATATTACCACTGAGTCATTTGCCCAGCTCTATTGGGTCTACTTCAATTGAGGTAAGATTTACACACAATAATGTTCAATCCTGAAGTGTGCTATTACTTTATTCCATGCATTCTATAAATACATATAACCTCTGGTCCACTTGAAAGACAGTTGTGAAGACCCCTCCATCTTATTTACAATCATTCTTCAATATCTACTGCTAATGACTCTCTTCGCAAAGTTCATATAAATAAAGTCATGTGACTGTGCTCACTGTGTCCTGTCTCTTGGCTCAATGTGATTTAGTAATTAATTTTCACCGTTGTATCAATAATTCACTCATTTTAAAAGAAGCAGTTATATGTACTTGTGTGTCTGTGTGAGTGCATGCCATATGTGTGCAGGAGCCCTCAGAAGCAAGAAGACGTCATCAGAGGTCCTGAAGTTGGGGTTAGAGGCAAGCTGATGGATATGAGTGTTAGGAACTGGACTCCAGGCCTCTGGGAAGACAAGGAATGCTCCTAACCACTGAACCATCTCTCCTGTGAGAGTTCACTCCTTTTTACTTCTGATCAATGTTTTATCGTGTGACTACACTTTATTCAAAAAGTTGTCCCTTAAAATCATAGTGTTCTGTTTAGGGTCATTGTGAATAAAAACATTACATTTGTGTGGACATTTTTTTTCCTCTGAGAAGCTACCCTGTTGGCTGGGTATGTTTTTAAATATAAGAGGGTGCAAGTTTCTCAGTATTGGAACTACCTCGCAACCTTACAGTGATAAAGGCGTTTACCCTCATCCTCTACTGTGTTAGCTTCTTCTCATTTTCTCAAGGTGGTAACTCATTGTGCTTTTGTTGTATGTCCCTGATGACTAGTCACAGTGAACAGATTTCATGCTCTGCTCTTGTTGTTTCTCTTTGTACAGATGATGTCATTCTTAGCTTTCTTAGAATGGCCAACACTATCCTGCAGTTTTACACTGAAGGTGCCTATGTTTTTCTCTATAGTGTAAGGGAACATTTGAGGCTCAACTCTTTGTATAATTGTATTCATTCCTTCTTCATCATGCCTTGTTGAAAATGTGTCCCTTCCACATTGAACTGTCATGCAACTTTTGTGGGCGTCTGTTCTAGAATTTGTACTATGTTACAGCAATGTATTTTTTTGGTTTTATGTTAATAAAGTATTTGTGTAAATTATGGTAATTTCTTAGGTTTTAGAATCAGGTAGAGTCTTCATATCTTCCTATTCGAAAACGTGGTGTTGAATATAAAAGATCAGTAAGTATTTTGGTAAGAAGAATAAGTGCACACACACACAAATTACACGTTAAAATAAGGCAAATAAAAGATTTAAAATCAATTACATTTAAGCCGGGCGGTGGTGGCGCATGCCTTTAATCCCAGCACTTGGGAGGCAGAGGCAGGCGGATCTTTGTGAGTTCGAGGCCAGCCTGGTCTACAAAGCGAGTCCAGGACAGCTAGAGATATTCAGAGAAACCCTGTCTCGAAAAACCAAAAAAAAAAAAAAAAAAATCAATTACATTTGATCAGGATACATGCAGTATTGGAGTAGAGTTTTATTCCTTTGTTTTTATGCTTTGTTGAAAGTATAATATTTGATTTTTTCATATTAACTCATGGATACCACTGATTTTTAAAAGGTATTTCTAGCATGATTACAAAACTTTTCCTTTAAAATTGTCCCATACTTAAATATTTTTTTTACATATGCATATGCTAATGTATGAACAGGATAACTGTGCCTGCTTCTCGCTAGAGTAATAGTGGGCACCATGCTCAGGTGTGGCAATGGGAAATGCGCACATCTTAATTCTCCTGGTTCCTCTTTTTCCATCAGTCTACTTTTGTTCCCTCTTCTGGTTCTCTGCTCTTTTCACAGCACTATCCTTTAGCATTGTGGTTATTTATGGATTTCTCTGCAATGGTTTGAGTGTTTTCATCTGTACTGAAAGGTGTACTGACATGCCTTCCTATGCAATGGTGTTGGTGTGCCAGCTTTGAGAGGTGACTGAATCATAAGGGATCAACACAAAGCAATGTGACTGGTAAACTTGTAAACGAGCTTGACTGAGGGAGTTTGTTCCTTCTTGCTCTTCTACCTCCCACCACCTGATGTCATAACAACCCCTGTGTCCTCTCAGAGAAGGAAGTCCTCCACAGGCAGGCACCAACTACTACACCATAATCTTGGACCTCCAAGCTCTAAAACCATAGGGAATATACTTATGGTGTTTATGTACTATTCAGAGTCAGCTCTTCTGTTACAGCAGCACAAAAGGATCCTAAGGGGTTCTTGCTTTTTGTTTGTGAGTTTTTGATAAATTATAGTAGATAAGTGGGGGCCAGCAATATCTTGGGCTAGGCACCCTTGAAAACACATTTCTCTCTACAGTGTTGCTGGGTTTTATAAAGAGGCAATTTTTACAGCTCTGGTTGTCTTAGAAAGAATTGAGTCATGACTATGCTGAAAGTTTTACTTAACCAGGACATTATTTTCTTTTATTTCCTGATCTTTTAGGCTCGTTGATCCACCTTTCTGCCAAGGATCTTGTGCATGATTCATCCACAAATAAATGCATGAATGCTCCAGTATGTTTAACTTCTATTCTCAATTATCCAATAAAATGTTTGAGTGCAGAAAAAGTATCTGAGCCTCAAAATACTTACTTTTCTCATTATCATTAGTTGAGTATTCCAAGGAATGAATTTTTATGTAGCCTTTGGGAAGGAAGAGATCATCTTCTAGGTAGAGTTTTGCTGGGAAAGTCTTCTCTGGTGAACACTATCTTGTCCCCTGGGGGGCTGCAGCCTCCTGGGGTTCTGGTGCTGAACCATTTTATGCTTTATGTGTCTTTGTGAGTGAGCACTTTTTGGAGCACTTACCGTAAATGAAATTACTTACTATGTCCCATCTCTCTCTTATCAAATTCGATGCCCGGTTATATTGTTAGTCATAATAGCTACCTCCTACTCATTTTTAAATCCCATTTTTAGTGAATTATAAAAAGGAAAACAATGTAACCACCTACTCATACCAATGAAAAATAACATTAAAAACTTCCTTTCTATGAAAGAAGGTTTGGATTTATTTTGAATTCACCAGGCACCGGAAATTTTAAGGAAATTTAAAATTAATTCCCCCTCTATTTGTTTACATCTAGGACATGCATGTTAGTGCAGCTGTGGAATTCATAATTTTATATTTCTATCACTATAATAATATTATTTCCCATGGAAAATACAGTGTTTTGACTTCTAAATATGCTCATTTAATTATGCATGGCCCGAAAGCAATTTTTTATTAGGTTAAGCTCTGATGTCTGATTAAAGTCGATAGCTGGCATCCTTTAGGGCTTTCTTAAGCATTGGTTGGAGTGAGAGCAGAATGCTTAAATTGCCTAATAGGAAAGAATTACAGGCTATCGCTACACAGTGAGCCAATACGCACTTGCACATTTAACCTCCAGATAGCTGAGGCTGTGCATGGAAAACACCCCCACACTGGCTAATAAACCCTATCACCATAATGGTGTCAATCTGCCTTTTTATTAATAACTTAGTAAAGAGCACATTTCTTTTGCAAACATTCCAGATGGATTTCACAGAAGAATATCAAGTCAGCAGCGATGCTGTACGAGGACCACACTGCACACAGTAATTCTGTTTGCCAGCTTACTTCTAAGACTGGCAGATAGCCGGCTGCATGCTAGAGGAGTCTAAGTAATGTCAGAATCCTTCTGGCCAAGAACACACAAAGAACAAAACAAACAAACAGAACACTAGCACTAAATTAATTCTCATCTCATCTTTCCCCAACTCGGTCAGGTTGTAAACACTCAATAAATTTTAATGGATCATAGTTTGTAAACAAAAGTGTTTCAGACGCCAAGGGTCAGCTGTTGCAATGCAAGACAGGGGATGTCCCAGCTTATCTGAGCCCTTTGGCAGATACTCGATTTACAGGAATTTGCAGTCAGCAAATTTATTCAGCAGTCATACGTGAGATTATACATAAGCTAGAATTCCACAGCTGGAATCATTTAATCCAATTGTTGTAAGATTTTGCCTCCAGGAAAAAAAAAATCTTTGTTAAAGTGAGATCTTGTTTGGGAGCTTGATTTTCAAAATGGGTGCAAGCAAGGCGGAGTTAATGGAAAGGGTGAGATGGGGAGGAATTGGCTGCTCCTTTTCTGGCTCTGGCATCCCCATGACCACTGGTATTCCATTCTGTCTCTCTGAGGACTTTGAAAAGCACATTTTGTAAAAACCCATGTGGATTAGTTATGTTTTACACATATAATAACAGGCTTTTCAGACAGGAAAATATTTTTTAGTGTGTGTGCTTTTCAAGTTGAGCCAGGTTATGGTTTAGTGTGAAGTTTGTCCTGAGACCTTACAGCTAACATTCATTTCTTTCTCAGAGAATATCTGTTGTCTGTGTGGGTTGCTGGCCAGGACTCGGCTCTCTAAGATGTAAATCACCACCCTGGATGCTTCTTGTGATCTCTTATCTCAACACCGGACACCATGATCACCCGTAGAGGGAAAGTGATGTTGAAAGAAGAGCGCGTGCTTTTTCATGTCTGCAATGAGCACGTGGTACAGGTACCTCTGCTCACATTTTGTTGACCCAGACTTCTAGAAACTTCCCTATCCACAGAAGTCAATTTTATGAGCTTGGAAAGGACAAAAAAAAAAAAAAAAGAAATGTAACCCACATTGTTATTTTTACCATCAAGAAGTGGCAAAGCCAGAGCTTGGAATATTCTGTGATCTTCCCCACTATTACAATGGTGACATATGTCCTAATGTCCAAGTACTTATTTGACATGATGCTCACTAGTTTTATGTCAACTTGATGCGAGCCATGGTCATCGGAGAGGAAGGAACCTCATTTGAGAAAATGCCTCTATAAGATCTGGATGTATGTAAGCCCATATGGCATTTTCTTAATTAGTGATTGATGGGAGAAGGCCCATCCCATTGTGAGTAGCGTCACTCCTAGGCTGGTGATGCTGGGATCTATAAGAAAGCAGGCTGAGCAAGCCATAAGGGGCAATCCAGTAAGTATTGCCCCTCTATGGCCTCTGCCTCAGTTCCTGTCTCCAGAGTAATTCCTGCCCTGTTAACACTTCCTTTAATAATGAACTATGATGTAGAAGGGTAAGCCAAATGAGCCCTTTCCTCCACAAACGGCTTTTGGTCATGATGTTTCCTGACAGCAATGATATTCCTAACTAAGACAGAATGTTTTTAACTAGGATTGATGTGTGAGCCTCAGCCCCCTATGCATGCTAGGTAAGTACTCAGCCACTGAGTTCCAGCCACAGACCTTCGTTTGACATTCCCTAGAGATAGATGTCTGTGCTCTACTGCATGCTCCACTTTGGCAAATTCCATTCCCACAATTCACCATAGTTCAGACTGGCCTAGAAGTGACTGTGAAACCTTTGGGAACCTCTGACTTCACCTTAATACAAGCAGGTGCTTCATGTCCTCTCAAGGATTCTTTGAATAGATTTTGTTAGATTTTAAGTGTACAATCGAATTACAAACAGTTAAAAACATCCTAATGTGAGTTGGAATGATGATTTGACTTGGAAGAGACAGGATAAACCTGGCAAATGATTAATGCTTTTACAGTGTCAACATCAAGTATAAACTGTTTAATGCAATGCTTAACGTGCCCTGGTCATTTTAACATTACTTTAAACAAAATTATCATGTTATTAGTTCATAAATATTTAGCCATGAACATGAACTATATGAAATTATAAAAATATCCCATATCTGCAGTCAGGTCACTGGTGACACTGACCAATTTTGATTTCAAGAGGCTTGAAAGTTGGGCTGATGTTATTAATACAGAAGAAAGGGAAATATGACTTTTCTCAGGTTGCCCACCCAGAGATGTGACCTTCTGATGGTTATTTAGTCATTCTTCTTCTTCTTTTCTCCTCTTGGGACTTCTTTTCTTATCATTAAATTAAACACATCATACATTGTAATCAGCCTGAAATTATTGATAATTACAGGAAAAAAACTAAAAGCACTGTTAAATTTTGGTGATTCTTGTGCATTTGTGGGCACACATGTGCTTTCGTTTCATCTCTGGGGCTGTGGCAAAATACACTGACAAAAACCATCTCAGAGGAGAAAGGGATTATTTCAACTTGCAGACCCTTGTTATGGTCCAGTGTCACAGCAGGGAACTCAGAGTGACAGGAGTGTGAAGCCTCAGCAGCATCACACCCACAGTCATGGGCAGAGAGATGGAAGGAATGTCTAAGAAGGAGGCTACTTCTAGCCCATGATAAGATAATTTGCCTTTGGACTTACAACACTCTAACCTTTCCACATCACTACTGTTCTAACTGGTCAATCAGTCTTTGCTGATGAAATGTCTTCTTCATTGACGGGAAGCATAGAGGGGCAAATGGCAGTGCTCAACTCACTGTCTCCTCTCTATTCAATCTAAGATGCCAGCCCATGAAACGATGGTTCTACAAGCATGGTCAAAGGTTTCTGTCCTAGGGGACTCTAGAATCTTGTCAAGATGGCAACGATGATGAACAATCACAGTATTTATACTTCTAGTATCTTTAGTTAAAAGGTTAAAGAAACTTTCCATCTAAAGCAGCAGTTCTCAACCTATGGGTCACAACCCCTCTGGGGGCTGTATATCACATATCCAGCATGTCAGATATTTACATTACAATTCATAACAGTAACAAAATTATGTTATGAAGTAGTAAAAAAAATAATTTAATGGTTGGAGGTCACCACAACATAAGGAACTATTAAAGGGTCTCAGCATTAAGAGCATTGAGAACCAATGATCTAAAATGTTTCTTTCTGAGAAGCAAATTTGAAGAATCTATTCTCCAGGCAGTCTTAAGAAAGTAGATTGTCTCAGCATTTTCTGGGGGTGGAGATCTTCTGAGTCTCCTAAGAAGTTGGGACCGAGCCCTCGGCTTCATTTAAGTCTTTGTGCCCTGGGATTGTGTAAGGAGGTGAATAGCAGGGCAGGTGTTGCTGCTCATTGTGAGTGCGGGCAAGTCTCAGCCAGGTGAGACTCACCTTCAAACCCATTTAAAATAAGCATCAGTAGCTCACTGTTCCTGGTGTGATTTCATTCATCAGACAATGTAGAGTTTCACACGGTCTCACTTTCTGTGATTCTAATGAAAATGGAAAGGTATAAGAAAAACCATCAAGGAGTTGATACTGCTTGTCCATCCCTTCTAGAAAATGCTACTAAGGAAATGTTGGAGATACACCTAGAGATTAGTAACCAGAGGATTATTTATTTTATCATAGAAACATTATGTACTGAGTTACCAAGTCCTTGATTGCTACTATGTCAAAGTAAACATTTGATGAACTGGCTGAATACTTCATTGTAGATATCAGAATTTTGGCAATATTGAAAAAAAATTGTAACTTCTGAATACAGCACCACACACACACACACACACACACACACACATACAAACACACACAGGCACAAACACACAGACACATACACATGCACACATACATACATACACACACATACACACAGATACATACACACACATACACACACACAAAACACACACATACACACACATGCACAGAGGCAGATATATACACACGCACACACACATACACACATACACACACGCACACACACACATACACACATAGGCACACACACAGACACATATACACACACACAGACACATACACACATGCACACACATACACACGCACATTGACACATACACACACGCACACACACATACACATACACACACACACTCAAAACTCAAATACACACACAGACATATACACATGCACACACACTGCACACACACACAGATACACAAATGCAATAATACACATAAACACACACACACACACACACACACACACCTCTCCATAGCTACTAGAGAATGAGGCTAATACCAGGAAAAAGCAGAATTTGCTGTACTCAATATTATTTTTTCTATTTCTTTAATTCTCAGAAAGCAGAGCACATTTTTTTTCCTCAATAACTTCTTTCTTGATCATGAGGACTTCAGTTTTTAAGGAATAAAAACTTTAATACTGGCTGGGCATGGGGGAAATGCCTTTAATCACTGTACTCAGGAGGCAGAGGCAGGCAGATCTTTGTATGTTTGAGGCCAGCCTGGTCTACAAAGGACGTCCAGGAAAGTCAGGGCTCTGTTACACAGAGAAACCTCCCTAAAAACAAAAACAAAAACAAACAAACAAAAACACCACCATGAAAACAAACAAACAAAAAAGCCCAGCCTGTTCATCATGAAACACAGCAGTAACATCAATAGTGCAGGTAACAATTGTATCTGAATATTGGTGTAGTTCTAACCTCATTTTTGCCAATTTGGCAGAGATAATAAACATTTCAGTGGGGCTTGCAGGACGTTTAAGCAGTTGAAGGGGTTTACTGGCAAGCTTAATGGCCTGGATGTGATCCTCAGGACACATGCTGGAAGAAGAGAACCAGCTCCTGCATGTTGTCCTTTGAATTCACACCCCCCCCCAAATTAACACATACATAACAAAATATTTTACTTGGTAGAGATAGATTATATATGTTTTGGTTGAAATTACAATTACTATAGATGATTCTTTTATAAAATATCTGTATTTCTTAAACAAACCAATTTTCACATTTCTTAAAAATGATTTCATCAGTAAGAAAGGAATTAGTAAAATGATCTATTTTCAGATACTATAATCTGAACATCTTGTTAGTTTTACACACAGCAAATCTGCCAAATTATTATTGAAGGGTTCAGTCCTTCATTTATCCCACCTTGACCTCTGGTTGGCTCTTGGTTACAAAAAGTCATCCTGAACATCTGTTCTCTATAATCACGTAGTGTATTTTTTTCAAAGATTTACTATTGTTGTTGTTACTTTACTTATAGAATTATGTGAATGAGTGTGTACACATGAATGCCAGTAGTCCCAGTGTTCTGAAGTGTGTAAAGGGTGCAGTAAAACTACCAAACTAGATTGTTCCATGGGTAGAATGAACAGCATATTGGGGACCAAACTGCCAAAGCTATCTCCCAGGTGTGGGGCAGAGTGGAGAGAAAAATGACCGAAAAGCAAAAAGGATATATTATATTCTGACAGGGTAAGACCATGTAGAGGTTCCTCCATCTTGAATTC
>CAJQZJ010034182.1:1834370-1862431 GCA_907164525.1 Lophiomys imhausi
GTGTGTGTGTGTGTGTGTGTGTGTGTGTGTGTGTGTGTGTGTGTGTGTTTATTTATTACTTCAATTTACAGCTCCATCACAGTGCCCTATTTCCACTCCTCCCGGTCCAATCCTGAAACCTCTACCCCCTCTCCCTCCTATTCTACTCCTCCAGAGTGGACTGTCCCTACATATCAGTCCCCCTCCCTAGTTCAGCAGTCATATGAGGGGTAAGAGCTTCCTCATGTACTGGGGGCCTACAAGGCAGCACCACTAGGGCAAAGTGTCTCACCGACAGGTAACAATGTCTACCTTCCTGTTCCTTTTGGTCTGTTGGTTGTATGATAGTTATCCTGTACTAGATGGCTAAAATCCAACTATAAGTGAATAGATGCCATGTGCATCTTTCTGAGTCTGGGTTAGCTCACTCAGGTTGAGCTTTTCTAGTTCCATCCATTTGCCTGCAAATTGCATAATTTTCTTGCTTCTGATAGCTGAGTAGTATTCCATTGTGTAGATGTACCACAGTTTTTTTTATCCATTCCTCGGTTGAGGGACATCTGGTTTTTTTCCAGTTTCTAGCTATTACAATAAGGCTGCTATGAACACAGATGAGGTTTGTTGGGGGAATCGTTAGGATATATACCCAGAAGTGGTATGCCTGGGTCTTGAGGTAGAGCTATTCCAAGTTTTCTAAGATATTGCCAGACTGATTTCCATAGTGGTTGTACAAGCTTGCACTCCCACCAGCAATGGAGTATTCCCCTTTCTCCACAACCTCGCCAGCATGTGCTGTCATTTGAGTTTTTGATCTTAGTCACTCTGACAAGTGTGAGATGGAATCTCAGAGTCATCTTGACTTGCATTTCTCTGATGATTAAGATTGTTGAGCATTTCTTCAAGTGTGTCTCAGCCAGTAGAGATTCCTCCTGTGTGAATTCCCGTTTTAGTTTTGTTCCCATTTTTTGATTGGATTATTTGGTTTCTTGGCATTTAATTTCCTGAGTTCTTTGTAAATTTTGGATATTAGCCCTCTGTCAGATGTGGGGTTGATCTTTTCCCAGTCTGTAGGTTGCTGCTTTGTTCGAATGACAGTGTCTTTTGCCTTACAGAAGCTTTTCAGTTTCATGAGGTCCCATTTATTGATTGTTGGTCTTATAGCCTGAGTTATTGGTGTTCTGTTCAGGAAGTTGTCACCTGCGCCGATGAGTTTGAGGCTTTTCCTCAATTTCTCTTCTATTAGATTTAGTGTGTCTGGTTTTATGTTAAGGTCTTTGATCCACTTGGACTTAAGTTTTGTACAAGGTAGTAAGTATGGGTCTAATTTCATTCTTTTACATGTCAACATTCATTTAGACCAGCACCATTTGTTGAAGATGCTGTCCTTTTTACCATTGTATATTTTTGGTTTCTTTGTCAAAAATTAAGTGACCATAGGTGTGTGGGTTCATTTCTGGCTTTTCAATTTGGTTCCATTGATCCACTTGTCTGCTTCTATACCAGTACCATGCTGTTTTTATTACTATTCCTCTGTAGTATAGCTTGAAATATGGGATGGTGATACTTCCAGATTTTTTTTAATTGTCCACAGAATTGATTTAGCTATTCTGATTTTTTTTTTCTTTTTTGTTATTCCATACGAAGTTGAGAATTGTTTTTTCCAGGTCTATAAAGAATTGTGGTGGCATTTTGACAGGAATTGCATTGAATCTGTATATTGCTTTTGGTAGGATGGGCATTTTTATTATGTTGATCCTACCTATCCATGAGCATGGGAGATCTTTCCATCTTCTGATGGCCTCTTCAATTTATTTCTTCAGGGACTTGAAGTTCTTGTCATACAGGTCTTTCACTTGTTTGGTTAGAGTTACCCCCAGGTATTTTATGTTGTTTGTGGCTATTGTGAAGTGTGTTGTTTCCCTAATTTACTTCTCAGACCATTTATCTTTTGTATAAAGAAGGGCTTTGAATAATTTTGAGTTAAATTTGTATCCTGCCACCTTGCTGAAGTGTTTATCAGTTGTAGTAGTTCTCTGGTCGAATTTTTGGGGTCACTTATGTGTACTATCATATCAACTGCAAATGGGGATAGTTTGACTTCTTTCTTTCCAATTTGTACCCTCTCGATCTCCTTTAGTTTTCTTATTGCTCTGGCTAGGACTTCAAGTACTATGTGGAAGAGATATTGAGAGAGTAGGTAACCTTGCCTTGTCCCTGATTTTAGAGGAAATGCTTCAAGTTTCTCTCCATTTAATTTGATGTTGGCTACTGGCTTGCTGTATATCATCTTTATTATTTCTAGGTATAATTCTTGGATGCCAGCTCTCTCCAGTACTGTTAGCATGAAGGGGTGTTGGATCTTGTCAAATGCTTTTTCCAGCATCTAGAGAGATGATCATGTGGTTTTTTTCTTTCAGCTTGTTTATATGGTGAATTACATTGATGGATTTTCTTATGTTGAACTACTCCTGCATTCTTGGGATGAAGCCTACTTAATCATGGTGTATGATAGTTTTGATGTGCTCTTGGATTCTGTTTGCCAGTATTTTATTAAGTATTTTTGCATCTATATTCATGAGGAAAATTGATCTGAAGTTTTCTTTCTTTGTTGTGTCTTTGTGTGGTTTAGGGATTAGGGTGACTGTGGCCTCATAGAATGAATTTGGCAGTGTTCCTTCTGTTTCTCTTTTGTGGAAGAGTCTGAAGAGTATTGGAATTAGCTCTTCTTTGAAGGTCTGGTAGAATTCTGTGCTGAAACCATCTGGTCCTAGACTATTTTGGATGGGAGATTTTTAATGACACTTTCTATTTCCTTACAGGTTATAAGACTATTTAACTTGTTAACCTGATCTTGATTTAGCTTTGGTAGGCGTAACCTATCAAGAAAATTGTCCATTTTGCTTAGGTTTTCAAAATTTTTGGAGTACAGATCTTTGAAGTATGACCTAAAGATTCTCTGGATTTCTTCAATGTCTATTATTATTTTTCCCTTTTCATTTCTGATTTTACTGATTTGGATATTTTCCCTCTGCCTTCTTGTCAGTTTGGCTAAGGTTTTCCCTATTTTGTTGATTTTCTCAAAGAACCAACTCTTGATTTCATTGATTCTTTGTATTTTCCTTTTTGTTTCTAAGTTGTTGATTTCAGCCCTAAGTTTGATGATTTCCTACCTTCTGCTCCTCTTGGGAGTGTTTTATTTTTATTTTTTTCTGGCTTTTCCAGTTCTGCTGTCAAGTTGCTAATATGAGCTGTCACAATTTTATTCTTGAAGGCACTTAGTGCTGTGAACTTTCCTCACACCACTGCTTTTTTTGTGTTTTATAGGTTTGGGTATGTTCTGCCTTGATTTTCTTATTTCTATTGTTGTTTAAGTCCAGCTTTAATCCATGGTGATCTGATAAGATACACGGGGTTATTTCAATTTTCTTGTATCTGTAGGGGCTTGCTTTGTGTCTGACTATATGCTCAGTTTTTGACAATGTTCCATGAGGTACTGAAAAGAAGGTGTATTCTTTTGTGTTTGGTTTAAACATTCTGTAGATATCTATTAGGTCCATTTGGTTCATGACCTCTGTTACTCTCATTATTTCTCTATTTGGTTTCTGTCTCCATGATCTGCCCATTGTTTGTGAGTTGGGTGTTGAAGTCTCCCACTACTAATGTGTGGGAGTTGATGTGTGGTTTAAACTTTAAAAGAGTTTTTTTTTTTTTTACAAATGTGAGTGCCCTTGTATTTGGGGCATAGATATTCAGTATTTAGAGGTCATCTTGATTAACTTTTCCTTTAGTGAGTCTGTAGTGTCCTTCCCTATCTTTTTTTTTTAAATTCTTTTGGTGTTTCTTTTCTTTTTTTATAATTTATTTTTTATTTCTTCAAGTTACATCTCAATCACAATCCCCTCCCTACTGCCCCCTCCGGTCCCACCCTCCCACCCTCTTCCCCCTCAACCCCCATCCTCTACCTTTTTTTTTTTTTAGTTTAAGGTATATCTTTTTCCTCCCACCAGCTCCCCCTACTTCAGTTGAAAGTCTATTTTATTTCATATTAGAATGGCTACTCTAGCTTACTACCCGGGACCGTTTGCTTGGAAAACCTTTTCCCAATCCTTTACTCTGAGGTAGAGTCTATCTTTGTTAGTGAGATGCATTTTTTTGTATTCAGCAAATTGATGGGTCTTTTTTACGGATCCATTCTGTAAGCTTGTGTCTTTTTATTGGGGAGTTGAAACCATTATGTTGAGGGATACTAATAACCAAAGGTTGTTGTTTACTGTTATTTTGATGTAGGTGGTGGTTGTGTGTTTCTTTTGGTTTAGCTGCAGTGGAGTTTCTTGCTCTTGTGTTTTCTTGGGTACAGATATCTTCTCTGGGTTGGAATTTTCCTTCTAGGATCCTCTGTAGAGCTATGTTTGTGGACAGATACTGCTTAAATTTGGTTTTGTCATGGAATATCTTGTTTTTTTCTGTCTATGTTGATAGAAAGTTTTTCTGGGTATAGTGTTCTAGGCTTGCACCTATGTTCTCTTAGGGCTTATAGGACACCTGTCCAAGCCCTTCTGGCTTTTAAAGTTTCTGAGGAAAAGCCAAGTGTAATTCTGATGGGTCTGCCATTATACATTACTTGACATTTTTCTCTTACAGCTTTTAGTATTCTTTCTTTATTCTTTACATTTGGAGTTTCAATTATTTTGTGACAAGAGGAATTTCTTTTCTGGTCTAATCTGTTTGAAGTTCTGTATGCCTCTTGGAATTTTATTGGTATCTCTTTCTTTAAGTTTGGGAAGTTTTCTTCTATGATTTTGTTGAAGATGTTTCCCTCACCTTGGAGTCGGGAGTCTTCTCTTTCCTCTATGCCTATCATTCTTAGATTTCATCTTTTCATTGAGTCCTTGATTTCTTGGATGTTGTGGATGAGAACTTTTTTAGATTTCTCATTTTCTTTGGTTATTATACTAATTTCTTCAACTGAATCTTCCACATCTGAGATTCTGTCTTCTATCTCTTATATCCTATTTTTTATACTCATGTTTGCAGTTCCTATTCTCTTCCATTGGTTTTCCACCCCCAGGATTTATCCCTGCTTGTGTTTTCTTTATTGGTTCCATTTCCAATTTCAAGTCTTGAATACTTTTTTACATTTTATTCATTTCTGGCTCCAATTTAGATATCTTTGTCTGCCAATCTTTCAAATATTTTATAGCTTTTTCCCTTTTCCATTCATATTTGGCTGAGTTGGATTGGAGGTCTCTAATAGTATTCTCCATTACTTTCATTTGTAAAATGGAGGATTCTTTAAATTCTTTCAGGGATTTAATTTCTTCTTGTAAGCACTGTATCATTTTTCTAAGTATAGATTTGTTATCATTTTCATGTGTTTCAGCTGTGGTGGGATGGTTAGGGTTTGCTGTATTCTCATCACTGTCTTTTGTTGGAGTCATATTTCCCTGATTTTTGTCAGATTTGTTCTTTTGCTGACATTTAGCCATCTGGTTTCCTTAGCTGTTTGTTCCTAGTGTCTTCTGGACCTGGTCCATGGATAGAGCCTTGGCATAGAAGCCTTATGATCACTGGCAAGGTGGGGTACTGTGTTTGGGGCTGGATTTCAGTGCCCCCCTCCCCGCAGTTCACCCCTTCCAGTTGTGTCCCAACTGGAAACTCATGTCAGGGTTTGGGTAAGATGTGTTATTCCAGCCTGCAGAATCTTGGGTTCTAGCAAGTCTTCCTAGTGATTTCAATGGGGCTTGGAGGACCATGGATTGTAAGTTAGAGCTGCAGATTCCCTGCTGCTCATGTGTCTGGTCCAAGGATTAGGTCTGTGGTTGTGTTCTCCCTAGGTGACTCTTCCTAGGTGGTCCCAGAGCATCTCTGTGTCTCTCAGCCCTAAGCACTAAGCCCTTGTAGTCTGAGTCACTCTGGCAGTTCACATAGGCCAAGAAATCACTGCTCCAGGGGTGGAACTGTAGATGCTGAAGATCTGATATCCTGCCAAGGAGGAGCCAGTTGTGCTGGCTGAGGGGTCCAATATAAACACCACAATGCATCCACAGGGCATGGACTCAGTGGAGTTCCATCAGCCTTTTAACTTGACCACCTAGCTTTCAGCCCACTCTGTTCTTACCATTCCTGTGGCTCTGCTGGTCTTCGCTTGGGTGCTGGAGCTGCCGTGTAGAAACTGGGTGCTACCAGTTTCTACCAGTGCAGAAGCCAATCTTGTATTCCTGCTGAAGCCATTTTAGGATTGACCAGAATTTGATCTCCTTAATGAGAAGCCCTATGAAGAATTACTCAACTCTCTATAGGAACCTGAGGTCAAGATACCCCAGCTAGCTTATCTTAGCATCTTTTAAAGTCTCTGTTTTTTTTTTTTTCCAGAAATCTTTTCCAGCTAACTGCTTCTCCAGCTTGTTAAACTGTTTGCTTGCCCAAAGCATCTATAGCAGCTACTAAGGGAGATGCCAGAACTTGGTTTTGTCTTCCAAAACCCCATGTGTTGGACACTTGGTTCTGCATTTGGGTCCCTGAATACCTGAGTGTAGTCCCAGCCTACTGTGATAGTGATTTTCAACAGGGTATAGCCTGTGTCTGTGTGGTCTTCTTTGGTCAGCTTCTCATAACAATTTGACAGCAGGCTGAGTTCACAGACTGTGCAAATTGACCTGAGACTAGGTAGTTGATCTTTGGGGAAAGATTATGGTGGTTCTTGGTAAATAAAAGCCTGGCTTTAGGCTGGTTTATTCAGCACTGCCTTTTTCTTGTAGTGGGGCACTTTGGACATAACAAAGATGTTAGGTTCTCTAGGTCTAGAGCTATAAGCAGTTCAGAGTTCATGGGAGCTAAACTTGAGCCATAAATAAGAGCCCTGCTAATCATTGTCTCTCTAGGCCCAGACCAAATTCTAGAGAAATAAAGTCATTTACCAAAAGACTTTTTTTTTTTAAACATTTATTTATTTATTATGTATACAGTATTTGCTCTACATATATGCCCGGGCACCAAATTTCAATGTAGATGGTTGTGAGCCACCATGTGGTTGCTGGGAATTGAACTCAGGACCTTTGGAAGAACAGCCAGTGCTCTTAACCTCTGAGCCATCTCTCCAGCTCCAGCCAAAAGACTTTTTTTATAAGAGACACATTTACCTGCCTCTGACACTTACATGATTTTTATTCATATGCAAATGGTAGATTATTATTTGAGTATAAAGGAAAATGATTTCATAATGTGGCTGCTTATTTGCTTCTTTTTATTTATTGTTTCCATGGAGATTTGGATTCCTTCTTTAGCAATCCAGATTGAGGCAATCAGCAATTTTAGGATATGAGAACTTTCTGGCAGCAGGTAGAATGGCAGGTTGGTTGGGAGTGGGTCTCCTTAAACTTGGAGATAATCTCCTACAGTCACAATCACAATCAGTCTTTCAAACTCAAAAGAACAGAAGATGGGGAGAGATGGAAAAAAAAAACAAACAAATGGCACTCTCTTTCTTTTTCCTCTTTTTCTTTGTGCTCCTAGATAATTCTATAGCTAAAATGAGAGAAATCAGAATAATTCAGTATTGCAATAAAGCTCTATATTCCTAAGTAATAAATGTTGGTATTATTTAAGCAAGAACTTCTACAAAAATCTTTCTTAAAACCTATGGAATGAAGCAATCAAATAAATCCACTCAAGACCATATATTTTGACATTACTTATGAGAACATAAAATGTGAGCAAAGCATGCACACCCATAACTTTTGAAATAAAGTTAAATAAATATATTGTCTGTGTATTAGCACATTTCATAACCACTATAGTGGGATAATATCTATTGATGTGGGAAAATATCTATGCATACCCCAAAAAAAGACGGAAAAGTGTATGAAGAAGATAATTTTGACTCTACATATTGAGATATCCAGAGTAGTGATTGTGAGGTGTGGAATTATATATCTGTATCTGCTCACATTCCTCTTAGCTGTCCAGTTTCCTGGAATTTAGCATGATCAAGAAGGAACACAATCTGGCAGACTGAATTCATTTTATTTTGTAATACATTACCACCAATTTAGTGGTTTAAAACAAGCCATATGTATTGTCTCACAATTGTGGGGGACAGGAACTCAGTGAAGATCTCAGTGGACTGAATTCAAGGTTTCATCAGACTGTATAGTGTTCTGAAAATTCTCAGGGAGGATTGCTTTCTAACCTATTCAAGGTTCCAGACAGCTCCTTTTCTTCAGGGACATGACCTTTCCTTCCATCTTCAAAACCCACAATACTGCATCATCTGGTGGTTGCATCCTAGTCTCTTTCTCTGGAAACAGCTGTCAAAACTTCCCAGAGGCTTAGAACTCTGCTGACCTTGGTTTGCCATAGCAATCCAGGAAAACTTCCTATCTCAGGGTCTATAAGCTCTGGGGACTAAAAAATGGGCACTTTAGAGAAAATGCCCTTTAGCCATACAAACATATACTATGTTTTTCTGGGATGTATTTTTCTTGTATTTGAAATTAATCTCACTCCACACTTTCATAGTTTTTTTTCTACTTTCCATTCTCAACTTTTGAATATAATAATTAAAAAATTCAGCCCAATTTTAATCAATGTTAAATTGATTAAACTAAGTTTGTTCTCTTTCTTTGCTATCAGTTCTATTAGTCTAGAAAACACAATTAATTTTAAATATTTTTAGTTCATTTTTCCTGGAAATGTTTAAAGTTAACTTTTCTCTCTTCTTCATAAATACCACCATGTGCTTTGCTTTTCTCCAACACTCATTTTCTATTATGATACTTGAAGAAGAATGTCTTCCCATAGGCTTATATATTTGAATGCTTACTAACCAGGGACTGGAACTATTTTAAAGAATTAAAAGGATTAGAAGGATTAGTAATATGGGCTAGTTGAAGGAAATGTGTCACTGGCTGGTGGGCTTCAAGGTTTCAAGAGTTCATATCAGGTCCAGAGTCTCTCTCTCTTCCTACAAATCAGGATGTAGAACTCTCAGTTACTTGTCCAGCACCATATCTGCATGCATACACCCATGATCTCCACCATGATGATATTGGACTAAACTCCAAAACTTTGAGGAAACCCCCAATGAAATGCTTTCTTTTATAAGAATTGCTTTAGTCATGGTATCTCTTTACAGTAACAGAACAGTGACTAAGGCATTTATTTTTGGGTTACTCTTGTCTCAAGTTTTATGAGATAGTGTGTTCTTTAAAAATTTACTTTTATTTTTAATTATGTGTATATAGTTTTTGGAGAGTGTGCTTATGAATGGAGGTGCCTGAAGAGAGCAGAAGTATTAGTACTTTTTGGATCTGGAATTAATTATAGGCAACTGTAAGCCACCTGATGTGGATCCTGGGAACCAAACTCAGGTCTGCTAGAAGAGCAGTATGTACTCTGAGCAATCATCTTTCTCTCTAGTTACAGTGGTTATCATCATAATCATTATCTGTTATTCAGATGATAGTATCATGAGTTAATAATTCTTCTTTATGACTTAGCTATATAATATTATTTGTTACATTTTATTTTCTTATAAGTATTTTCAATATTAATATGTATATTTTTTCTGGGAATGAGTGTGAACAGCAAACTGTCCTCCCCATTGGAGATTGAAGCATAATTTATTTCATTACAAAATTCCATGCTTTCTGTTATATTTTCCTTAGCTCTTGGAAAAATATTTGGAAGATGTTTCTCTCCTATAGTATGAGTCTTTTATTTCTTCTTTGAAAAATTTGAGTGTTGAAATTGGTATGGTAGATTATTTGATACATTATTATCTGCCCGTCTTATACATTTTCCAAACTGTAACTTACCACTGAAACACTTTTGTTTCACAATGGTTAACATACTGTGGGTTTTATGTTTTGTTTTAGTTTATGTACTGTGAGAGTATGAGCAATGCCTACCTACAGTGACACAGAGGACAACTTGCAGGAATTGGTTCTTTCCTTTCACCTTGTGGGTCCTGGGGATTGAACACAGGCCATCAGACTTCGTGGCAATCCCCTTTACCTGCTGAGACTTCTTACCAAACTAGGGTTTTGGTTTTAAGTGTTCAGCTCTATTTGAAGGTCATGAGATTCTTTAGTTCTGGAAAATTATGACTAATTATCAATTGATTGACAAAATTTATTAATATTGTCTTTTTCTCCATTTGCTCATTAGTTTAAAGTTTCTTAATTGATCTTTAGTGGCCTTATAATTAATTTTTAAATCAATAAACAAACCAATCAATTTCATTATGTCATCTGCATGCATGTGCATCATTGTGCTTCTCTCTGGTCTTCTTTTTCCACTGATTTTTCTTGTGTCCCTGCTTCCCAACCTCTTGCTGGACCCCTTCTCCTCCTGAGTGGTTGAATGGTCCCTTCTTTTTTTTCTTTCTTTTTTAATGTTTATTTATTACTTCAAGTTATATGTCCATCACAGACCCCTTCCTCCACCCCTCCCATTCCCACTCTCCCACCTATCTTACTCTTCTGGGGTGAGCTCTTGCTTCCCCTTGAAATTCCTTCCTCTCCTTGTTCCCTTTCTAGTTTCATGTTCTACATATTTGTGTTCTCTTCATTCTCTCTCTCTCTCTCTCAAGTCTATATTCCTTGTATGAGAGAGAATGTGCAGAATTGTGTTTTCTGAACCTGCCTTATTTCACCCAGCATATTCATTTCCTTCAGATGTCATGACTTCATTTCTCGTGATGGCTGAGTAAAATTCTGTTATGTACATACACCACATTTCCTTTAGTCATTCATCCATTGCTGGACACTTTGGCTGGTTCCATTTCCTAGTTCTTTTGAACACTTCAGCAGTATGGAGATACACACTGATCTTTTTTTTATTATAATGTTTATTTATTGCATCAAGTTAATCTCCATCACAGTGCACTCTTTCCACCCCTCCCAGTTCCACCTTCCCACCCATCCCAATCCTCCGATGATGTGTGGTGTCCCTACATATCAGCCCCTCTCAGTTCAAAAGCCATATGAGGGCTAAGAGCTTCCTCTTGTACTGGGGGCCTACATGGTAGCACCCCTAGGGCAAATTGTCCCATTGACAGGTAACAAAGTCTATGTTCTTGATCCTTTTTGTGTGTTGGTTGTAGGATAGTTATCCTGTACTATATGGCTAAAATCCAATTATAAGTGAATAGATGCCATGTGCACCTTTCTTAGTCTGGGTTAGCTCACTCAGTATGAGCTTTTCTAGCTCCATCCATTTAGCTGTGAATTACATATTTCCTTTTATCTGATAGTTGAGTAGTATTTCATTGTGTAAATGTACCACAATTTTTTTTCTATCCATTCATCAGTTGAGGGACATCTGGGTTGTTTCCAGTTCCTAGCTATTACAAATAAGGCTGCTATGAACATAGATATAAGAAATTTTCTTGTGGTTTGGTGAGGAATTTTTTGGGTAGATACCCAGAAGTGGTATGGCTGGGTCTTGAGGTAGGGCTCTTCCAAGTTTTCTAAGATATTGCCAGACTGATTTCCGTAATGGTTGTACAAGTTTGCACTCCCACCAGCAATAGAAGAGTGTTCCCCCTTCTTCACAACCTCACCAACATGTGCTGTCATTTGAGTTTTTCATCTTAGCCATTCTGACAAAGCACACAGTGATCTTTAACATCTATTCCTATTTCAATGCAGTCATTTCTGACCATTATTGTAGGTAACATCCTCAATTGTGTCGAGTTGACTGTTTCTCATAAATGTTGTGTTTTTAAAGTAACTTATTGCATCGTTAACTTTTAAATTTTCTACTCAGTTCTTTCTAAAATTTCTACTTGACTCTCTCTTGTTGTGTCTTCTTCTTTCTGATGATTTTAGTGGCACTCTGGAACACCCTTATCCCTTTTTTCACCTGACCAGTTTTTCACATTACCTGGATGTCTCTTCCACTTTAATCTCTATTAATTTGCTAACCCTTACCCACAGCTGTAGCATTGTTCTTCATTTCCATCCTGGAGCCCCATCGTGTCCTGAAGCAGGAATGCCTCCTCAGATAGTTGTAATGTTTATTCAGCCATTTTTAAGTAGGCCCTGATACAGTTCTGGCATAGTTTAAGTCTTTTATCATGCTCTGTTCTTAATTTCTAACTATTTTTAGCCTTTATTAGTTCTTTGAGTGTTTCCTGTAACATGTTTTCATCATATTTATCCCTCTGTTTCCTGACTCTTCCCAAACCAATCCTGCTTCCTAACCCACCCCACTTTGGGTTCTTTTTAATTTTTATTCCTTTAGACCCAGTAAGACTGATTTGTGTAGCTCAAATATACTTGCATGTATAGTCTATGAACTAATCCATTTAATTCACCTGAAGTATGAGCTCATGTAACCTCCACTTTACAGATAGAGGTTCATACAGTAAGAAAACAGAACAATCTGTCTCCTTTGTTTTTATGAAATAGGCTCACACTGCCCATAAACAAATTGAAACAAAGAGCAATATGCTAAAGGACCTGGGGATGAGGCACCTAAATCGTCTACAGTGAGTCTATAAGACTGGACATACGAATATTAATTTTTTACTGTGTTTGTAAAATGCAAAAGGCACCTTATTCTTTTGGAAAACATTGGTCATCAATATGTATGGGGTCATTTCCCAAAGACAAAAAGGACATTCCATTAGTCAAAGACCAGTTACTTTTTTCACCGACTGTCAAAAAACACATCTTTCTAAGTATTTCAGTTTTACAGTATTTTCCATTTCTATAGCAGTGGATCCTATTCAAAACATAGTAAATTGCTGACGTTTCAGTTCATGCAAATCTCTAATTTTGGGGGGTACTTTTGCTCATGAAAATCCATATCGAATACCATGATCTATGTTTATGGTATGACATGAAAAAAAGAGAGAAAAAATTGATTGTATGTAGAATGTGTTAAAAAAAATCACAAAAGAAACTTGAATGTTCCAAATGTAAAAGCTTACACATGGTGCCTTCTGTGTCAATAAATTTTTCAAAGAACTTTCCAGTGCCTGGTGGAGCCATCTGTGATCTGGCTACTTCAATCCTGGTGGAGGCATCTGTGATCTGGCTACTTCAATCCTGGTGGAGGCATCTGTGATCTGGCTACTTCAATCCTGGTAGCAACCAAATCACAGTAGGCTCAAAAACACCTGGCCACTGGGCCATTACTTGGTTGTAAATGATTAAGCGCAATCTTGATGTGGACTCACAGTATCTGCAGTATCTGTGATATAGACATCCCATTATCTATGAAATAGTTTACACACACAGCACTGTACAGCCTCCACACCAACGATGACAAATCATGAATTCCTTTCAAGCGCTTCACTCCACATTGTGTAGTGTCCTTTTCCTCTCTCTCCCTTCATGTTCTAACTCCTCCATTGTCAGCCACATGTAAGACTTTACAGCAAACATTTACAGTGTCAGCCTGCTGTTCGTCTAAAATAGATGAATTATCATCAGGAATAAATGACACTCCATGACAGCTGGGCTCGGGTCTTTCTTCTTTTAAATGCTGTCCATCTGAGAAAAAGAGCATATGTTTCCAACAACTTAACAAAGAGGATTAGATTATGCTTTTATTCTGATTCTTTAAAACATTTTTTCTTCTTTTATTTAATATGTGAGATTTCAATGTCACAACCTTGATTATAGTCAAACCAATGCAAGGTGTGCATTTTTCACAGTAGGGTTCTGTGAAAGAAATATTTTCTCCTAAGGGTGAGTAGGTGAAAGGAAGGTCAGATAATATAAGTTTGGAAAAGTCAGAAATTAATAAACTATTATGTTAGTAACTCAATGTCTGATGAACCCTAATTACCTCCCCAACACAAACTGCCAGCAATGAAAATGTTTCAAGTCTCTGCCTCTTAGAAGTTCCCATTAGAGTTTTTAAAGCTGCTTTCCAATCTGTCAGGTTTATCCAAGACAACTTAGAGCTGATTTTCCTGTTGCTTTAAATGATTTTCCAGTTGTCATAAACTCAGTAACATAATAAGCTAGGTTATATAGCAGCAAGAATCCTAATTAAAGTGTTTCATGGAGTGACTTTTAAGCAAAGACAGTCGCTATATCATTATGCTTTTATTTCCTTTGATTTTTCTGTAAGAAAAAAAGGGGGGTGCGATAGTACATTAATATACGCTTTCAAATATTGAGAGTGAAAAAAGTAGACTCAGCTGAATTTGACATACACGGAACAAATGAATTCAGAGGCAATTAAAAGGGATGTCAACATTACTTACAAAAGGATAAGATCTGAAAAGGCAAAGTGAGGTGCATTTGAGTGAGTGACTATTAGAGCATCTAGAATGCTTTGGCACACACCCTTAAACTTTGATAGATTGTCATTTTCAACGATAAATTGTGAGTCTACCTTGGGTACCACAGACAGCACCATATGTTCCAAAGTATGAAATAGACATTATTTTTCTAAAACCAAGCCATTCATAGTGAGCTCTGTGGAGATTCTAAGTATGAGGATCTCAGCATTATTGATGTCTGTGCAATCTTAAGCTCTTTCCTACCATAGCATCCCAGTTCATGGCATAAATATTGCAATGGTTTTGATTTTGATGAGCCCAGTTCTAAGAAGAAATTATACTAGTTTAAATAATTCTAGCTTTGTCTAGTGCTGACCAATGGATGGATGATGCTATGATTTTTGGAGTAGCAGGAGTCAGATGGTGCTTAACCCTTGGCACATGTCAGCACATTGGTCAGGAGAAGTATTCCCGTGGTACTTTGGATCTCAGCAAACATTTGCCCATAGAATATGAAAGGGCCATGAACACAGAGTGTGTAGGTTCCTGTTAAGCTCTGGTTGTAAGTCTTCCTCATATTCAGGGAGGATGTTACAGAATGAGGTCACATCAGTATCTAATTTTGATGCCACTGTTTGATTCCCACCAGTGGTCTAAGTAGTTCTTCTTATCCCCCTTTTCCTCAGTTCCTTCCCTGAGCCCAACTCACTCTTCACCAGGGAAGTCTGTCTGCTGCAGGTTGTTTCCCTGTAGTCATGTTCTAGTTGGATTATTCTGCCTCTGTGACGTTCTCCAGAGCCACATGATTAAATGTGATCTGCACTCCATAGACCCTTGAGGGAAAGAAAATATACATTCACACACAGTGTTGCATTTTAACGAAAGGTATTACAGCATTGCTTATTTTATACTTCTCCCTGCAAAGATGAAGATCTTACTATGTATTTCATAATATGACCTTATATTGTTAGTATTGCATATCATAATATTACCATATATTATATTAGTTTGGAATGAACACAAAGAAAATGTGGTAAGCAGCTACCAATATTTTTTTCATAAACTGAGTAAGTGCAAACATTGTTGATGGAATGCACATAATAAAAGAAGACTTTGTTCTGGAATGAGGAAATCTGAATTATTAACATAACCCTTGTGCTGTGATGTTCCTTAGCTACCTTGGGTTTGGCAAAAAATTTCAAATTTGAATTTTTTGTGTTGATAAAATTTACAAAGATTAGAGTCAATGATGGGTGTTATTTTATTGATTCTACTCTGTTCTTGGGTTTATAAAATATGGAAGATTCCATTAGATGCTATGAGGTATAAGAAGGAAAAGAAGGCTGAAACTTTGTGGACATTACATTTAGTAAGAGAAGATAAGAATCCATACATTAATAAACTTGAAAAGGGCCCTGGGCGTCACAAACATGATCAGAATAAATGGAGGTGCCCTGGTTAGCTCCCACTGTCAATTTGACATGGCCAAAATCACCTGAAAAAGGAATCTGAATTTAGGTTTTGCCTGAGCAGATTGGCCTAGAACATGTCCATGGGGATTGCCTTGACTATTAATTGATTGTTGGAAGGTCCAGTGTAATGTGGGTGACACCAGTTGCTGATACAGTGATCCTAGCCTATATATGTAAGGTAGTTAAGCAAGATATTAGTGAGGAACCCAGCAAGCAGCATGTCTTCATGGTTTCTGCTTCAGAATCTTGCTTGAGTTCCTGCTCTGACTTCCCTCAATGATGAACTGCCATCTATAGGCTGAAATAAATCCTGTGCCCCTCTGTGTTGCATTTGGTCATCTTGTTTCTCATAGCAAGAGAATAATAAAACTAGAACAGAAGTTCAGATGATCTGATTCTTCCCATAATTCATGAAATCCTGGATTCAAGCTATAGCACTGCCTGAACAAGGCATTGGAGGCACACAACTTTTAATTTCAGAAGGTAAAAGAGAGAAGAGCAGAATTCAAGATCATCTTTGGCTACATAGGAAGTTGAAGGCTAACTTCATATATATGAGACTGTTCCCACTCCACACCTCCTCAAATGGAAGAATTTATTTTTTCCACACTAAGAAAAAAATACTTATTAAACATTCAGTAGAATTATCTATTCAGTAAAGGGGTCAAATGAAGAATCAATGCTGCAGCCTAGGATCCTGGGGATGATGCCAATTCATTTGAGACCCTATTGAGAATTTCAGTAAGTTCAGGGTTGCAACACCTCTTCCCCATGATGCAATAGCTTTTGCATTTCAGAAAAATATTAAGGGATATAAGGAGACGTCATCTTCTCCCTGGAGCATTGTGATAATGGATATACACTTGTACACACAAAATGCCTCATCCACATTCACAATCAAATTGAATATCTGCAGGCAGATATTGTCAGAGTCACAACCTTCCACAGTCCAAGAACAAGGAACGTGGCAGATTTAATGTTCATGTCAGCAGCATTACCTCTGTAGGGAAGAAAGAAAAATTGCTACAGGAAACAGGTGGAGCCACAATATATGTCTGGACCTGACTTCTTTTTGCAATGAAGGCAGAGAAAGAAACAGAGGTAGAGTTTTGAGCAAAAGTATGTTTTGAGCTAATTGAAATAATATGAAATCTATGGTACAATAATTAGACAAGCCAGTGAACACATACTGGTATAAATAAGATTTTATAAGTGTTTGTTTTTTAATACTTTTGTCTTTGCTATGACCAAATGTCTGACAGAACCAACTTAGAGGAACCAGGATTAGTTTGGCTTGTAGTTCCAGAAATCCAATCCATTTGGGCAGTTACAGCTTGTTGGATCAGCTCTATCAGATCAGGATAGATCTTTTTCTCCCATCCTAGAAGGTCAGGAAGCAAAGAGTAAAGATGGGACCAGAAACAGGAGACACCTTCAAGGCCTACCCCTAGCAATGATAGGACTTAGTCTACAAGGTTGCACACCTTACACTACTAACTCAGAGCAAGTGTTCAAACACAAGAGCCTGTGGTGGAGATCTCACATTCAAACAACAGAAGAGGCCCATTTTCTGTCTCTACTGGACTTTGCTGGACTAGATTGTGAGATGGGCAAGTTTTGCTAGAAGATGCTTTATGTTACTATTTCTACTGAGAGTAAGTCCTGTAATACTCTTCTTACTATCCGACGAGGAGCATCTGTTTGGAATCTAAGTAACCCAGGGTTGTAATGAATGACAGATGAAAGAAAAGAGACTGGGCATGGTTTTTGAGGATTATCCAGGATTTGGGTATATTGAAGAGAGAAAGAGGAACAAGAAAAGCAGGTTAAACAGCCCTGGGGATGACTGAGCAAGGCCCAGGGTTCATGGGGTGTTAACTGTAGATAAGGATGCTTAACAGAGACTCAATTGTGAGGACTTTGATGACTAAACTAAGGAATTTGGAATTTTTCCATGAGCAGTGAAAAGCTGTAAGAAGTCATTCTTCATGATAAGGAGAGGAGGAGATTTGCTATTTATCTATTTAATTATTCAGTGATCTCACTACCATTCAGTTTCTGCTGGGAATCTGGAATCTGGAGAAATGTGTTGGACATCTTCTTTGCCTCATTCTGAATAAAGAATATATGTGTGATCTGATGTGTCAAGACCAGTTCACAAAGCAAGTGCCTGTCTGAGTTCCTGCAATGGTTGTCAAAATCAACTCAGAGGGGTACTTGGAAGATGACAGGTTCAAGGTCAGGAGAAAAAAACTATAGTACACAAAAGAGAAAGAATTGAATCCTGAGGTTCAAAGACAGGAAGAGCTTCAAGTGGAAAGATAACAGAGAATCTTCGAGAAAAAATTGTTCATCTCCTCTATAATCTTCTCAAACTAGAGATATAACATGAAAACCACTAAAATTTATTATATATGTATATAAAACTATCAAAAAACATGGAAAATAATTCTAAAATAATGACTACAAAATGAGCTCTATAAGGAATTTTGATATTTCTGGCAATTGCATACTGTGGTTTGTACCCACCAAAGCTCACGTTAGGACTTCATCCCCAGAGCAAAGGTGCTAAGAGATGATGGGCCCTTTAAGAGATATTATGGTACATGAAGATGGCCATTGCCTCTCCTAATGGGGACACAGACATTCATTGCAAGGATGGGCTCTCATAAGTCGGAGGTTACTTCTTTGACTAGCTCTTTCACTGGAATAACTCTGCTTAAGCCTGCTTACCTTTCTGCCTTCTCACTGTGTATGGATTAGCATGAGACCTTCAACTTGAGTAGAACAGAGGTACCAGTGTTACGTTTCCAGACAGAGTTCCAGTGATGAATGAACCTGATATGTTGGCTGCTATGTCGCTGGAAAGTGAAACTATAAATCCTGCTTGGACTGTGACAGAAAGAGTTAGAGGCATCAAATCAGCAGACTCCTAAGCTCAGTCATCTCAATGGTATGAGGTGCTTTGTTTGTTGAGTGACCACAAGTTTTGTAGGTGAGCACATGTATACATATGTGTGGGCTATTATGAGGCTTCCTCACCTTCCTCTCTTGCTTCTTTTATCACACAATTGAAATGTGTGCACACATGTATATATGCACAGATCCTGCCATTGTTTGCGTGGTTGTTAATACTCTTTGAAAACAAGAGTTGCTGAAGGTATTCCTAGTCAGTATTCTTCCTAAGAGTTATCATCATCTGTCACAGAGACTGATGCTCACTTTTCATCAGAATATGCTTCTCCCACCTCCAGAAAAGCATACACAGAATGTTTTCTAAAGTTCTGATCCCTTGGTCCAGTGGAAGATTATCCAACAAGGTCCTGTTATCTAAAGATAGTCTGCACAATGTATATTACAAATAACTTTACCAGTCCAGAATTTAAAATAAAAACACAGCAAGAATTTTGAGTGTTTAAGTGAAGCATGCTCTCCAAATATTCTCTGCTTATACAGAGAATTTCTGTGCATTTCTGTTTTCTGTTGTTGCCTGAGGTGTGTCTGCTCTGAATACTCAAAACTTATGCCCATGTGAAAGTTTGACAAACAGCATCTGAAAATATATGGACAAAGGACTTGGGTGCTCTTTGTGAATGACTTAACAGAAACGTGTTTTGCCTTTGAAACATCAGCCTGAATCATCACATCCTCTCTTTGGGTATTGTTAGTGGCATTCCATACATTCTATCCTTGAACCAATAGAGTCAAAGTTTTCATTTGTCTTGATATTTGGATAACTGAACATCTCTAAGAATATCATCAGGAAATTGGCAATCATTTCTTCTTCTATTTAAATCTTGTAAAGTTTTCCAGAAGGCTAATCCTTTCTTTTTATTTTAATCCCACTTATATTTATTACATATGTAGAGGAAGAACTTTGCTTTTCTTTCTGTCATATTGACTCTTCACTGTAACTTACCTCTTCTTGACACACTTTGTTATGAGAATTTTCTCTTCTTGACTCACTTTGTTATGATAGTTTTCTCAAATTTATTATTTTAATTGTTATTTGATGAACCAGCCAATAGACCTAATTAGGGTAGCCTGCAGGATCATATGTGAGGATTTGTTTACAAAAGCATGAGAAACTCATGAGTGGCTATACCATTGAGGAAAAGGACTCTCCTTCTGTCCAGTAACTATAGATCCTCATTAAGAGGAAGGGATTCATGAGTCTCCTGCTGCCTCCATCCCATAATTAAGTGTAGATCTTATAGAAGTAATCACATCTGCTGAGAGACTGAGAGCACTATGGCCAAGCCATGCCTAGAAGACACCATTCTACAATACCCACCCCTGACAGAGCTCTTACAATATTTCTCCCCTCCTTCCTCAGTGCTTCCTGAGCCTTGAAAAGGATGGGATAGACATCTTATTTAGGAATGAACAGTCACTTATTTTTTACCTCAAAGCCATTTTATTTCATATTATTTTATATTTTTTATTAAAGTAGGTATCTATTCATTTTCTACTTGTTAATTACTTAACAATTTATATGCATCATCTTTTCAGATATTATCTGTCTATCTGTCTACCTCCATATCTTCCCATTTCCCTTACTCTGTGTGTCTATCAGCACTGCCTCTTAACAGTACCTCTCTCTTGTTCTGCTGACATTACTGCAAAGCATCAGTAATTGTCTTAATTAATGTGTTTATAAGCCACAGTTGACTCAAAGTTGTGCATTTGACTCAACACTTGGTTACTTACTCTTTTTCCCAGTGTTTTTGAACTTAGAATTCTTACCATGGTTCACCAAAAGATGAAGTTATATGAGCAGTACTCAAGTAATACTGAGAATAACTGAATAACAATGTGAACAAATGTCACACTGGAAGGATAGCACAATGACAGTAACACCAACAATAGTACTTTTAGTAATGAAGAACACATGGCAATAGGAACAATGTGAAATTCATAGTTACTACCCCATTGCACTTTTAGTATGAACTATCAGTACCCAAACATCTACCAGTTAAAAAATACATTCTTGGGAGACACTGAGTTCTATACATCAATGGATATGGTAAGATGGAAATAGGAATTTGAAAAGTGTTCAGATTTTGCTTGTGGGGCTTAGATTTGGGAATATGTGGCTATTCAGTTTGGTTGTAGACTCTGAATGGTACCTACCATCTCTTCAAATGCAAGTAGCTTATTTTCTATGTATGTGTGTGCTTTAATGTGATTATATGCACCATGTGAATGCACTATAGGTGCCTACTAAGGCCAGAAGAGAGTGTTGGATCCTCTCAAACTGAATTTATGAGCAGCTGTGAACCACCTGATGTAGATCCTAGAAACACAATCCAGGTTCTCTGTAAGAAAGCAAGTTCTTCAAGTTCTCTTAATCACCAAGCATTCGTTCTAGTTCTCAATTCAAGTCTTTCTCTGACTCTAGTGATGGTGAAAACTTTCCCAGGTACCTATGACTAACAAAATATTGTAGACAATGACTTAGGAAATCTTGTGGAAACAAACAGATATAAATATCGTTGTTTTGGCATATCTGTCAAGGGTTAAGCAAATAAAAACTCAAATCTGTCATTGTTTCAAAAAAATGTGTTTTGTAGACAAATCATGCCGACTGTAGCATTTAGTAGATAAAGTCAGCAGAAGCATTAAGAGCAGCACATAAAGGAGGTTCCCAGTGTTTGTGAACGAGATTCGCTCACGTGAAGTCCCAGTTCAGAAAATCATGGCTTTGTAGTTATCTCCTTTTTAAATAGGGTGATAGTCCAAGGCCAGCACTAAAGACAGTAGGGTGTGTACTAGTTGTATAGGAAAGAAACTTAAGGGATTTGATTCTTGGCCAGTCTAACAACTGTGACATGACAGTTTGTCCTTGAAAACATGTACCTTGACACCTGCAGCAGTTTGGTGAGCTGGTCCTAAAGTCATGAGAGTGGGAGAGCTAGCCTCACTCCTTGCCAGGTGCAGCCCTCCAGAAAGAGGGTCCTGTACCTCTCCTGGGCAGCACAGTAGAGCTGAACTGGTGTATGTTTGTGTATGTGGGAGGGAGGCAGGAGGGCTGCTCCAACCCCTGGAATGTTGTTTGGAAATATGGGTCAGGGTGAAATGTCCTGGACCCACTCTGCCTTGCCCCTTGCCCCTTGCTACTTGCTGCAGGGAGGAGAGCTGGCCCTTAGGTCATGAGAGTGGGAGAGCTGCCCCACCCCTCACTGGTTGCAGCACTCAGGAGAGTGGGCCTCGCTTGCGCCGTAGTACCTGGATAGCACAGTAGAGTGTGCCCTGGTGGTGAAGGTGCAGTTGAGTCAATCTGAGGTTATGATAGTGGGAGAGCTGGTCCTGCCCTTTGCCAGCTGTAGATCTTGGGAGAGCGTGAGGTGGCCAGGGCAGTGCTGGAGAGCTCACCCTGGTGGTGTGAGTGTGGGAAACATGATAACTGAAACCAACTCAGCTACCACATAGGCCCAGATCCAGCGCTTTGAGTTGGCCCACCTCAACCCCTAACCCGTCTATGAACTGCTAGAGTGTGCAAAGGGGCTAGTCCTGCAGATCTAAAACTGAAGGATCTCAATGACACAGGGAAACAATAGAGTATCAGAGAGGAGTCCCAGTGAGGATCTAGTATTGAGAGTGTAACAGAAGCCAGAGGCCTCGAACCAGACCAATGACTCATTACAAAGAACATTTGCAAGTTCTTTGTGTGGAGAAAAGGGTGACACAGTGTAGCTTCCACTGTGGGATGTGATGTGTTAGGGGATTTTGTGTTTGTTTATTTGTTTGTTTTTAATTTTAATATTTTTCTTTTGTGGGGGAGGTTGCAAGGGCAGAGGATAGATATGATGAGATGGAGAGGTGAGTGGGATTGGGGTACATGAAGTGCAGTTCACAAAGAATCAAGAAAAAGTGAAAATAAAAAGAAAACTTCAGCAGACTATATTACCTCACAGATTTGCTGCCTGTTAAAACAAATTCTGATATTTGGAAGATAATGCTATATAAGACAAAACATATATTTAGATATTGGACACCATAATTATAGTGAAATTATCTCACTATGTGACACATCTAAACTGAAGTGGATAAAATACTGCTTGTAAATGAAAAATACCCCACAGAGGAGAACTGGGTAGATAAATGGAAGAGTGAAGACAATTTGTCACAAGTGTGGCTTGTATAAATGTGTCCTAGTTTCCTTTCTGCTGTTATGACAAACTACTCAGACCCCCACCCCCCAAAAAAACCCAATAAAATAAAATAAAACAAACAAACAAGCAAACAAAATCAATTTAGGGGAAACAGTTTATTTTCACTCACAGTTCCAGGTTTCTATCACAGCAGGAAAGCCAAGATGTCAGGATCCTAGAACAGTTAATTGTATCACATCCATAGTTAAACATAAAGAAAAATGAATGCATACAAGTTCATTGTTCAGCTAGCTTTCTCTGTTTTTATACAGCCCAAGAATCCAAGCCCAGAGAATAATGCTTCCTGTAGTGGGTAGGCCTTTCTGTATCAATAAAGGTAATCAAGACAGGCTCCCACAGATAGATCCACAAGCTAAGCTGTTTTTGAGAGTTCTCCACTGAAACTCTTTTCCTGGGTGAGTCTAGATTGTGTCAAGGTGACAATTAAAACTAACCTTTGTAAATTGTATCTTCTTTCTCTGTCTCAGTCTTTACAAATTTAAGTTTGCAGGAGGCAAATGAACCTATCCCATAGCTACTCCACTGTATAATTTTACTACAAAATAATTACCACAACATTTAATAATACTAAACTTTATGGTTATTTTTTATCTTCTTCATTTGATATTCAATTATGTGCATGGCATATGCTCTGAACAAGATTTAAAAGTAAGCTTAATGTCACATTTTGATGAGGATTTTTAAGTCTCTGATTTTAGAACTGCAGGAATAGAAAAAGGCAGACTACCAGAGATGAAAAAGCTATGGATGTCTGTCAGGTTAAACAGGGAAATATTCAATCTTGCAAAGTAAAAATAGGTATAAAACTATAAGTGTTTTTTTTTGATGAGTATCGTGATGTAGTTTGAGGTTCTATTTCAAATTATAACTCCAAAGATTTATCACTTATATCTTCAACAAAATAGAGGATCCCTAAAGAAAATTTCTTACAATTATTTATCAGATTTTTCATTAATGAGTTAGACACTTTTGATATATACCTAGATAATATATCAGCACCTGACTAGAATTGTTAGAGCAGCTAGATGAATTAATTTTTAAACAATTTGTTTATACCTAATAGAAGACTTTACACATATTGAAGCTTGATTGGTTATATGACTAATTCCTTGACTATATTAAATGTTCTGTTTTGATATTTGTGGATAGTGTGTTACAAATACAAACAGCAGAAATGTAATGGGATTGTTATTCCTGGTCATCTAGAAGATCTCTGAGTTTGTTCTTTGAGATGAACAAAGAGCTGAGCCTCAGAAAAAGGTAGAAGATCAAGCCAAGACTCAGTTTAAAAAACCAGGTGTAGTGGCACGCACTTGTAATCCTAGAGTTAAGAAGGTGGAGAGAGGTGGACCCCTGGGGCTCACTGGCCAACTACCATAGCTTACTTGGTGTGCTCCAAGCAGTCTCAAAAATAAGCTCTTGAGGAATGACACCCAAGATTGACCTCTGGCCTATACATTTATTGTGCACACATATACATACATGTGCATCTGCATACATATAAACATGCCAATATACACATACACATAAACACAGAAATATCTGTATCACATAGCACATTAAGTCTGTACATAAACACCCTATGTGTTATTTGTACTCTTGATTATACAAATGGATGAATAACTACCATATTTATAGGATGAGGGAGCAAGTGTCATTGTCAAGTGTATGGAACAATATCCATGCAAGAACTGGGTGAAAAATTAGGCCTTTATTGTTTGGAGGATGATGAATGCTGAGGTGGAAAAGATGATCAAAGTTTATAAATTCATGAAAGACATCTTGGTAACACAAGGTGGATCTGTTAGCCAAATCCCTGCACATTGAATCATGAGGCTGTCTTTGAAGTTTGAACAGGGGAGTGTTAGGAAAGATGAAAAGAAGTGCTTTTAAACAGTAAGAAGGACATTTATGGAAGCTTCAAGGAAGTACATGCTAAAAAAAAACAAAACTGTTTGATCAGGTAGGGAAGTTTAGATTCCCGATGCAAAGAAGAAAAAAAAAAAAAAACCCATGCTTTTTGGAACATTCTTAGTGTCCCTCTCTAATTACAATATGGATGGTTACACAGTTAAATTGTTATAGCCATGCATGAACTGGCATGTACTGAGTTAGGCAATAACACTGCATATCATCAAATGGACAGGTAATTTATAAAATTCCTCTTTCCAGAAGAGATCATTACTCTTCACCCGGTGTCAGTGGAAGTTTGAGACTAGGAGCCTGTGATACTCCAGAACAGCCTCTTAGGCTTGTCTACAATCTGACTCCGTCCTTAGTAAGGTTTGGGGAGCAGGAAAGAACAGAATACATTTTCATAACTGTTTTGGTCATGAAGGAAGGTATCCTAAGAAGACATTTGTGTCCCTCCCTATAGCTATCATACTATTGGAGCAGTAGACCCTATGGAATTGGAATTTCCTTGGGAGTCTCATGCTGGGAGAAAGAAAATGTTGAAATTTGATGTGAGCTGAAAGGGGTTCTTGTTTCCCAGAAAAAGAATTCACACAGTTTTGACAAGTTGTCAGACTTTACAGAAGAGACTGGTACAAAGACAATGATGGTAGCCAGAACCACATCTTGACCAGGACTGCTTAGGATGAATATCTCTTGCCCTCTAATCTAAATGTAATGTCAGGACCTTGAGAATGAACTTGAAGTAGAAGTGGGAGGCCACTAGTCTTATCTGTTCCTCTTCCTAACATGGCCATATTGAACACATTTCCCTTTCTGCTCGTTCTTTACTACAACCTTGTATTTCAGCTATCCCATTAAGAATAGATGCCTTGTTAAGGCTGCTAGGGACCAGGCTCTGACCATAACAACACTAGTAAAAAAAGTCACTGAACAATTCATCAAGGAGAATTCAGCTGAGGAAGACACCAAATAATTTGTCAAGTTCCTTGCATCAACCTCCAAAAGTTCTCTTATGGCAACCACTCACCATGTCCCTTGTAAACACAGCCCTTGACCTCACATCATGATTGTTATGGGAAAAGTCTCCCTCAGGGAGGGCAAGTTTTGCAGCAGGTGCAGGGAAAGCATGGCCACTTTGTGCACTTCAGTTATAAACTCATTTCCTCTCATTGACCTTAGACTGGCCCTTGCCCTGTAGACAGGAGATGGGAGCTGAATGGTGGTGTGAGAGTGTGGGAGTCAAACAATGCGTATTCACACTCTCCAACTAAGTTGTCCTGCTTTTTAACTAAGTTAGCCACTGGGCCACAGGCATGCCACACACTCTCTGGTAGTGATCATTCTCTATTGAAAGGATATTTCCTCAAGTCTAGTGTCCTTTCTTGTCCCTCAGCCTTGCCTCTGTTCCCAAGGCTGCCTGGGGTGAGTCAGGGACCATGACCTGGCTGTGATGTCACTGCTCAAACAGCCACAGCTTAGGACCCTGCCATCAGTAAGAAAACAATGATGCCATTTTCCTCATGAACTGGAAGATCTGCCTTCAAAGCCAAATAAAATACCAGAGACATCAGGGCCTCACTGCCTCCTTTTCAATTCTGAATTTTCTCCTCAGCCCTTAAGTAGACTTCTGGATTGTTTTCCTGTTTTTGCAAGAAAGGTTACACTGATGGTATGGAGGTGAATGGATTGTCATACCAGTCAGTGGTATTTTAGCACTTCTGTCTGCTTGTGAAGCCCCAAATCCCTTTTCATGCTCACATGGGGTTCCTTGATTCTTCTTTTAAAACTTTGAGATGTGTTCTCATACATACAGATGTGTGTGCTGAAACTGAAATGAATACATTGAAGAAATAAGACTCTTCCGCGGTGTCCTACCTTACAGTAGCAGAGCGATAGAATAGCTTAATTAATCCCACTTGCATTCATTGGCATATTTGCTCCATCTCTTCCAATGTAATTTCAGACTTGTCACCTCCATCTAGGACAGGATGTTCTTGAATGACTGTAGTTTATTCAACTACCTCCTAATATTTATTAATTAGTTGACCCAGTTCTTTAGCTTCTCCATTCTGGAATATTTATTTATTTATTTATTACTTCAGGTTACATCTCCATCACAGTGTCCTCTTTCCACCCCTCCCAGTCACGCCCTCCCACCACCTACCCCCATCCCTTCTATCCCACTCCTCTGCAGTGGAGTGTCCCTACATTTTAATTTATTTTCCAATATCATTATTTTTTACTTCAAACAGATTTAGTTTTCAGTTACATAAATGTCTGTGTGTGGGTATGTGTGTGTGATTGCAGAAGAGGCGAGAGGAGGTCATAGGGTCTCTTGTAGCTGAAGTTACGGGTGATTGTGAGACAAGACATGGATAATGGGATCTGAACTTAAGTCTTCTCCAAGAGTACTGTGTGGTCCTAACTGCTTAGTTATATCTCTACTCCTCCAGTATCATTAATATTGCATTTCTAACCTCTCCTAGCAGTAAAGCAAAGATTCTTTATAACTTGTGTATTTTTATAAATTGACTTTAAATAACTTGAAATTAGTCCACAGGGAGCCATTGATAATGCAGTCAAAACTGCAGGCATGTTTACTTTTCTCATTTTTAAGAACATTCTAGATTTTGGAATACATGAATGTAACTGGATGGCTGCATTTATAAGCACCAGGAGAAAGAGAACAGGAAGTAAGCATTCTTCATGACTGTATGTCAACCAACCCTTTTGAAAATGAAGAAAGGGGACTTTGATTTTCTTTTCTTTCTTAGTATTCTCCTAGCAGTTCAGGTCCTGGTGTCCCAGCATCCTACAATAGCAGTCAGAATATAACGATTTTAAAGTACTTGTCAGATACCAAGTATTTAGTACTATTCTTCATGCAAAAGTAGCCACAGACACAACAAGAGTGTCAAATTAGGGTAGCCCTGCTCTAACAAAATGTGTGAAAAGAAAAGAGCAATCCTTGTGTGAAAAGTATCTGGCTAAGTTGCTGTGGTTCTTATAGGCCTGTTATCATTTTTTTCTTTCTACCTACATATGCCTAATCTTTGTATATTGGGTAGCTTGAATGTTGGCTGAATACAAAGAATGAATGGTTCATCCTTTCCACTCTGTCAAGTTAGAGAATGATCATACACTTATCCCATAGACAGGCATACTGTTCTGTGACACACTTTTCCTGGGTAGGTGCACATCTCTCTCTCTCTCTCTCTCTCTCTCACACACACACACACACACACACACACACACACACACACACACACACACACA
>CAJQZJ010034182.1:1862441-1877559 GCA_907164525.1 Lophiomys imhausi
ACACACACACACACACACACACACACACACACACACACACACACACAGAGTCAGGGAGACCACCACCATATAGTAGATACCACCAAAGTCCACCTTGATGAACTAATGAGCTTTATTGGGGTTATTTATGGGACTATGAGTGAGAGGGTTATGCACAGGGGTAGAAATGACTCAAAGAGAGATGCAGCAGCAAAGCTTACCATAGCATCAATGACAGTTCACAAAAACTGGAAACCTGAAGCCCACTGCATAGGCTGAAGGCAAGAGAATAGCTTGCATGGTCCTTTCCAGGTGAGTGTGTGTGTGTCTAAACCTCTTCTAGGCATCTTGGCTTATTTCTGTTTCTTTTAGACTGCTTGGCTGTATTTGCCTCTTCCAGGTGTCTGGGCTTATCTCAGTGTCTTCCTGGCAGCTAGGACAATGTAAAAATAATGTTCAGAAGTCTTTACTGTTTACTCTTGGGGAGGAAGGAGCCTAGTGAATCTGGTCAGTTTTATTGACTTCCTGTTGCTCTTTTGAGTTGTTTACTTTTTTGCCTTTAGGAGCTTCTGAATATGGTGGAATGCTTCAGTCTCAAAAAAAACTTCTGCACAACCGAGACACAGCTAACAAGCTTATTGTGTGACTTTCTTAAGGCATCTGTGCTGGTGTGAGGTGGTAGAAGGGAGGGTGGGGAAATAAAAAAGACAGAAGAATGTAATAGCTGTGGTTAGACAGTGACTAATGAACATGGGCCTCTGTGTTTGACAAGCAGAAGAGGGGAATCTCATAATTTCTACATTTTATTTGTAACACAGAACATGTGTTTACTTCCCACCAAAAAAGTGTCAACTACCTCCCAAGGGAATGAAAAGTGATCCACAAAGATTCTCTGAAAAGATGCAACCAGGCTTATATTAACTAGATTAATCGTGAAGCAAAAATAAAAGCAACATTGTTCTCTCCAAATACATTCACCTCTAATAATGCTTTAACTCTCTTGGGGGGAAATTTTAGGCAGGTCTCATGTGTTCTGCACTCACTGTGGGGAACACACAGACTAATCTTGACACTTTGGATTGTCTTTCTTTTTATTTTTGTTTTACATATTTTTTTATTTATTGTATATGTATGTCAGATGAGGGCATCAAATTCCAGTATAGATAGTTGTGAGCCACCATGTGGTTGCTGGGAATCAAACTCAGGACCTCTGAAGAGCAGACAGTGCTCTTAACATCTGAGCCATCTCTCCAGCCCCCAGACTGTGTTTTATTAAAGGGATTTCATTCTTAGTACAGACTTGAAAGAGGTGTGTGTGTGTGTGGGGGGGAGTACAGTGTCAGAGTCTCAATTGTATAGGTCCATGCTGAGGCTATACAAGGAGAACATACCTGGGGAGACAGGCTGAAAGATGCTCACTCCACAATGGTCGTGTTTGTGTTTTAATTGTGAAATTAGCCCCTCTCATAGATTCATACAATTAAACATTTGGTCTTCAGCTGGGGTCTTGAGATGGGGCCTAGCTAGAGGAAGTGGGTCTCTGGGGTTGATCTTAAAACTTCTTCATCCAGTCCCATTTCCCATCTGTTGTTTGCCTCCTGGCTATGGATGTGATGTTACCAGACCCCTCATAGTCCTGCAGTCATTCCTTCCCCACTAGGATGGGCTGTGTCCTCTCAAACTGTACCCCTCTCATCTTCTTCTCTCATTGAGTTGCTTTTCTTTGCTGCTTGATCCCAGCACTGAGAAAAGTAAGCCATACAATGCCTTTGGGGGGGATTCACAGACAACTGCTCCTTTCATCTCTCACATGGCATCTGTGACTTCCAGACATCCACCTATGGTTCCCAGGTGCTGATTGTATCTTTTCAGTCCCCTCTGTCATGTCATGTTTCTTTGGCTTCCTGCTTTTCTCCAGTGTTCAAACTACTCATCACAGACTCTCTTCCTGTTGGTATCTCTGGTAACAACAAGGCCTCTGCTTCCAACTCACTGAGAGATTCTCACACTCTACAGGAGGTCTAGAATCAGCTATGGTGTCTTCAGTAAGAAGGTAATCTACTCTAGTAGTGGCCTTTCTGCATTCTGACGAGTCAAATTAGAACTCCCTCTTGACCTTCTTTTAGGCATGAGTCCAATAGCATTCACTATGTTTCTCACATCACGGGAACATTTCTGGAAGCTTCTATAGTCATCTAAAGGTGATGTAGGAGCAAATTCCTCAGTTTCCAATGCAGTACAGCACAAAACACATGTGGACTTTTTTGTTCCTCATGTTTTTGCTCTTGTTTGTCCCTCATGGTTGACTTTATCATCTTCAAGCACATAACACAGAATCCAGCAATGTGCTCATACTGGCAGCAGCAGCCACCTGTACTCCCATCTCCATCTGCTGAATAGATTTCCACCAGCATGGTCAGTCTGAGAAGGTGGTTGGTACCTGTATCACATTGGTGATGGTGATGGTGGACTAGGGGACAACTGCATTAACTCTTTAGGACAACTTCAACTAGCTGCCATATGGTGACGGTTTTATGGAACTACCTGCCACATGAGGAAGTAGGGTCTCAAGGAGTAGGAGTCACTTGCCCAGATTCACCAGTGGTTTTTACAGTAATAATTGAGGTCTCTTTTGGGAGAAGGGAATCACAGGGACCTTCAGCTGCTTCAGATAGTTGAACGTGGCTGGGGAGACCTCTGGAACAGAAGAAGGATATATAGCTACAGAAACAATGTCTTAGTTAAGTTTCTATTGTTGAGAAGAGACACCATGACTACAGCATCTCCTTTAAAGAAAAAAAATTTAGTTGGGGCTGGCTTACAGGTTCAGAGGTTTAGTTCATTGTCATCATGGCAGGTAGCATGCCAATATACAGGCTGATATGGTGCTGGAGAAGGAACAAAGATTTCTACATCTGGATCAGCAGGAAGAGAGAGTAACACTGGGCCTGGTTTGAGCATTTAAACCTCAAAATCCATCCCCAAGTGACACACTTCCTCAATCAAGGCCACACCTATTCCAACAAAGCTATACCTCATAATTGTATCACTCTCTGTGCGTCTATGGGAGTGATTTTCATTCAATTCTCCAGAAACAATAACAGAGATCTCCTATATACTCATAAAGGAATCTTCTTATTTGTGCAAGTTTATTTATAGGATAAAACCTTAGAATTTAAATATTTGGGTCAGCTGCATATAGGCATCTTAAAATCTTATGATATTCCCAAATTTCTCTTATAGCATTTTTCAGGAACAATTTTGTCAACAGTACATCCAAATTCTAATTTTTTTCATGTTTCCAAAAATAGGATGCACTCAATTATTTAAATAAAATGTTGTATAAAAGTATTTATGCCCCTCAATACAATCTTAGAATAGCTTAATCTTGATCTTCCTGTAATTTTTCCATTTCTTATCTTTTCCCCCCATTGGGGGGAAGGCAGTATAAGGATTCATGAGACAGAATTTTATAAAATTCAAGCTGAACTCAAACTCAATGTACCTGGGACTTGAAGTTTTAATCTTCCTGTCTCCATATCCCAAGACCTGAGATTGTAGGCATGTACCACCATGCAGGTTTTTTATTTTAGTACTTAATATATGTTGTTTTTCTTAAAATAGCAAACACTTGCAAAACTAAGTACAACTGTTAAGATATTAAATATATAAATTAGATCTTACATAAGATCCTCTTTTCCCATATAATTATGCATACATTAAGATAACTAAAATATATCATTGAAAATATGCATACTTATATAATTGTATCTAATCAAATATAAATGTCTCTGTATAGTTTTATATGTATGCAAAAAATAGGAAACTTTTATGAAGCTTTTTCCTATGGTGAGATCACTTTCCAGTTACCATAAAAATGTATTAATAGAATATATAGCTAATATACTTTAACAGGGAACAAATGTGCTCATGAAAATATTTATGCTGAGAAAGCTTTGACTTCCATGTTGAATCCTGGAGTGTATCCTGAAATGTATCCTGGAGTGTTTTATCTGCACTTCCCTTAAGATGTCATGTAATATATTAAGGTAACACTTTTGTGAAGGTGTGTTTTTAAAATGCTATTAAAATAATAACGACCAAGATCTATGGTCTAACAACTTTAAGAGTGTGTTGGTTAAGCAAAATTAGGTGGATTTCTTTGCTGCAGAGACTCTACACATCTTAATATGCAAATAAGAGCTTAATTCTCCAAACAGAAAAAAATCTGTCTGGACGTTTGCCCAGTTAACAAAGCAAATCCCTTCCATCATAAGACTATCTCTATTTAGGAACTGTATATTAAAATTTATGGTATTCTAGTAATTTAAATACAAATGCCACATATCCTGCAGTCCAACTGAGAACAATAGATATATGGCTTTTCTGAGATGAAAACTACAAACTATTAACTACACTAGAAGTCACAAGACCACTCCAAAAAAAAAAAAAAAAAAAAAAACCCCCTTTTTCCCTTTCCCAAGGGAAAAAAAAAGTAGATTAATTCCATTTAATTGGCATCAGGACAAGAGAATTCTTCATTAACTTCAAGTCTTAGCTTGTGTGAGACATCTAGAATCAACTTAGCATTAACATATTTATTGGTAATTTAAATGTCTTCTTCATTTGAATTATTATTTAAGTCACACTTTAGTACATTTTAGTTTACTCTCTCATTTTGAAATATGACCATTTCTCAATAGCGGAAGCGGCTTTCTGCTCTCTACTTGATGGAGTTGTGGGTGTAGAAGGTGAAGAGGGATTTTTTGCATTTTCTTCTTCTTCAGGTCATGACTCATTATCTATATATTTGATCTATACTGTCTACTTGATTGCGCTTGACAATACATTCACCTGCTAAGTGCTTCCTTAGAGTCAAGCTTCCTATATTTCTTTCAGTCATGAGGTACCGTGCATGGTAATTTGCGGGGCGTGGCTCTAGAGATAAAGGGCCCAGGAACAGTGAGATTGAGTAGATTCAAAAACCGGGATGTCTCAGGGTCTCAGGCCCTTTGAGCTTAGCAGGAATGGAGTCCTCCCTCCTGTTCTTGCCCATCTTTCTGGAGCACATAAACACACCCCAAAGGCCCGTCTTCACTATACCACATAGAAACATGAGCTTAGGCATGCACGGGTCTAGGAACCTTTTCCCATGCAGCATTGTCAGCATCCCAATCCCAGTCAATAAAATGTGACTGAGCCCAAAATCCTGCCTACATTTCCCATGGTTCAAAGAGAGGCAAGGCTGATTTGGGAGGCTCATTTCAGGAGCCTGTGCACATAGATTTTAGGGAACCATGGGGGAGGTAAGAGTTTCATGAAATAAATTTTAATAAAGATTCACCAAATAGTGGTCTCGGGGTCACGATTGCTCCTGAAGGAGTTTTGTTTCCTGGCTGTGCTGGCATTTGCCCTGGAAGTTGGGCCTCTGACCTGAGCCGGCAAAGCCAAAGGTTCCACCTGCAGGTGCAGCAGTGCCTAGAGGGACAACGGAGGAGAACATGGGATGCCGGTAAGCAACCCGATCTTGAGCCACCCAGGACATTCACCAACTGTCCACCACCTGCCACAACACTGCTGGGGATCTTCTACACTACAGTATTGTGTTGAGACCACCATGCTATAACATTTTATTCAGTTTTGGCTTGGCACCTTTAGACAACACAGAACTATTATACCATAAAAGACAACCTTAATTAGTGCTTATTATACAATTAAATTCTTACATTGCTAAACATTCTGCTTACAATTGCTCTTTATTTTTTGATAAAGTTTGATGTGACTGAAATTGTAATTCCCTGCATTTTAGCGTAGGTACAAATGAGTTTGCTATCTAGTTTTTCTTTTGTGCATGTGTGTGTGGTGTTGGCATTAAAACCAAATCCTTATGCATGCTAGGCAAGTACTCTCCCCATGAGCTATATTACTAGTCCTTAAATTCAATATTTTTAAAACTTGAGTTATATACTGATGCCTTTAAAATAAACTAAAAGTTCTCAGGGACTTACAGTTTTGATTTAAGCAGCTGATAACACAGTAGAATATTAATAGATACATTATATGTATATAATATATACAATTTTATAAAATGCATAAATTTTAAGCTGCTTATAAATTCAATCTATTTATATATCTAGTAAAAAATAAATTGTGCAAGGATATAATTTAAAGCCAGCAAAACTCAAATTAACCCTACTTAATATGCCATTTTGGGTTTGATATTAAGAAAATGCCACTGAAGATATAAGTAGAGGCTGGGGAGTTAACTTCGTAGGTAAAATGCTTGCTGTGCAAGAATGAGGGCTTGAGTCCAAATACCAAGCACCAGCAATCCCAGCTTCGTGGAGGTGGAGACTGGAGGATTCATAGAGTTTGTTGGCCATCTAATCTAGCTGAATCAGAGAGCCCAATTTAAGTGACACACTCTTGAAAAACCAGACAGGAAGCAATTGAGAGAAACACTTGACATTGACCTCTTTTCTCTACACACTGGTCTACCAGAAATATCTGCACACACATGAGTGTATGTATATATGTGCATGTATATATAAAGGCATGTATATCACATACATATACACACACTAAAAATAAAAAGTAATCCTGTAGCAGTGGCAGAGGCAGCAATAGGCTAGATGAACTCGTCAGTGAGATAGGAAGGTAAGGAGTTGAGAAAGGATTCCTTTGGACCTCCTTAGATCTGGGCTACTGCCAGCAAGTGACACCACCCTCAGTGTGGCTCTTCCCACTTGAGTTAGAGCAATCAAGAAATCTTTTACAGGCCTGCCTAGGGGTTAACAGAATCTAGATACTCCCTCACAGGTGTTCCCAGATGCTTGTCTCATGGGTGATTCTAAATCTTGTTAACTTGACAATCAGTTATAACCATCCCAGATCTGCCCATGGAAAAAAGAGAAATACCAAGCACCCAGAAATTACATGCATCCATGGCACCAAAAACATGATCTCTCCTGTGATCCATCATCAATGCCTCTTAGGACCCATTGATTCTGACTCTGAGCATGAAGTGGTAGAAGGCCAGCCTCTAGCTCCATAGTGAGCAGACTCCTAGACTGCTAGTTTTATGACCAGAGAATTAGAAGCTGCCTTTTCAGGATTCCTGTCAGCCACAAAAAGATGATCTGAGGATCAAAAAAGTAATAACCACAATTGATTGCAACTGCACAGGTGCATAGATTGCAATGAATCTAAAATACAGACGAAAACGCCTTTGCTGGTCTTTAAAAAGTGATCTTATTTTTTTGTCTGTGCATATTTGTGTATGTTGACACGCCTGTGCGTGTGTGCCTATGTGTATGGAGGATAGGGGATAACTGACTTCAGATGTGATTCCTCAGGTGCCCTACACCATTTTAAAAAGGAGCTCTCTTTGGTCTGTATCCCATCAAGTAGGTTAGTGGGCATGGCTAATGCACCCCAGAGATGCATCTGGCTGTGCCTCTCCAGCACTGGCATTTGAAGCAGGTCATCATGCCTGATCTTTGACTTCCCCAGAAATAAGCATGTACATTCACATGTATGTGAATATGTACACATAATAACAAAAACAGGTAAATGTAAATAAATGAAATCAACTGAGCTCTTTTATTTAAATTAATGTATTTAGATCAATACTCATACAGGTGTCAGTGCAGAACATTGCTGTAGTAGTTTACATGTAGTTCATATTTTATCTTCGAAAATATGTGCATCTTGTAGAGTATATCTTACTTTGACTGTTAATTATTTTTTATTTTATTGGAAAAGGCTTTGAAACTGCAATTTAATTATCAATTGTATTTATTAATAAGTATAAACTATAAGATTAGGCCGGTGAAGCAGTTAACCGGCTGGCTGGAAGCCAGCAGGCCTGGTCTGCCTTAACTGGCAGCCTGACCCGTCCTGAGGAAAAAGCCCTGAATCTAAGGTGGTCTTCACCACCTACAACCTAAACTCTATTAATTAATATCTTAATTAATAACTATAAGTTGTTATGTTAGGTCAGCAGAACAGCCAGTGGTGGGAGTTCAGCAGGTTTGACTTTGGTTAGAAATCTATATGCCTGGAGGGACCACCTGGCAATGTGGTCTGGTGGCAAAACTAGCAGGGTAGCTTCTGGATACTTTTTAATAACTATAAACTATTATATTAGACCTGCAGAATTGTGAGCAGCCTGGAGGGACAGTTGCCAGGGTTCGGCTAGAGGCCAATGGCCATGGATTGCTTGAACTGGTGGCCTATAGGCTTCCATAGCCCTTTCCCCAATAATTAAATATACCAACACTTTTTAATGTTTCAATGCTTAGCCCTTAGCTGGGCAAACTCTCAACCAGCTAATCTAAATTAACCTGGACCATTTAATCCCAAACAGCCATGTGGCCTGTTGTTACCTTCCAGAGCTCTCAAAAATGTCTGTCTGCTTCCATGTCTTCTGGTGGAAGGAAAGCTTCCTCTGTGTAAAGCACAGGGTTCCTGTTTCCATCTCAGGAAGTACCACCTTCCTATAGTCTTTCTGCCCAGCTAATTGGCCATCAGCAACTTTTATTAACCAATCAAGGGAATGCCCCAGAAGGGATGGTATCCAAATCTCAGCTTTAAAATCAGCCTATCAGAAGCAATGTATTAGACCTTCCTTCAATAAAACTTAACCTGTATTTAGACTTTATACAATATTCAGTTTGGAAAACTGATTCATTTACCACAGCCATTCTAACCATACCTAAGACTCTTCCCATAACTGAATAGAGCATCATTTTAAAAACTTACATTAATTCAAAGTCAATAAAATAAATTTTCTTTTCTTTAATTACAGAATTTATATACCCAATGTTTGACAACCACATGTACAGGCGGCACATATTTTCCCATATGTGTTTAGGTCAGCCCTAAACACATATACATATGAACATTAATAAAGGGACTCAATAGGTTGTATTTAATATACATATGAACTCATAACAATAACATTTAAGGAAGAGGTCATGATTCTGAGAAGTTGTAGAGAAGACATAGGAGAAATTAGAGGTGGAAGAGGAAGAAGTGGAAAATATGGGTGTGACTTTGCTTATTAGTTTACAGGAACACAAAGGATCAAGAAAGAATGAAAGTAACAGTGTGCAAATAACAAAATCAAGGGTTTGGAAAACTATAGGATAATGAATCTGATTAATTGCAAGATAAAAAGGGAAACTCAAAAGGGAGAGAGAACCTGTAGGTTAAAGACATTTATCCTTCCTTATGCTCATAGATATATGTAGCTCTTTCTTTTCATAAGAGACCATTACCAAAATGCTGAGAACAACTGGTCATGGGATGCCCAACCCTGGTGTTACATACAACATAACCCTTATACATCTACAGGTCAGGGAACATCAAAGAAGAGGGAGGAAAGAGTGTTAGAGTAGAGGACTATTATTATGTCTGTTGTGAGATAGAATCTGATATTTATGACAGAGAAGATCAGCCAAGGAAATCTCAATGACATACCTACTTAGACAAGACCTGAATAATGACAACATCAACTGACATTCCAATATGCGTGGGAAAAATCTCGCAAGGCCCTACCCCTAATTGAGGAGCTATAGGCCATTCAGGGCTACTGAGGGGGGCGGTCAACTTTCTCCAGGGAAGATTGGGTTTAATTGGCTATCCAACCCCAAGTGGTCAGCCCTAAACACATATACATATGAACATTAATAAAGGGAGTCAATAGGTTGTATTTAATATACATATGAACTCATAACAATAACAATTAAGGAAGAGGTCATGATTCTGAGAAGTTGTAGAGAAGACATAGGAGAAATTAGAGGTGGAAGAGAAAGAAGTGGAAAAGTTGTAAATACAATACTCATGCATGGAATTCTCGAAAAAAATTTAATTTAATAAAAATTTTTAAGAAATATGCTTATTAACCAAATGTAATGCTTCAAATATGCTGGATTTTAAAGTAACAATCTGGGTCATATATATGCATACAAGCATATACATATATATTCATTTAAAGTATAATAATTTAATATTTTAATCAAATTATCATTGCTAATTCCTTAATATGATAATGAGATTTTGATACTATTGTAACAGATAAAGTTTTGTGGTTCAGACACAGAGCCTGCATTTATCTATAAATGAAATATTGAATCTCAAATCTTCAAATGTCTGTGGGGAGCAAACAGGAGACTATATGGGATTTCTGATGAAACAAATTGGTCTGGATTTGTAATTGTTGAAACTTAGTGATGGGTAGGTATGTGGCAAGATTATTATAAAGCTGACAATCCATTATACACACATTTTTGTCAGTTTAGTCAACCATTGTGATGTTACACAATTATACTTTTAAAGATTGTCAATCATCCCTGAGAATTAACATGAAGTCTTAGATTTTGATTAAGATATTCCATAACAGAATTACCTAACTGGTGCAGTCATTGGGGAAATACAATGGGGGAAATTTATTAGCTGGTACATGAGGCACAAAGCTCTGTCTCCCTTCTGGATCTGGCTCAGGGAGTTGCTCAGCTATGGGTACACAGATTCAACACCTAAACATTTAGACATCATTGGCAGTGAGAGTTTAGGAAAGAGTCAGCTTATTGCAGGCTTATTCCTCATAATTGAACAATGCTGAGACCATAGAAAGATGACTCTTGCTTGCTGACTGATGCTGAACAACCCTGGACATGTGTCAGACCCAATGCCTGTGTTCTCCTGGTTTATTACTTTATTTTGCAAAGGTACCAGATGCCATTTCTCAAGTGATTCCTTGCTGAGCTCAGCAAAGGGAACCCAAGGTTGATAGTTGCTTATATTAAAGAGAATAAGAAAAGTGTCTTTGAAAAGTTTGCACTCACACCTTTAATTCTCTCAATAAAAGGCAATACCTAGATCTGTTTACTATTAGTACACATCAACATCATTAAACTGGACCTGCTTAAAATGCTGATGATGGCCTGGATTGTTTCAGAAGGCTTGACCTGGACCACAACTCTATCTGCAATCAACTTGAGTCACTTCCTTTTGTGTCAGCACTATTTTAAGAGGATCAATAAAGGTTTAGGAAGAAAAAAGGCCTTGTCATCTGTTCCCAAATGGACTAAATTAATTAAGTTCCTGGAGCCAAATCTATGACACTTTTTATATATTGTTGCTTTTTATGGGCTGCCCGCTGACACTGATTCAAACAAAAAGATGTTCCTTTCAACTGAGTGAAATAGATGCCTCTCCAGAAACAAGTTTTCATGCCTAAACTTTTTTAGGTGCCAGAATAAGATACCAGTAGCATATTTCTTGTAAAAACTCTGAACAACTCCCAGTATATATTGACTCATTAAAAAGTAAGCCACAAGCACTTGTCACATGGAGGCTCTTTGTGAAGGTTTTACAGTAAGGTCTTAGAAGATTTCATTGCATTACAACCGACAATGCAAAATCTCCCCCAAGACAAGATTCTCTGAGAAAAGCTATCTTCCCACTAAGGAATCTTCTTGTGACTCTTCTTCTTTGGATTCTTCCTAGTTTCGTAAATGGAGAAGAGTGAAGTGTGGAAGGTGAAAGGAAATCAGGTTCACCCTAGATCAACCTCAATGGTGTTGTCCTGGAGGAGAAAACCTTCTTTATCAGCTATGGCAGGAGGTAGAAAATCTCTCGTACAAATGAGGTATGATCCGTTATATATCCACTCATTATAGAGTCATGTAACCAGCAGGGTTACCTGCTGAAGTCACAGGCCAGGAATAGGGGCGTAGTAATCTACCTGAGAATGGGTGGGATAAGAGCCCATTTTCTGAGCCAAGTAGTCCCTGGCACCTGCGGGGTGCATGCTTCAGTGGTTCTGTTATATCATTCAATACACTACCTTTGACACTCAGTTAAGTTTCACATAACTTCATACTGGATGTAATATAAAGAGCATTCCCTGATATACAACCCAAACAATAGCCAAATCCGGTTTCATGGTCAGAGTAAAATGACTGGGGACCATGTGAATTTCTGGCAATTTCTCCTCTGATCCCTGTAACTGAATCTCAAATTCCAGGTGTCTTGGTACCTACAAAGCTACACTCATCAGATTTCTTGCATTATCCTTGTCTGTTCAGGGTCTGAGACCCTGTGAGATGAAAATGGAGAGTATAGCATCTATGTCTAAGCTACCATGTTTAGCTCTACTTTGTCACAATTTTGAATAAGAAATGTCTACCATAGGCTCATGTTTGAACTCTGGGACCATATGAAAATTTATTTTGACTGTCATTTATTTGATTAGAAGTTCTCAGAGCATAAAAGGGTCAGACTTTTCAGCTGAGATTAAAGAGCATTTCTAGAGAGGTTTATCAGAGTAGGGAAGACCTGCACAGAATGTGGACTAGACAGCATCAACTCATGATATGGAGTCTTAGAGTATATTAAAAGACAAAAAGGAGGAAGTCAACTGAGCACCAGAATTCTCCCCCATCTGAATCCTGGTCCACTAAGATGTGAGTAAGCATCCTCATCCTTACTTAGTGCTAGGAATCTTTCCTGGTGCCATGCTTACTCCCCCATGTTGGACTACACCACCAAAGAGTTTTCCAAAAGAAACCCTACCTATCCGTACTGGTTGGTGTTGTCAACTTAACAGGATCTACCTGAGAGATAGGACTCTGGCCATACTTGTGAAGGGTTCTTGTGATTGTGTTAACTGACGTGGGTAAAACCATTTAATCACACTTGGATCCTTATCGTGGTAGGGGATCCTGGTCTGTATAAGTTGGAGAACATGAGCTGAGCACTAGCAGGTGTGAATTGATCCTTTTTTTCTGCTTCTTCACTGTAGATGCAATGTCAGGATATTTTATCACAGCAACAGAAATTTAACTAAGATTCTCCTTGCTTTTTATATTTAGCCCAACAACAAGAAAATTAACCACTAGAATTTCTAGCTGGTGTCACTATTTTGGGAGATTCTAGAAACGTCGAGAGGTTGGACTTGGTTAGAGAAGGTGGTCACAGGGGTGGACCTGGGAAGGTGTAGTACCCAAACCTATTGCCTATATTACTTTGTTTCCTAGCTTGCCATTGTATGGACTGAAATGTGTTTACCACTTTCACCCATGATGTATTCAATTTCCTGAAGCCATGAGCCCTGAAGTCATGAGCCATTCTGCCTTTGGGTTGTGTGTTAGGTAACACCAGAAATCTGACTAATGCCCTTCTGCATTTATAAAACATTAAATGAACAGGTACTTAGAGCACTTTATGCTCTTTATATATTTTCCACGGTAGAGGTGTGAGAAACAAAGAGTTAAGTTAGTCCATAAACTCACTGGAAGATGCCAGCCAGTCTAGTTGCTGATGCTCCTGCAGCTCTGTTTACTTCTGGGTCTAATCTTCTCAGCCTGGTTAGGAGCCTTCTGTGCTATGTTTGCATGGAGCTTGGATCACAGGCTCCCTCCCAGCATGGCATGTTGTATATGTTTCTTCAGTCTGTAAAATCCCTAGAATGAAGTGAAAGTTCTCCCCATATCAAAGTCTGACATAAGAATAAACATCTTTGTAGGGAAGGGCATAAATTCTAGTAGACCCTAGGCCATGACAAACAGGAAAGACATTTCTAAGAGAAAATGTTCTTGGAAAGTATGCCTAGGATGAAGCATGAAACTGAATGTGGTTTCTCTATGTCCTTAAGGTTAAAATGGTAAAATTCTACTCAGTACTGTGCATAAAATAAAAGTGAAGATCACTTCTATGACTTGAGTTATTGCTGTTTTAAGAATTAGGAAATTTAAATATATTATGTATGTCTCACTAAAAGCACCTCCCTGGAACTGTTGTTTTCTTGAAAACAATGAAACATTTTTAGGTTCCTATGGGATTCTGGTGACTGGATTTTCCCTGGTGTAATTATAATAACTGAAAGACAAGGGTAGGTTCCTCTGTATAGACATGAATGCCATGCAGGAAATCCCCACATGTTCAAAGTCCAAAAGGAGTGGAAACAGAGGGATTAAAGATGTCCAAAACACAATAGTTATCCTTACACAGCTCTCTCATGGATGTAGCAACTTTCCCTCATTTAAAGCATCTTTTCCTATGTTCTGGATTGACCAATAGGGTCATGTGCCTTTAAGAAGCCCTCAAATTGCCTCAAAAGTTATAGTGGCATTTCTTACTTCTCTATTCATAATTAATAAAAACTAGACTTTGTTGGCTTTATGGAGTTTATAAGGTACATGAATTAATCTTCACCAAGTGGGGTGAGGTAATGAAAATTTGTCATTGAAATTTGTAGATGAGGAAAAATACAATTCTAGAAAGGTAACAGTCATATGTTTTATCATTGAAAATTGTTCTAAAATCTAAACTTTTAAATGGTCATACCACAAAAATGATAATTATGTGAATGTCAGCTTGACCTTCCATAGCAAATACATGTTATCAAAGCATCACATTGTACATCATAAATATATATAATTTTCATGTGTCAATTAAGAAAAAATGAGAAAAAAGAAAGCAAATCATTCCTAAGACATTGTATGCTTCAAAGCCCCATTGTCTAATCAACACTGCTAGCGTTATTTATTGGTCTGCTCAACGTCTCAAAAGTCCACAACCGCATGCCTCTCTTGACTCCTAGTCATGACATCTGCTTGTGACTTGTTCTCCCCAGGGATGAGCATAAGCCATATTACAAGCTGTTTGGCAGCAGAACCCTGCTTCTGACTCATTTGGTCAAAGGACGGTGTGATTGTCACAAACATTGCAAGCACCTGTGTGTATGGAAGATTTTCAGTCACACCAATGGAGTCCCAAATTGCTTCATGTTGTCCTTGCTTTCCCTTTAAAGAGATTCTCACCCAGCTTAATAGAGTACATTGAATATTAACCAATAGGAAGGTTATCAGTGTTTGTTGTTAAGAAGCTAAGCTACTCAGAAATCAAGTTGCTAAGAGACAAGCAATATTTGCTTATCTAAATATAAGAGATAGATAGGGCATCTTCAAAAACCTCAAGAGATCTGCAGAATATGGCATTCAAAGATGTTTTCTTAACTTAAGAATTTTTGATATCGAGACCTGTCAGCTCCTGACAGCACCCCCTATTCTACTCCAAGTAGAAGATGAGCATCGAAGAATCTCCAGTGGGAGATGATTGAATTGGTGGT
>CAJQZJ010034182.1:1886270-1909335 GCA_907164525.1 Lophiomys imhausi
CTTACGTTTCATATTTGGTGGAGTATAGATTTTTAAAGTAGGACCTAAATATTCTCTGGTTTCCTCAATGTCTGTTGTTATTTCTCCCTTTTCATTTCTGATTTTGTTGATTTGGGTTTTTTTCCTCTGTCTTTTAGTTAATTTGGCTAAGGGTTTGTTTATTTTGTTGATTTTCTTGAAGACAACTCTTGGTTTCATTGATTCTTTGAATTGTTCTTTTTGTTTCTAAGTTGTTGACTTCAGCCCTAAGTTTGAGGATTTCCTGCCTTCTGCTCCTCTTGGGAGTGTTTGCTTCTCCCCCCCCCCCAATTTATCCAGTTTGGCTGTTAATTCACTAATATGCACTGTTGCAATTTTCTTTTTGAAGGCACTTACTGCTATGAACTTTCGTCGTATCATAGCTTTCATTGTGTCCCATAGGTTTGGGTATGTTGTGCCTTCATTTTCATTGGTTTTTAAGAAATCTTTGATTTCCTTTTTTATTTATTCCCAGTAGTCATCCAGTAAAGGTTGTTCAATTTCCATGTGTGTGTAGGCTTCCTGTTGATTCTGTTGTCATTGAAGTCCAGCTTTATTCCATGGTGGTCTGATAAGATACAAGGGGTTATTTCAATTTTTTTGTATCTGTTGAGACTATTTTAGTGTCCGACTATTTGGTTGATTTTGGAGAAGGTTCTCTGTGGTGCTGAGAAGAAGGTGTATTCTTTTGTGTTCGAGTGAAACCTTCTGTAGATCTCTGTTAGGTTTGTTTGGTTCATGGGCTTTTTTAGACTTATTATTTTTCTGTTTGGCTTCTGTCTTGATGATCTGTCCATTGTTGTGAGTGGGGTGTTGAAGTTTCCCAATACTAATGAGTGGGAATCGATGTGTGATTTAAGTTTTAGAAGCATTTCTTTTACAAATATAAGTGCCTTTGGGTTTGGGGCATAAATGTTCAATATTGAGATGTCCTCTTGATGAATATTTCCTTTAACTAGTATGTAATGCCCTTCTCTGTCTTTTTTTTTTATTAACTTCAGTTGGAAGTCTATTTTGCTTGATATTAGTATGTCTACTACAGCTTGCTTCCTGGGTCCCTTTGCTTGGAGAACCTTTTCCAGGCCCTTTACTCTGAGATAGTGTCTATCTTTGTTAGTAAGATGTGTTTCTTGTAAGCAGAAAAATGATGGATCTTGTTTACGGATCCAATCTGTAAGCCTGTGTCTTTTTATTGGGGAGTTGAGTCCATTGATGTTTTTGGATATTAGTGACCAGAGGTTGTTATTTCCCATTATTTTGGTATAGGTGGTGGGCCTGTGTTTCTTTTTGTTTAATTGCCATGGAGTTTTCTGTTTCCCCTGTTTTCTTTGGTGTAGTTATCTTCTCTGGGTTGGAATTTTCTTTCTAGGATCTTCTGTAGGGCTGGATTTGTGGGTAGATATTGTTTAAATTTGATTTTGTCATGGAATATCTTGTTTTTTCCATCTATGTTGATAGAGAGTTTTGCTGGGTGTAGTATTCTGGCTGGGCACTTCTGTTCTCTCAGGGCTTGTAGGACATGTGTCCAGGCCCTTCTAGCTTTTAGAGTTTCTGAGGAGAAGTCAGGTGTAATTTTGATGGGTCTGCCATTGTATGTGACTTGACCTTTTTCTCTTACAGCTTTTAATATTCTTTCTTTGTTCTGTACATTTGGAGTTTCAATTATTATGTGACGAGAGATGTTTCTTTTCTGATCTAATCTGTTTGGTGTTCTGTAAGCCTCTTGGAATTTTATTGGCATCTCTTTCTTTAGGTTTGGGAAATTTTCTTCTATGATTTTGTTGAGGATGTTTCCTGGACCTTGGAGTCAGGAGTCTTCTCTTTCTTCTATGCTTATAATTCTTAGGTTCTGTCTTTTCACTGAGTCCTTGATTTCTTGGATGTTATGGGTGAGGAATTTTTTTAGCTTTCTCATTTTCTTTGTATATTGTACTGATTTCTTCTATCGAATCTTCCATGCCTGAGATTCTGTCTTCTATCTCTTGTATCCTATTTTTGATACTCATGTCTGTAGTTTCTGCTCTCTTCCCTTGATTCTTCATTTCTACTCTTAACTCTGACTGTGTTTTCTTTATTGCTTCCATTTCCAGTGTCATGCCTTGAAAGATTTTATTCTTTTTGTATATTTCCGGCTCCAATTTTCTTGTCTTTGCCTGGAAATCTTTCATCTCTTTTATATCTTTCATTGCTTTGTCACTTTCCTGTTCAAGTTGAGCCACTTTGGCTTGGAGCTCTCTAATGGTATTATCCGTTGCTTTTGCTTGTAAAATTGTGGACTCTCTGAATTCCTTCATAGATTTAAATTCTTCTTGAAAGGACTCTATCATTTTCCAGACTGTAGAATTGTCCTCGTTTTCATGTGTTTCAGCTGTGGTGAAGTGGTCAGAGCTTCCTGTACTGGCATCACTGTATTTTGTTGGGGTCATAATTCCCTGACTTTTGTTGATCCTGATTTTTCACTGTCCTTTTGCCATTTGGTTGTTCTTAGCTGTTTGTTCCTGTTGCCTTCTGGACTTAGAGCCAAAGGGGGCACTTTGGTGTAGCAGTTGTATTGCTTGGTGATCAGTCGCTTTCCACTGGCTGGATAGGGCCTTGTGTGGAGGTTCTCAGTGTGTCTCCGAGAGCTCACCCCTTCCTGTTTTGTCCCAATTGGGGACTCAGGTGAGGGGTTGTTCCTGTAGGTTCCTGGGATCCAACTGGTCTTCATATAGATGAAGTGTAGGCTGGTAGGCCACAGGATGTTGGGTGGGGTTGTAGCTCCCCTGCACCTTACGTGTCAGACCGTGTTTGTGGTCCTCCCTGGCTGCTCACAGGGGGTTCTTAGGGTCAATGTGCATCTAATAGCCAGGAGCACTGTGAGCTGGTGCAGTCTATACCCAGGCAATGAGGAATGGCCCGGGATTGTTTCACTGCTCACAAGTCAGAGATCTCTATGTTGCATACTGAGTGTTCAGCCTGCAGCGGGTCTGCTGGTATGGTCCTGTGTGTCCAGGCACAGATTCTGTGGACTCTGGAGGTCCCACATTTGGGGGTTGAGACCACTTGCTGGAATCTTGGAAGGACCCAACTCCACGCCCTTAAGGTGACTCACTCAGCAGTATCCCCCAGGTCAAAACCTGACTGCTCCAGGGGTAGAACTATATATGCTTAAGCTCTGGTTTCCTGCCAGAAGGGCCAGCACTAGCAAAAGAGTCTAATAATAACCCCACAATTTTCCCAGGGCTTGGACCCTGTGAAGGACAAATCCGCCTTCCCACCCGACCGCCCTTTCTGCCACTCTCGAAGCTCCACCTATGTGTGCATGGAGCTGGCTTTGGATACTGGCAAATGGAGCCACTGTCTTCCAAGTTCCAGTACACAGCAATTGACCTTCCATGTAGCCTGCTGCTGGAAGTGTGTCCCGTTGCTCAGTCTAGCTGCAGTGTTTTTTCCAATCACTGTAAATCCAATAGAGGGCCCTGTATGCATGTCCAGCACCTCTCTGGGGAAGCACAAATATGCATGCACTTTCCAAAATGCAGCTGTAGACCCGCTGGCCACTGAGCTGACCCATTGTGGACCTGTCAGCTGCTGCGCTTCCCGCCACTGTGGTGCTGCTAAGAGTGTATAGCGCTCTCACATGTCCACAACCTTTTGATAAATAGCTCCAATGCCTGTGTGGGATCTGGGGGCCCAGTAGGCTGGTGAGCAACCCTTTGTGGGGTTCAAATCTGCCCTCTGGGTGTTAGAGTGGTTCTTACCCTGTGTCTCTACTGGTGAGGGTTCCCGATTCCCAGATTCAGCAGCTTTTGTAAGTGTCTGAGAGAGGGGAGAAGAGTTCTTCCCAGGGACTTTTAATGGTCCCTGGGTAGCTGGGTGAAACCCAGGGGGATTGATTCATTCAGATTGTTGCTCAGCATCTTATAACTCTGTGGCTTTATGGCTGTTTACCCTGAGTTCAAAATGCATCCGTGCAGGCCACCACCATCTTGGATTCCCCTCCATCCATCTTTTTAAATTGTAAAATTCAGATTTTAGTTGTATTCTCTATCCATTAAATAATCTATAGTTATTCATTTAAGAGTGCTATATAGGACTGGAGACATTAAAGAAGTTTCTATTAATGCAAAAGCACGTATTAGATACTGTGAGCTTCTGTAAGGCAAAGAACACTGTCATTAGATCAAAACAGCAGCCTACAGAGTGGGAAAAGATCTTCACCAACCCCACATCTGACAGAGGGCTAATATACAAAAATTACAGAGAATCCAAGAAATTAAACACCAAGAAACCAAATAATCCAATAAAAAATGGGGTTTAGAGCTAAACAGAGATTTCAAAAAAGAGGAATCTATAAAGGCTGAGAGACACTTGAAGACATGCTCCACATCTTTAGTGGTCATGAAAATGTAACTCAAAACGACTCTGAGATTCCATCTTACACCTGTCAGAATGGCTAAGGTCAAAAATTCAAGTAATAGCATATGTTGGCAAGGATGTGGAGAAGGGGGAGCATTCATCCTTTGCTGGTGGGAGTGCAAACTTATACAACCACTTTGGAAAGCAGTCTCCTAAAACTGGGAAAAGTTCTGCCTCAAGACCCAGTCATACCACTACTGGGCATATATCCAAAAGATTCTTCACCAAACTGCAAGGACATCAACCATATTCATAGTAGCCTTATTTGTAATAGCTAGAAACTGAAAACAATTCAGATGCCCTTCAACTGAAGAATGGACAAAAAAATACTGTGATACATTCACACAGTGGAATACTACTCAGCTATCCAAAACAAGGAAATAATGCAATTTGTAACCAAATGGATGGCTCTAGAAAAACTCACCCTGAGTGAGCTAACCCAGACCCAGAAAGATATACATGGCATGTATTTACTTATAACTGGATTCTAGACATATAGTACAGGGCACCAATCCTACAAACCATAGACTCAAAGGAACAGGAACTTAGTATAACTATCCTATGAGAAATTCTACCCAGCAGCAGAACAAAGCAATGGCTGAGACACACAGTCAAACATAGATGGAACTCTGGGAGCCCTATATAAGAGAAGGAGGAGAAATAGAGAGACCCAGAGGGGTCAAGATCAACACATGAAGATCATCAGAACCAACCAATCTAGGTCCCTAGTGGCTTGTAGAGACTGAAGCACTAACTAAAAAAAAAGGAAAGAAAGAAAGGAAGAAAGGAAAGAAGGAAGGAAGGAAGGAAGGAAGGAAGAAAGAAAGAAAGAAAGAAAGAAAGAAAGAAAGAAAGAAAGAAAAACTTACACTGGACCTAGACCCCTTTTACAAATGTAGATGATAGGCAATTTTGTAGTCATACAGAACCTTTAGAGGTGGGGGGGCAGTCTCAGTGAAGGACTTTGTTACATTTTAGTGAGACACTTTACCTTAACTGAGCTGCCTAGTAGGGTCCCAGAGCAAAAGGAAGTTTTTGGCCTTAGGTGACTGATGAACTGAATGGGGTTGATATGTTGGTGTCCTTACACTTGAGGAGAAGGACAATGGGAGAGGAAGTAAAGGTGGGAGGGTGGGACTGGAAGGGGAGGAGGGAAGGAGCTGAGATCAAGATGTAGCTTGAATTAAGAAATAAATATTTTTTAAAGATAGTGTGAGACTAGAGGTTTAAAGTAATCCAGATATAATTACAAATCTTTTTTATACTTTATTTTTTTATTTCTTCAAGTTACATCTCAGTCACAATCCCTTCCCTACTCCCTCTTCTTGTCACACTTCCACCCTCTTCCCCCCAACAGCTTCCCCTTTCAGTTCAACAAATGGTTCTTTCTCTTATAACAGTAAATACTATACAAAACAACAGAAATAAATATGCCACAATTATGAGAGTTAAATGGCTTAGCATACATTCCCAATGTCCAGTCCATATGTATTTGGCACCTGACTTTAACATTCTACTATCTAACCATCTCCATGAGTTTAAAGTTCCATATCTGACTCAGCTTTCATACTAAATTGCATCACAATTTTAAAAACATCTTCTTAGATCCAGAACACCCTCTTGATTCCTAAACAACTCAAAATTTAATTATGAGACTCTAGCTATCTATTTTTCAACCACCTCAGAGACCTAAGAGGGATAAATATATCTGATTATGTAGGAAGTGCAGGGCCTGCATCTTCCAAAACTAAGAAATGACATAATCAGTGGCTGCCTGGACAGTTCCCGTTTTCTCTCCATACGTTACAGCATCAATCTTCAGCCTTTTGGTCCCGTTTCTCTGACAGACATTGATTTTAGAGCAGGAATTAGGAAGGACTTACCTACCCTGTCTTGGCAGAGCTAGGCTGTCGACTTACCTGCTACCAAGTTTTGTCCTTTTTGGACAGCAGTCTGTCTACAGTTGAAGCAAGGGGTTTTTCATGCCAAGAGATAGGCTTGCCACTAATTCAACCATCTCACACTGAAGATTCTTCGATGCTCATCTTCTACTTGGAGTAGAATAGGGGGTGCTGTCAGGAGCTGGCATGTCTCAATATAAAAAAAAATCTTAATTTAAGAAAACATCTTTGAATGCCATATTCTGCAGATCTCGTGGGGTTTTTGAAGATGCCCTATCTATCTCTTGTATTTAGATAAACAAATGTTGCTTGTCTCTTAACAACTTGATTTCTGAGTAGCTTAGAGAATATCTGTGATAGACTGTCATAGTAGCTAACAAAATGACATGCTTGCATAACTAGGAGTTTGTATTTCTTAACTATCCTAAACGGTTTAAGATGGTTGGTATCAAGAGGCCAGAGCTTCACATAATAATTTCTTCTTTAATCCAGATTGAAGGATAATACTTTATATATTGTCAAAAAACCAAATTTGCTTCAGAAGAAATATTACCTGACCCACCCCCCCCCCAAAAAAAAAGAAATTGTCCCAGAGTTAGGATTAGGGCAGGGCTCTGTTCTTATCTTTCCAGGAGATTTAAAGCATCCATTCAAGGAATCCAGGGACAACTGGACAACAGAAAAAAGGTCAGACACCAAAGAAGACAAGTGGCCCAGATGATCCAGCCTTGCAGACTTCTTCAATAGCTGTTTCCATCAAAAGTCTACAACCATAACAACTCAAAATCGCTAAGATCATTCAGCTCCACAGACTGCCCCAGCCAGAACTTCAGTAAAGCCCTGAAGATCAGCTTCTGTCTACAAACTTCTTAGGACATCTAAACAGGTGAGCACAAAAGCACTGAACATAAAAGGATTGTATTAACATTTTTAGCCATTTTTCCATTCTGGTTTGGGCCCCAAACAGGTTTACTATGACCCAAATCAGCAGGAAGTCATTTTAAGAGAGCAACATCCCATGCTCATAGGGTGGGGAGTGTGTTTCTCGCCCCCCTTTTTGGTTATTTGATGGATAACAGAAAATTTTGTTGTTTAGGGGAAGAGACTACAAGCTGTTAAATGGTCTTGTTAAATGGGTTTTGGAGGTTAGACCCAGGGACTTCCTTCTTTTTCTTTTCTGTGTCCTTCTTTCTCTCCTATGTAGGAGTGCACAGACTTGAGAAAAATGGGACATAGACATAGTATGGGAAGGACCAAGAAGAAGGGACAGATTATTGAATATGCCCTTATACCTTTGTATACTGATACAAAATTAAGATTATATTTGGCCACAATGGTATTGACCCTTGTATATTGATGCAATATTAAGATTGTATTGGGCTACATAGGCATTGATCTTTGTATATTGATACAAAATTAAGAGTATATTTGGCCAAATTGGTATTGATCTTTGTATATTGATACAAAATTAAAGGTAATGCTTGTTAAAGGTATTGTACCTAGTAATGTTTAAAAATGAAATAATTACAAAATGTTAAGAGATTTGATGAGACTATTTTGAGAGAGTACCTAAGGAGTGTGAAGAAATAAACAGAGCACACAAACAGGGGCTTAATGTCTAAGACCAAAACATGGGAGCTCCTCACTGAGCAGCTGCTGAAGAACCCTCTCTCCAGCTGAAGCTACAACCCAGCCTTGCCCCGTGGTCCTCAATTAAGCATTCCCAGAAGACTCTTCATTCTTCAGCAGGTCCTCCTTGGAATCTAGTCAGAATCCTTGTCTATTGAAATCTTGCCAGGTTACAAACTCTTAAATAAGTAAGTTAAGCAAAAATGCCCATGTCTAAGGAATAAGAAAGAAGGGGAGGTGGTATGTGAACAATGAGTAATCCATGTCCTACGGTATTTATAGGAGCTACAAGTCTGAGATATCAAGAGAAGAAGAAAGGGTTTACTTATTGGGGAAATATCTTTTTCTCAGAAGCAAATGCTAAGAGAAGATCTAAATGAACATCAAGGACAGAACAACTCAATAAATGAAAGCAAGCAAAATTCATAGACTTAATTCTGGGGAAATTAGTTAAGTTCTTTATGCATATCATGTGCAACAATATATCAAGAATTAATTTTCTAAACTAATCAGAAATAAAGTTGCTAAGAGACAAGCAACTTCTGCTTACCCTAATATAAGAGATAGATAGGGCTTCTTCAAAAACCTCAAGAGATCTGCAGAATATGGCATTCAAAGATGTTTTCGTAACTTTAGATTCTTTTTATATCGAGACATATCAACTCCTGACAGCACCCCCTATTCTACCCCAAGTAGAAGATGAGCATCGAAGAATCTCCAATGGGAGATGATTGAATTAGTCGCAAGCCTATCTCTTGGCAGGAAAAACCCCTTGCTCCAACCGTAGACAGATGCTGTCCAAAAAGGACAAAACTTGGAAGCAGGTAAGTCGAAAGCATAGCTCTTCCAAGACAGGATAGGCAAGTCTGTCATAACCCCTGCCCTACAATCAATGTTTGTCAGAGAAATGGCGCCAAATGACTGAAGATCGATGCTGTAATGTATGGAGAGAAAATGGGAACTGTTCAGGCAGCCACTGGTATGTCATTTCTTAGTTTTGGAAGCTGCAGGCCATGTACCTCCTATATAAACAGATATATTTATCTCCCTCAGGTCTCTGAGGTGGTTGAAGAATAGATAGCTAGAGTCTCATAATTAAATTTTGAGTTGTTTAGGAATCAAGAGAGTGTTATGGATCTAAGAATTTGTTTTTAAAATTGTGTTGCAAGTTAGTATGAAAGTTGAGTTAGATATAGAACTTTAAACTCATGGAGATGGTTAGATAGTACAGTGTTAATTAAAGTCAGGTGCCAAATACATATGGACTGGACATTGGGAATGTACACTAAGCCATGTAACCCTCATAACTGTGGCCTAATTACCTCTGTTGTTTTGTATTGTATTTATTATCATAAGAGAAAGAGCCATTTGTTGGACTGAAAGGGGGAGCTGTTGGGGGAAATAAGATATGCCTTAAACTTAAACAAAAAAAAGGGAAGAGGATGGGGGGTTGAGGGTGGGAGGGTGGGACTGGAGCGGGGAGTAGGGAGGGGATTGTAATTGAGATGTAACTTGAAGAAATAAAAAATAAAGTAAAAAAAGAATTAATTAAGTTGAAAAAGAAGAAACACAACATATTAAAGTAACAATAGTGTTTGTTGTTATTGCTTATTTTGTTATTTAGAAGAAGAATGTTTACTATCAGGAAGAAAGTTGGACTTTCTACAAAGATAATTAATGGAAGAACTCATAAAACAAGGTGTAGTGTAGATATTTGATAATTACTCTAGTTCGTCAATAATACCACAGAACTTTTTTTTTTTTTTTTTTTTTTTAGTGAACAGTAAGCTTTCTAAGCAGTTGTCCTAGTATGTCCCCCTTCCTCTAGGGACCAGACATCTAGAGCCTCTTCTCACTGCCACACTCACAGCCAACATAAATTTCATGCAACAATTTAGAATGTCACTCACTTGGATGAAGTAAAAAGTGTGAATAAATAAAACAAAGAAATGTTATTTTGAAGTCACTTCGAAACACATAAGAAAGTATGGAACTATGGTTTGCCTCATGCAAACCATGAGGATTACAGGCAAAATTATCTTCAGTGGACAAATAGACGAAGGATTATTTATGGAGGTTGAACAACCAGTATAAAATTCCTCAGTTGGACAACAAAGAAATTACATGCAAAAGTTTAAAACATTCAGGTGTTACTTTTATGAAATTCAGAGCTCTTATTTTCTTCTCATATTTTCTTCAGATGTTTTCTCTTTTTTTTGTCCTTTAGTAAATCTCCCGTTTCTTCTGAAATTTCTGGTTGGTGAGCATTACTGTTCATTTCTGGCACTTCTCTAAGTTAGTACAGAATTCTCCAAAGGTGATGTTCAATGAGTAATGATTTACCTAAAATTATTCATGGTCCTTGATCTAGTTGCTAAGTTTCTAGGAATATAGCCTAATAAATAATATAACTTGCCTTTAGAGATTTATGTGCAATAAGATTTATTATAGTTATACAGAACTGTTGCCCTAAGAAATGCTCACTACTAAGAGAATGACTGAATGACTTTATTAGATAAGATATCATGTAGCCAACAACAGCATCTGTAAGATATTTCTAATTACATACAAAAGTGAACTACAACATTCAGAATATCCCACTGAGTAAGCAGCCTCCTTACTGCTGAAATATATATGAATATATACATGGCTTTGAGTGGGGATTTCCTCTGAACAGTCCCACAAAACAAAGACTTGAATACACATCCACCCTCAAGATAATTAATAGTTGTTGCTGGTCAGTACAACTAACCTATGTGATGTCTTTCTCCTTCTGTTTTTGCTCACATTTTCCAATATTTCTCTAATAACCATTCATCATTTGCCAAAAATATCAATATACAAAATTTTAAGAATAGGTTTCTGTTATGACAGAAGTCTTTTCTCATTTTCAATCCTCTTTGAAGGATCATGGTCTCTTTAACTGGGTTTATCATTTTCAGAATGTTGTGAACCAGAGAGGCCTGCAGTCTGAGCTGAGCTAAGAAGGGAGGCTGAATGATTGACCTTTAACAGGAATGAGGTCCATTCGGGTGAGGGATCCTTTGTGGTATGTCTGTGAAGGCCCAGAAAAACAAAGAACACTATGTGGGCTGCTCATTTGAGTCATAATATAGACTGCCACAGGCTTGAAGGTTATTTCTTAAACTCTTCAACTGGATGAAACTTCCTCATGAAGTAAGGAACCACACCCACACACATTGTTATCAGCTGAATTCTGTCCCTTCAATTGTCTTATGAAATCTTCAGGCCCATTACCTCAAAATGTGGCTGTATTTGGAGTAAGCATTTCAAAGGGAGTTAAAACAATATAAAATTATTGGAGCAGGCATTCATCTGCTGTACTGATAAGAAGAGGAGGCCAGGATACAGGGAAAGAATCATACGAGGATGTGGAAAACTTCAGAACGTGGCTGTCTACACCTACCTCCCACAAGATGACTTGGGATTTACCATTTGCAGAACTGTGAGATTATACATTTCTGGTGCTTAAGTCAATTATGGTATTTGGATGTAAAATTCCAGGAAATAGTTCATGAAAATGTAAATGTAAGTGTAACCCACACTACACCATAAGTTCATATTACAATGAAAAAATACCAGATGTAGCCCCCCAGGCCTTCATCTCCATGATGTAATGTATTCTCAGATCTATGAGCCAACTAAATTTATTCATTTGTAAGTTATTTTTCTTGGGTGGTCTTTCACAGTGCTGAGAAAAAATAATAGCTATATGATGAAATGTGTATGTTGGGGGCTTAGCATATTTTTTTCTTCATGTAATAGAAAAGACTAGGCACTGAAGTCAACTTTTTATGTCTCTCAGGGTCTGTTTAACAATAGAAAAGGTTGGGAATCCAGTCCAGTTTAGAGCAATCTGCCCTCCATGAGCTGTTATGCCATGCTTAATGGTTCATTGACCAAACCTCTCAATCCAGCTGTCGAAAAACGTCCACCATAGACCTTGCATTAAACTGGAAGATGGGCCTGGATACACCCTTATAGAACTTTTCAAAAATCATATCCAGGAAAGACAGCTGAGAGCATATAGCTTTTCATTAGAACCATAATCCTCCAAGTTGTTCACAGTTACAAAAGCACTTCCTACATTGCTGCTAGAGCATAGAACATTTCCACTCCTCCTTCAACCATGTTAAGACACCTCTTGAAGATGGGAGGAAGCCCATAGCTGACATAGGATGTGAAACTAGGCAAATGGGTTGCATCTTACATTGCCTAGTGTCAGATTTGGAAATATAAAAGCAAGTGTCATGAAAATTCCATATAGGTTAAGCACTGGTCACCCAGAAGTCATCCTCTGCATTTAGTTAAAGCTTGAAGTCTGGGCAAGGCCCATTCCTTCCTGAAGGCTCCCTTTGATCAGAAAGTGTGACTCATGGATTCCAGCTATGACACAAATGCCTCAAGTGAATGCGAATTAACACGAAGCAGCGTTTGCCATTATTTAAGGATGTTCCAGGAAGTTCTGCCAAATTTGGGGAGATTGTGAAGTCATTAAGTCATAGGGCCAGAATCCTTCTCAGATTGAGCAAGGAAATAAGCAGATGAAAACCTGGGGCTACTGTGGTATTTGGGGTACACACTGATTCCCTGTGGCCACAGTAACCCTGCTTGGTGAGAAATTCTCTGCAGCTTCACATGAAAAATCTAGCAAGCCCTTCATATAAACAGAGATATGATCAGAAGTCAGGCACTGAGAAAACAGGTGAGGGAGTTCAGATTTTGCAAAGTTCACAGTCCTCAGCTCCATGTTTTGGAAAACGTACTGGGATCACAGGAATAGGACATTTTACATAACATAGATGGTGAAACCTTTCTTATGTGCTTGCATTAACTGGTTATATCCTGAATATCTCACAATTCAAGTGTAATATGGCTATTAAATGAAAACATTTCATTATTTGCTGTTCCCATACAATTCTCTCTCCTCCTCCCTTCCTCCTCCTTCATCTTCCTCCTTTTCCTCATCCACCTCCATGATTGCTCGATTGCTTTTAGATAGAATCTTATTATGTAGACCCCAGGCTAGTCTAGAATTTGCTGTGTAGCCCTGCCTGAGCTCAATTGGCACTCCAAAGTGCTGGAATCACAGGCATTATGCCACTTTTGTCTCGTTTCTTTCTTTGCTTCTGAAGAGAAAATTGATGTAGAAATTACAGCATGTTTTTCACAATATACGTTGTTCAACTGGGATTCACTTCCATGAAGATCCACTAATGTAAATGACAAATATACTTAATAACTTGATAAATCCACACACAAAAAGTATTACCCTCACTTTGCTGTTAGATAACAATGATAATTGCAGGATGTGTCTTGTTCGTAGGCAACGGTATCTAAGGATACTTATATACTTCATGAGATTTTCAGGTATCTAATATGGAATCATGGTATTATATGAGAAGGTAATCCTGGACTGAGGTATAGAAGAACCAGAAGACATGCTAGAACTACACAGGAAGCTGACATCCTTCAGCATCAGGACCAGGTCACCATGCATCCTTTCTGCTCATCTCAGAAATCACAGATGGTGCTGACAGACAAGTGGAGCTCATGCCAAGCAACAGTGAAACACCCTTCTCCTCCAGAAGCTGCTGCTGAGGTACTTGGGGATTCTCACTCCAGTTCCAGCCACTTTCCTGTCATTTACCAGCTGGAAAACTCATGGAAGCCAGCTACCCTGTCTTTGCTCACTCCCCATCTTGGGCAGGTGAACAATCACATAACTTAGAAATGAAGTCAGGATTTTCAGACCCAGTATATGGGTCTTAACTGTGCCTAGCACTTAGTGAGGCTTCAATTAGGGGTTCGTGTCTGCATTGTTAGTTTTGCTTAGCTGTGACAAAAATCTCTGAATAAACAACCTCAATGAAAGAAAGATCTGTTTCAGTGCACAGATGCAGAGGGTTCAATCCATCATCATGAAGTGTGGGGAAACACATCAGAGTGGGGAAAGACATTTTCTTGACAAAGAAAAGAACATATGGGGGGAAGCAAGATATAGCATCAAGGACCTACTTTCTGAAACAAGGTCTCACCTAACCTACATTTCCAGAACCTCCCAGATAGCATCATCATCTGAGAATTGTACAACACATGAGCCTATTGGGAGACATTTTATATTAACACTGTAACAGAGTTAGTATACAGAAAGATAATTCAATGTATCTTTGAACCCAGAAGTCAAAGATGAGGAATGCTGGTGTGGGAGAAAAACCTGAAGTGTGGGTAACACATGGAAACAGACAAGTAAACCAAGGGGATTAGGTGTGGGAATGGCATTTCTGGAAACCAAACATGTCTGCTATGTTCTGTGCCTGGAACAGTGCTTGGCATTTTAAGAATGCCAGAACCTTATAGTACTTAACCAGAACAATGCAAAACCAAAATCAGAGGGACTTATATCTTCTTAAATGGTAAGGCATAAATACAATACAAAAGACTAAGAAGGGCCAAGGCAGTCCAGTAAACCTTCTTGGTGGTGGTCAAATTTTAATGAGTTCTTACAATGCAGGTAAAATATCGTAATGCAAAGTAATTTAAGGAGAAGTAAGATTAGAAATTAACATAATAGATCTAGACAGGCATGGGAATTAAATAGCAGGAAGGAATAAGAAGTGTCAGTCCAAAATGGAGGATTAAGTCAAATAATTCAGTATTGAAAATGGAAAGTTCAAAACATTGTACCAAATTGGCACAAAAGCACAGTTTTTCAAAGCATCTTAAAAATTGTTCCAAACTCTATGTTGCTCCTAAATATATCCCTGACACAAATGTGTTGATTCTCTTTTTGACTAAAAGGGGAGGAATATTTTTAAACTTAAAGAGAATTCATTCTCAGGTCTTCAAATCTGACAATTTGATATGATCTGATTATTAACTTGAAAACTATATTAAATAGCACAGGTACAATCATTAGTTAAAGTTAGGCATTTCAGAGTCAAAATATTCCCACTGTTTTTTTTTTTTTTGTTACTGCTTCATTTAAGGCAAAATTGTTTTACACTTTGGAAGTCTCACACATGCATGCAATGTATCTTAATCATATCCACTATCATTCTCTAGCCTCTCCCTCCAATTCCCCAATTTGAGCTCCCCTAGAATATCTCCCCTCGAAGTTCATGAGTGTTCATCTTATTTTATAATCCAGTGAGTTCAATAAGCATTGACCATATGAGCATGGTTGTGGGACCATCCACAAGGGGCATGCAACCTGGCAGGAGCAACCCTAAAAGAAAAGTGACTCTCCCCTGTTAATAGCTCCTCAGAGAGAGGAAGGATCTTATGCAGCTCCAACATGCTGAAAATTTTGACTGACTTGATCTTGTGCATGTTTTGTTCAAGTAACTACTGCTGCTGGGATCTCATGTGTGTAACAGCCATGTCTTGTCCAGAGAACAGCATTTCACAGCACTCTTTCCTGTCCTTTGGCTTTTACAAAGCCCCTCTTCTGTGATGTTCCCTGAACCTTGGTGAGAATAATTGAATAAATGTTTTGTCTATAACTAAGTATTCAAAGTTGCTTATTTTCAGCACTTTGAACAGTTGAGTCTGTATATTAACTTGTATGAAGGTGATATGAACACTTCAATATGAAGTTTCTCTGACAAAGCTTTGAGAGCCACACAAATCCACTTATGTAAATACAAACATGATCTTCAGATAAATAGTAACAACAAGTACTCTCCCTAGGAACTATGACTTCCCAAGGCATGGATTTTAACCATGTTTTCAGTATCAAACGTCAATTTCCTTCTTTGCAGCAAGCCTGACGTCCAATCAAGAAAGCAGTTGGTTACCCCTATAAAGTGTAACCACTATTGCACCAGTGGTACTCTTCTTGCCTCACACATCAATATTGCGGCATGCAAGGGCCAGCACTGGGTAAGAACTTTGGTGTCTTTTCTTCCCTAGCTGCTTGCATAGCATCTTCCTGCACCAAGGAAGCTGGCCAGCGGGGAGAGAATTTCCTGACAGTCCATTTTAAGGCACTACACTCCACTAGTCAAGATATTTTATGGAATTCACTTTCTCATCAGTAAAACTGGAGTAATAATAGGTTCTTACATCCAGAGCTGCAGTGAGAATAAAAAGCCCAGCTCCCCACACATAATAGGCATCTCTGTATGGGACAAGAAGGTTACAAATACACATGATTGTTTGTGCCAGGGAGCTAACATAGAATAGAATGACACTTATTGAATCCTAATTTCATTTGACAAAAATTTAGTGAGTGATTACATAGCAGGAGCCACATTACAGGCTTAGAATTGAAAACATAAATAGGTGAAGCTTCAAGAACTTCAGTGTGTGGTTGAGTAAAATGAGATCCAAATGGTTCATTATTATGCATGTTGCAGGGCAATTCATGAAATATCTTCAAAGTTCTCTTGTTGCACCATGTTGCTCATGTGTTGAACCACCCACATGTGAGCAGACTCAGACTTCTGCTACCATAGTTCCTTCTCTGCCATCGTAGACTGATATTTTACCTTAAACTATAAGTCAATGTAATAGTTTCTCCTTTAAGTTGTTCCATCCAGGTGCTTTATCACAGCAATGACAGAAGTAACTAGTGTGTGCCCTTATATGAACAGTAAAGGTTCACCAGTTCCCAACCCTCCTGGGTCCCACCAATAAACAGCCTACCTGAAAGGCCTCCGTTCTTTACCCCCTTAAAAAATAGTGTTTCCTGACCTATGTTCTATGAGATTGGAACTTGTCCTCTCTTTGGGTTGATTCTGGGGGCAGGTCAAGTTAGGTGCGGTGCGCTGCTTTCAATAAGAAAGTGAAAGCAACCAGGGCAGGACACACAAGGGGCCACAGAGGATACACTTTGGACAAGTGGAAAAGACAGCTAGAAGAAGTCAGCTGATTATAATTTCAAAGAACCAAGATAGGAGAAAATCAAGGTCAGACTATAAAGGTAGCACACAGGTCCTTTGAGAAGGTTCAAGATTGATTCTTCATATGGATTACATTATGCTTGCTGGGGCTTAGGAGCAATTATGTCCCACACCTGTGCTAGAAGAGGGGTTCTGGGCTTCTGAAAGTATTTTACATAGCTGAAATGAATGCATATTATGAAGGTATTCATGAGCAATCTCAAAAGATTAGCACTGTATCTACCTGAACATTCTGGATTTGAGCAAATGCCACCTTCAACACAGTTCCTGTGGGAATACAACAGGCTCTATGGATCTTAGCTGTCAAGAAGTCTCACCCTACATACACACTTTCTATATCTGTGTCATCCAAACAAATATAGCAAATATTAATATTCATAGAGTCCATGGAAATGAGGGGCTACTGTGAATTATGGGCTTTAAAGTTATCTTTTAATATAATTCTACTAGCTTATGAGAAAAAGCTCACTTAACACAGCAGCTGTGGAGCCATGACCTCTACAGCAGACCCACAAAGAAAGGACTTAGCTGTTCTCCCTTTTCAATTATGCAACTTTGTTTTATTGTATGTGTAGACTGATTTTTGAAAAAAAAAGAACCAATATAAATAACAAAAGATAAATAGTTTAAAACTCAAAAATCACTAGAAATATGAAAAGATATATGCACATGACATACCTAACAGAAATGAGCTGTGGTGTTAATTACTAAAGGTCTATTTTCTCATGCATCCCATTTCTTGGGTCCTAAAACACATGAAATATCAACATAGTACCCAATGGTGTTTAGATGGGTTTTTGCTTAGTGGTATTCCTCTTTTGTTAGTGATTAGTGATAAACCCTATGCTAGGAACTACATTGTCTTCTTGGAACATAACTTGAGACAATGAAGCAGCACCAGGAACTAATGAACCTTTAGAAGCCAAAGAGCTTGTGTTCAGGTATTTCAGTGCCATTTCTGTCTTGTGGAAATGAAAAAAAAAAATGGTACCTGGTCAGATGGGCAACAAGACACAGAAACTGGAAGAAATTGCAATGACTTTCTGCTTAAAGTTTTGCTTGGATAGTTGAGAACTTGACAAGAATGATAATAGAATTACTTGGTGTTCACTGTGTCCTACAGTAATGTTTCAGCCAGACACTATCGATGTGTACTCTGGGCTATTTACATTTGGGGACAATTCAGTGACCTAAATGTTATTAAGTTCAAGTCCTTGTCACTCTGAGAGTCTTGCTTCTCTAGACCTTAAACAATTAAGATTCCTGTCACAGACATCTGCAAAGGTTAGGTTTGATTTCTAATATTATAGAAACAACATTTACTTGGGGGAAAACAGACTTATTTTGAGAATTCCACACCACTCTACTTTGCACTAGAAGCCTTTTCAAAGCCTAAGGTTGGTTTTGCTGGCATTAAAAATGTAAGCAACTTTTTTATTTATGCATTTTCTTTGACTATACCATGAAAATATAACTGTAAAAAGTCAAATATGAGTCTAAGTAACTGGGAGTTTTACAGGTCTTAATGATTCATTGTGTGAGTAATTTTAGTTGCTAAATTGGTGGGACATTTGGTTAACCAACCCAATAATATGCAATGAGATGAAAGGAAGAATAAAATTCAAAGTCTGCCCTTGGCAAGTTTATAGGTTAACAATTATCACATAATCCTAATAGTTTGATGTTTTTATTAATTTCAGTACAGTACTGCTGGAGCATAATGTATTACTCACAATAGTTAGTACTGTATAGGCATAGTTTTGCCTCTACTGTTTGAGTACACCTTCATGTGTGATATTTTCAGTGGATTTAAAGAGGATAGTGTAGGAAATGCTCACTAAAGGCATCCAAGAGTATGCATATGGACTTAGATAAGTATGAAAGAGATCAGGAGCCTGGTCAGTAATGTGTCATTTCTAATACTAAAGGGACCATTGTACCTTCACTTTTGACGATTTAGGTAATAAATCTTCAAATCTAAAGAGTACATTATGTATTAGATAGTTCTGTATATTTTCATAAGCTAAAGATCAAGATGCCCGAATAGTACTTTATAGTTAAAGCAACCTTGATTCTTCACAATTACTACTTAGATATTTCTTTTCACTGAGCCTTTTCATGAGGAACTCACATTGTACAGCATATAAACTATTTCTAAGTCAGACCATGTTTAGATAAAAGAAAAATTTGTAGTGGGCACATTTTTGAAAGCTCCTTAGACACAACCATTAAGATTCTCCCATCTAATACATTCCTTGTTCTTTAAAATATTTATCCTTCTTTTCCTCTGCCTATGAAATACTCATGAGTGGGCCTTCTTGTACCTGTCTCATATATACACACCAGCCAAAGTATCACTAAGGACTTCCTGTGTCCTTATAAGACCTTCTATGTTGGTTCAAATAAGAAATGCCTCTAATAAGCTCAGATATGTGAACACTTGGTCCCAGACGGTGGTGCTATTTGGGGAGGTTAGGTTTAAGAAGTGCACCTGAAGGAAACAGACCACTGGAGGTGGGAATTGAGAGTTGGTAGCCTTACTTTACTTCCTGTTCAATGTCTGCTTCATGCTTCTGGTTGAAGATGTAAGCTCTGTTGGCCATGCCTGTTGCTTGCTGCCATACTTCTCTGCCATGATGAACTCTTTTCAATCTTGAAACATAAACTCTTCCATTAGATGCCTCTAGTCATGACATTTAATTACAGTAACTGAAAAGTAACTAATACTCCTTTGTCTTCCTGATTAAACAACCAGAGGCCATTATTTTTCTGTCATTTTCAATTAACAGGTTAGTATTAGGCCACGAACCCAGGACAAGTCTCACTCAGCACCTGTGACTCCTCTCAGCATTCCTCACCCTGCCCCTACCTTAAAACCCTCCCTCCCAAGGGCTGGGATTAAGCTTCCTTTCCCTCAGCCTGCTCACTATATAACTGAACCACTTTGGCTCTCTTGATCTCTTGGCCTGGGTTGCCGCTCTTGGTAGGCAGCTACTCTCTTGTTCTCCCTCCCTATCTCTGCTATATGGGAAGAATTTTGTTATAGATTATGAGGGAGAAAACAGGCAGAGGGAAGAGTCCAGGTTGAACATAGCCAGCACACTAAACTGGACCATGTGAGGATCATGTATGCTAAATAGATAAATGAGGCCAGGAGCCAAGTGAGAAGCAGCTATCTGTCTGTATAATCAGGGGATCTTGTCCCAGTTTCTGAGCACTGACTAGAAGGCTTATGATTGCTGCCCAAAGGCTAAACAAAACGGACCAAAAGTGGGAAAAGAGTTCCATGTTAGACAGTATTAGGGAGGTTAAGCACAGAAGTCTCTATTATGCCTATATCTGCAGTGTATATTGGGACCAATCAAATCTAACAAAATAATATAGTTATTTAAGAAGGAAGAGATGTAATCAACCGCTGCATACAGACCTAGCTAAAAGTTATCTCTCATTCAATATTCATGCCTTTGTATTGGGAAGCATGACCATAGGATTCCCAGAAACTGAAAAATTGATTCAAGTTGCTATCATCTATTAGATGTTTCTTGTTCAATGTTCAAGTTCACAGATTCCACAAGTATACAGAATTAGATAGTGGGATATTTCTAATATAACAATTTAAACTCCTCGGGAATAACCAAGAAGAATAAAACTTCTCATATGCAAATTTAAATCCCATGATACAAATAAACTGCACATTCTCGATGTTACAGATAAGCTGCTACTGGGAGCATTAGCTGTATCGTAAGTGTCCTTAAAGCAATGTGTATCAGTTTGTTCTAGGAATAAATCCAAGCTTACTTAGATCTTTACAGAATCAATTGTGCCACTTTCCAAGAAGAGCAAATTATCTGAGCTGAAACTTTGTATGGTGTCTGCAAAGATTAGAATAGCTTAGCAGTGTACATCAAAGATTTATATACCTTAAGCTTCTACCAGAGAAGAAGCTGTGTTTTCACAGTGGTGTACACTGTGCATGCATAAACAATCAAAGCTAAGCCGGGAAAAGGTGGTTGCGAACAGCACAGCTGTAGACAGTAAGAGTTTGGTAGATTCATTATTTTATAATCCTACCCACAAAGGATCTGAGGATATTTGGGGAAAGAATTGTCCAAATGTAAAAAAGGGAATACATTTAAAAATACAAAGTATATATGTAAACCTACATATTCAAGCACACACATACACACACATAAAAATATGCACATGTAAACATATTAACAAAACCATATAAATACACACACAGTATTCCTGTCTCTGGATTGAACATCATTCCAACAATTAAGCAAAGATGACAAAGCAGTCACCTTGAAGGCACCAAATCCTGAATTGAGACAAAGAGTTACAGGCAGGGTTCATATGGTTGAGAGGAACGGCTGTCTTCTCTCTCGACTAAGCTCAAGTGAGAGATTCAGAGAGATGGACAGAGGTTGGGGGACAGATCAGAAGAAAGGAAGAGAAGAAGAAGGAAAAGGAGAAAGAGGAAGAGACAAAAATGGACAAAGTCAGAGTTCTCATAAAGGACAGTGTTAAATTTCTTCAGTGTAGAAATTCATTCTCAGTTATATGAAATTTTGTACTGGGAGTATCCTAATATAATGGTTTGATATGAAATATTCCCCACAGTATACTGAACACATGGTCCCCACCTATCAACACTATAGGATATGGAACATTTCGGAGGCTGAAGATAGGTGGAGGAAATAATTCATTGGGACAGATCTTTTGGGGTATCCTTGTTCTACTTCCTGTCTGGCTTCTGTTCAAGAACTTGTGCCTTACCCTCAGCCTAAAACCAATGGCATTATGAGCTAAAACCTCTGAAAGTATAAGCCAAAAGAAATAATTCGTCTTCTTAAGTTGTTCTCAGATATTTTTTGTCATGTGATGATAAAGCTAACTAATAAAACAGCAATTATCCCTTAGCCATCATCAATAAACTACCATCAGCTCAACTGGAGATTAACCAGTATTTTGATATATTGAAAAACTGTGTTGTACAACTAACAACCAAATGGCCTGGAGCATGTATGACATGAAAATGAATAGTCTAGTTGCTCTTTTAAATTACTTAGGAAATATTACATGGGATAGTAGAAAATGTCTAGTTGCAGTGGGAAGATGCCACTTGGAAGTGGATAATCAAATGCACAGCAGAACATTTTATTCAGTATAATGGTTCAGAATCTTTGGAGCAATGAGGTTGGTGGGTCTAAATAGCTTCAAGCTGAAAATGGATAATCCTGGATTATATCTTTTCTAGTCTCATCCCCCAATATTAGATTTCTCTCATCAATTTACTGATGTCGGGTCATGTCAGCAAAATACAAAATAACTGGCAAATGCCAATATCAAGTGGAAAGTATAAAATATTCTGAACACAACTGGCCTTATTACCAATACATAACATGAAATGATTAAGGAAAGGTTAGTTACAAGGAATGTATATACCTACCGTGTGTGTGTGTGTGTGTGTGTGTGTGTGTGTGTGTGTGTGTGTACACATGCATGTGGAAATGCATGTGTGGAAACCAGAAGTTGACATGGAGTGATTTCTTCAATTGTTCTCTGCCTCATTTTTTGAGATAAGGTTTCCCACTGTTCCCAGAGCTCACCAATTTGTCTGAGATTGACTGTCCAGAAAACTCCACAGAATATCCTGTCTCTACTTCTGCAGGACTGGGATCTCAGGAGTGTGCCACTGTGCCAAGCTTTTTCACATGGATGCTGCCTGATTGTGGGGAAAGCCATTCTGCCAGTTGAACCATCTTCCCGACCCTTGCCTTCTGCTGGCTGATCCCTGATCCCTGGTACACTTCATACTCCTGTTGGTGGCTGCTGAGCTGTACAGTGTGGAGCAAGATGGCAGTATGAGTTTCCGCCGGCCATGTGGTACTTCTATGAGGATACAAGGTGAATCCAAGGACAGACTGAGTGGGTGGAATTGACAAAAATTCTGTGAGTACAAGCAATAGGCAAGAAAGTAATGTGGGGCAATTCAGATTTCCAAAACTGACCAAGTTCTAATAGTATTAGTGCTAACTATTAACTAGATAATATCAACTTTAAAGAGTTCTATTCAGTAAGCCTTGTTTTCACACATACACACATGTGTCTCTCTCTCTCTCTCTCTCTCTCTCTGTGTGTGTGTGTGTGTGTGTGTGTGTGTGTGTGTGTGTGTGTGTGTGTGTGTGT
>CAJQZJ010034182.1:1909345-1957600 GCA_907164525.1 Lophiomys imhausi
TGTGTGTGTGTGTGTGTGTGTGTGTGTGTGTGTGTGTGTGTGTGTGTTTAGGCCAGAGGTCAACCTCAGGTGTGAATTTTCAGGAGTCTTTCACCTTGTTTATTGAGACAAAATCTCTTTTTGGGTACTCACTGCTTAGACTAGACTGGCTGGCCACTGTGCTGCAAAGATACTCCTGTCTCTGCCTCCCTCATTCTGGGATTGTAAGTGAACAGCACCATGGCTGGCTTTTTTTTTTTTTAATGGGTTCAGAGGATTTTGCTCAGGTCCTTGTTCTTGCAAGACAAAACACTTTGGCAACTGAGTCATGCCCAGGCCCTAGAATACATTGCTCTTAAACCATTATGGAAACTGCAAGCCAATGTAGTCTTGATCAAAAGTAACTTTGTAACATTCCTCCTGGACTGGAAGGATGGCTCAGTGTCTAAGAGTACTTGCTGCTCTATCAGGGTACAAGAACTCCATTCCCAGGATCCACAGAGGGCAGCTCACAACACTTACAACTGCCTGTAACTACAGCTCCAAGGGACCCAATACCATATTAGCACAAGAATTCAGCTACGTCTGGTCTAAATAGAAAGTAGATGACAAGTATTTTCGTTTCATTCTGTTTTGAGTATTTATGTATATTTGAACAACAGTCAATTTCTACTGAAGTTTGCTCTCTCTGCAGATGAGCCTTAAAGGGGACAGGCCACAATATGCCTCATGATGATGGGGACTTGCCTTAATACCCAAGGTCAAGACCAGTTCAGGAAAGGAAAAGCAGCATGCCTGTCTGGACCACATAGAGCAAAAGACACAACTCAGTTATCATTTGGGCTGGATCTGATAAGAACTGGGTTGTGGTGATGATGTCTCTAATCACTAGCTATAGCAGTCAGTTATTTTTGAAATAGAATTCCTTGCTGTTATCTGGTAATCTGAAAGGAGAAGCAAGTTAGAGGGAGTCAAATCGATAGTAAATGATTCCATGGTCGGAGCAGGAACTTAAACCTGACATAATTTCTGTGTAGATCATTTCTTTACTCTTCCCTCACAGACTTGGGGGTATTTGTCCTGCTCTGGTCACATTCATTTTCTTTTTATCAATAAGGATGAAGTGGTTGGTCTATGGACACATTTGCCATAACATGGAAAGAAAGGCTATTTGAACAGGGTCTTAGAAAGTTGAACAGATTTTCCTTGAACCTGTTATCCTGTCTCTGTCTTTGTCTCACACATAGCTGGGATTGTAGGCTTTCCAGTAGGTCTGACATTAATTTATGCTTATTAAACCGTGCTTTGTGCCTTGAGCATCAATGTGGACTTTGATGCTAAAGAGTTTGACCTGGATTAGGTCTAACAAGACCAGCAGTAAATCCAAGACCAAAAGTCCATAGGGGAGTTCCTCACCCCTATAGAGAGGATAAGGAGTCTTGCCATGAATGCACTGTGGAGGCCTGAAGTCAGCTAGTTGGTTGCTGCTAGAGATGTATGACTTGCTGGGAACAAGTGTCCTAAGGAATTGCATCTTCACTATGACACAATTTTGTGCCTAATTAGACAGCCCAATAATTTGCAATAGGAAGCTGCATAGAATGCAGTGATTTAAGGACCATTGATTGTTTCTGTATCTATTGTGTAAGTTACTAGTAGATGACTGTTATTGACATTCATGGCTTCTAATCTGTTAAATTGATGTTGTCCCTGACTCTGGCTCTTACTTGGAACATATTATTAGTCTGTCATCTTCAAATCTTCAACCTAATCTCCCATTTTTTGTGGAATACATACAGATAAGCTATTCTACTTCATGTAGCAAGCAGTCATGGGATGCAGTGAATAAATAGGTTGCATTCTGAAGAAAAAAAGCTTGCATGCAAAGAAACCAAGGACATATGAATATGTGAATATGTGTGCATGTATGTGTATGTGTACATGTGTGTGAATGTGTGCATGTGTGATACATGCACATGGTTTCACACTACATATATGTGATTCCTATATACTAGAGCATTGTATAAAAGGAAAATTAATAAAGACTGAAAAAAAGAAAGAATCTTTCAGGGAGACACAGCTTTTTTTTTTTCAAGACAGGGTTTCTCTGTGTATCCTTGGCTGTCTTTGACTCACTTTGTAGACCAGACTAGCCTTGAACTCACAGAGATCCACCTACCTCTGCCTCCCAAGTGCTGGGATTAAAGGCATGAGCCACCACACCTGGCAATTAGACTGTGGACTGCCATGTGGGTGCTGGGATTTGAACCTGAGTCCTTTGGAAGAGCAGCCAGTGCTCTTAACTGCTGAGCCATCTCTCCAGCCCGAGACACAGCTTTTAAAGTGAGAAACCAAGACAATATGTACTTTCAATGTGATTGACACTTAGGATGAAAGACCTAACAAATTTTGAAAGCTGTAGGGTTTGTGTTCTTTGTGAAGATGGGAAAACTAAATCTAAGTTCATGTACAAGGAAGGGATAGGCCACCATCTAAACAACTGTAAAGGAGAAAATTACACAGAATGCAAACAGAATAGACACATTTCATAGCTGCTTACAGGTATGACCTGTTCACACAGAATTTCCTATGGTATATCTTTATCATTTTTATGCTTTTTTTCTTTCTGTACTTTTACTATTAGGATGGAAAATAAGAGTAAGAGAAGAGTAAACCTATCCCCTTAAAGAGAGACACAGTTTTTCAAACTAAGTATTTATTTTCCATTATTCTGTAGCCCTCTAATTGACTCTCTCTCTAAAGGAAAGCAATAATGTAAGAAAGGAAATAAAATAATTACTCATGCCTTGTTTGTTTCCATTTATAATATATGCCCCCCAATTGCTTCTAAAAGTAGTTTGAGGCTCCATTGGTCTCAGTTAACCAAATGGGAACTAAACTATTGAACAATTCATTGAAAATTAGAGCTTCTTTATATTCATCCCTCCTTTGATTATAAATAATATTATTTTGTTATTCATCGTTAAATGATTTTCATGACATTTCAACTTGTGATCAAAAGAACAGCAATAACCATCTTCAGATTCCCCAAGTACTATCAAATAATAGTCATTATATACTGACATGATGCTGGATACAGATGACAGAAACCACACATGTGACATTTAATAGGCATTCTGCCAAGCAGAGTAGCTCAGTGACCAACTTGAGCCTTGTCATCACTGAAAGCTATTTCTCAGTGCAAGAAGGAGATGAACTGTAATGACAATGCTAAGAATGCCTTTGTAGTACTTGAGACCAGGTTTATCTTGAGAAAACTTTGGTTAGTGGGCTAGGAAGAAATGCAATTAAGAATCTGGAGGTGTTTGAAAGGATAAATATAGGGCTCATGGTCTATATTGATGTTCTAAGGTTGCACCGGGCCAAGGAGCATGTGCCAAGATGGAAAATTAGGAAGATATTTTAGATGTCATAGAGCAAAGATGGCTCTCAAAGGTGAAAAGCCTGACTTGAAAAGGATTCAGAAGTTATTCTAAAGTAAAAACCCTTTTCCTTTGACTTTGAAGCATTCATTTTACTCCAGGGAAATTACAGATTTCTTAGAAATGAGCTCTACTGGAACAGCAGCGTGGAAAAATATCTTCACCACAAGTAAGTCATTTGAGAAACAACTCAGTTTCTCAAGTATGTAGAGCCATTGATGCAAAATGCATTTGACTCATCATTGGTTGGAAAGCTATATTTAGTGGTGATGCTGGCAGTGTATTTTTGGAACTAGTGGAGTGCATAAAAGTTTCAAAGTGTTGAATGCATTTAGAAGACAGCATTTTTAGGAGATGTGCAGAAATGGTCAATACCCAATTAAGGACCCAAAGCCTTAATTTTGATCCCCTTATTTCTCAATGCAGCTAAAGATATACCTAAAAGGTGGTACCAGCAGGGTCTGAGGTGAGAACCACTCCAGAATCCTTCTAAGATACACAGAAACAGTTTCTTGGAGAAGTATCACAATTCTAGAATTAAAAGACCCCAGTTATCCATCTCCTTGTCCACCAATCTCAACATGGATCCTAAAAACTGTTTCCTAAAAACTAGTTTAATCACCTAACCTTAGTCAGCACAAACCATAATTGAATGTTTCTTTAGAAATCATCTTCCTCTAAATTCTCTTAACCACTTCTCCCATGTGTTCTATCCCAAAAGAAGTTAGTGAGCCCAGGGTTCGGCAGAGGATGGGGGAAGCCCGTAACACTTTACAAGAATAATAAATTTTTGGCTGAGATTTGGTTGTAGTTTCCTGAGCTCTGTGCTGATTGACATTAATGCATTTTCCCTCTCAGAACCATGAATTTTTTTTTTCTACATGACAGATCCAAAGAAACATCACCCTTCTATGCACAAACCATGTATGGCCAAACACTCACTGGGCTCTACCCTGCCCAATCCCAGCTCTTCTTTTTTCATAGTTTTCCCTTGGCACTCTGTTGGGTGTGATTCACGATCCCATTTGCAGATTTTCTCTCTACTGACCACATGATGTTGACAAGTAGCCACCAAATTCCCAAATGCAGCCACAGTACTAACTGTACATGCAGGGAGAAACAAAGGTCATGTACAGATGTTCAACTTTCCTACCTTTAAAAACAAAGCTTAGTGATAGTTCTAGGGAGCTGGAGGAGTCAAGGACCCCACAAGAAGACCTACATAGTCAATTAACTCAGACAGAGAGGGCCTCATAGAGACTGAACACCAACCAAAGAACTTGCATGGACTGGTCCTAGGCATACTACACATATGAAGCTGATGGGCTGCTTGGTCCTCGAGTGGATCCACTAATAGTTGGAATGGGATCTATCTCAGACTTAATCAATGTTGTCTCCCTCTGGAGCTCATTTTCCTAGCAAAAATCTTGCTTCAGTAGAAGAGGAGGCACTTAGTCCGGATGCGACTTGATGTGCCAGAGTGGTTAGTATTGGGTGGGTGGGCCGGAGGGGGGGGGGTGATGTGAGTAGGAGGGTGGAACTGGGAGGAGAGGAGAGAAGGAGTTATGATTGGGATGTAAAATAAACAAATACATATTTTTTAAAATGAAACTTTGTTCTGGGGACATAGCTCAACTGGTAGAGAGCACTGACCTAGCATGAACAAAGCCCTGGGTTTGGTCCTCAGCAGCACAAAAACTGGGGGTGGTGGGCCATGCCTATAATCTCAGCACTTAGGAGGTGGAGGCAGGATGATCAGAAGTTCTTGATCATCTTCAGCCAGGCTAAGCTGTCTCAAAGGAAGAAAAACAAAGCAAAAGTGAAACTTTATATAAATATGATTCAACAAAATATTATAAAGCAGAAGAGTAAGAGGAGATTCAAATATTTGATCACTTTATGTTTTACTGGCCAGAAATTAACCCTTATGATGGTAGTTATTTTAAGGTTCATTTTTAAAAGGTCTTGTATATATAAAGTATGCCAAGAACCATGTTAAAAATTTACTCTCTAAACCAAATGCCCTGTTGATAATGTTGTATCTCCTCTAAATCCCATGATTTTGTTCCATTCCATGTTCATCAATTTTCATGCTCTATTTTTCTTCTATACAAATAAGATATAACACTACAACATGGATATATTTAGCTATCTATTTTGTTAAATAAATGTTTTTGGTAATTAAAATTTGGTAAAGAATGTCTTAATGCCCACAGGATGTGCTCCGTCATGGAAGCTATAAAATAAGGAATGTGAAATCCAGATACACAGCACGTCTGCTGACATAACTGATCCAGACCAGATCTGTCTGGGATGGAATTTTGAGCACAATGAGCTCTGATCAAGTGCAGACATGAGAGCTTCCCAGCCCCTCTAAACATCCCTGGACTTTGAGATGGTACCCGGGCATGCTTTCAGAAAGTCCTGTTGAATTCATGCTTCTTGAACATGTAAAAAATATCAGACAATGAGACAGAAACATGTCAGCTTTATTGAGTCAGAAAAGAAGTCACTAGTACACACACACACAAAAATATGTCATATGTCACTATGAAAATTTCCTTAATGTACCCAAATAGTGGGGCTTTAACAGTCGTTCAGTATGACTGGTAGATGTAGCTTGTCACATCATGGAGTGGAGCAGTATTACAGAACAGAAGGTTCATCAATGTAAACAATTTGAAACATGAATCATAACGATAGGATCAATTCCTAAACCATGCTAGGAGCATGATAGAAAATACCACATCTCCTCATTCTCCTGGTGATCTCATTAAGCATTTGAAAGAAGCACCCGGGAAACTCCGGGATTTGCTACACTTATCTGAAGTCTTGAAGGGATGCCATTAAGATTGGCATAAGTAAAAGACTTGGTCTGGGTTTCTTGCGGCATTAGACTTCAACTTGTGAGAAAGCAGAAGACAAGATGATGCAGCTGCTTGCAAAGCAGATATGTTCAGAGCTTAAGACTTGTCAATCTCTGCTTCTATCTCATTGGCCCTTTTGGAGTGACAGTCTACATTCTTATGGTTTATAAATCTCTCAAAGAATAGGTAGATATCAAGCTTATGCTTCTATCTTAGCTCTCTCTTTTATATTCCATACAGTATATCAAGCCACTTATGTAACAACTCATTTGAATGGTCTGTGAGTATCTTAAAGGTACCATGAGGAGAACCAAGCTCATCCTGGGATTGATGCTTGCTTGCATTCTGAACAGCCAGCTCCCCTTCACCTCCTCTAAGACTTTTTTTTAACTGCCAACCTCCTGATGAGAGACATCTGGTTCACTTCTTCCCTCTCCTGCCTTATCATCTTTTCTTTCTTTCTTTCTTTCTTTCTTTCTTTCTTTCTTTCTTTCTTTTCCTTCCTTCCTTCCTTCCTTCCTTCCTTTCTTTCTTTCCTTCTTTCTCTCTTTTTATCTCTATCAAAACACTCATCACTGGGTTTACAAAAGGCTCTGTCTCCAGAACTCCAATGTCCCAAGGCTACAAATCTTTGTGGTATTTCTTTTGTTTGTGTGTTTGTTTGTTTTGATGTACCTCTGGTACCAGGTAGAGTGCTGTAGCTGCTGGCAGTGGTAGCTGCTAAATGAACGAATGCATGTTTTTATTAGCATGACAGCTCTGAAGTCTGAGAAGGACATTATTTCCACAAGCTTACAGCCTTGAACTCCTAATCTTCCTCCTTCTCAGTGGTAGGATGACAGACTTGCACCACCATGCCTAGTTTATATGTCATGCCTACATCATATGTGAGGATCAAACACAGTCTTGTGCCTGATAAGCAAGTACTCTCCTAATTAAAATTCAACCTCAGTCCCTCCAGTATTTTTTTTAAACCAAAGGTTTTTGCTACACACAAAGAAGATATGGGATTCCTTCAACCACAGTATTTCATTGAAAGGAAATCTGCCTTAAAACAATTCTGGGTTTGTGCTTTTTTACCCCCTCCCCTAACAACTTCTTCAAAATGGACCTTTAAAATCTCATGAATTAGAAGAAAAGAAAACAAAACACAAACATAAGTAAGTTTGGTGATTCATAATGAGTTAATATTATAGACTTCAGCCCAGGAGAAACACTGTTTAGGGGAAGATCAGCATCTGCCATTCATTGTCTTGTTTTAAGCAATTTACTTGGTTTTGTCATTTCCTCATTTTCTTATCTGTGATGTCTATGGAAATCTGTGTGAGTCACATGGGATATGTAGCGAGTCCTTAGGAGAGACCTGTCAGTACTCAAATGGTATGAGCTACTTTATCACCTTCCAAAGTGATAAGATTTTACTGCAGAAACAAGCCTCCAAGCTTAATATCAGGAATGAAACAAATATCTTGCAGTAAAAATATTTGAGTAGTTTCTATGGAGACAAGCACACCCAGGTACACAAAGATCTGGTTGTGGCTTCTCTGGTTCCTCTCGTTAGATACACAGTCCAAAATCCTCACTGTCCCCTTCTGATCCCTGATAGAAACACAGGTCAGAGGTTCAAGAAGTCAATATGGAGGCAGATATCTGCTTCTTTCCTAAACTGGCAAGGCAACAGGAGGGAGACCAATGGGAAGATCTGTCTCTCTCACCCCCCTGCGTGTTGGTACTAGAGGTGGAGATGGGCTTAAAGGGATATTACCAGGAGGGTGTATTGAATGATAGCCCACCTTCCCTCAGAAAGCCTCCTCTTACACGTGGTAGGATGTGTAAGCTGGAGAGATGGGTGAATTACTAACCATGTTTTCAGATCTCACACAAATACTCCCACGACTTGATGTGCTTCTTTTCAGTCTGTGTTGATTAAAAAGAATATATCATACAAAAGAGGGGGAAATGCCTCCGAAGACTGAAGTTGCAAAGTTAATAGAAGCGTGATGAATTGCTGCCTAAGGGCAGTGGGGGCAGTGTCCTCTTTCTTTGCTTCCATGTTCCTGATGCACTGATGTGTGACTCTCTGCAGAGCGGTATCATCTCCATGGCACAGTATTTCATCGAAAGGATGCTGTAACGCTGATCAATCTACACACTTGCCACGGTGTGAGTACAGTGTGCAGAAGTTTTATGCTTGAAAAAATGGGCCTTTCACAATAAAACACTATTCATAGGACACCTCATCATGTGGCCAATCGAAAGTGCCTAATATAAACACTAATGAAAAGTAAACATAGCTTGATCACACACAAATTTGCTCCAACTTGTTTATATGATTGAGCACATGGAATGTTCCATATTTGCTTTATTGATGTGGGTTTATAGATTGATACTGAGCCTAGAATAGCTGTAAATGCATATATAATGACAAATATGTACATTCTAATATATTCTCTTCCAGAGGCACATTTCATGAGAAAACAAGAGTAATTAATTTAAAAAATAATAACATCATTGGTGTAAGCGTAAGCCCTTCTCAAGTTGCTTTAAATTTTTAAAACCATTTCATCATCAGTATAAGATGAAATGTTTTACTTTGTCCCTTGTTTAGAATAGAATTTTCAAGCAGTTGTTTGGTTCAACTCCTTCATACTGTAATATCTTTAGGAGCACAGAGTGTGTATAATTTTTCCAAACTTACAGAGATGGCTAGTGTTGTGTTGGTTTTTTATCTAATGCTATTGCCCTATCTCACTGTCTCTTTTCATGATTTTCTTACTATCCAGTCTTTGTCATTTACTAGGTGTGTGGTCTGGGGTCTTAGTTTTCCCATCAGTTCAATGAGTCAGTTGGATAGTCATTGAGACTTCTCCCAGTGCTGAACTTTACTGTCTATAAGACCCCTTTACCAAGATCATATCCTCAAACATTTGGGGATATATTTCTTACCCAACAAATTGGCTGTGGGTGTCTATTGTGGATGGCTACCCAGTACTTCTTCCATCTGCATGTACAAATTATATATAGTATTGTTTTTGTGTGAGTGACTATGTGTATGTTGTATATACTCATGTTTATTCTCATCTGTGTGGGGGCAAGTACATCCAGGAAGTCATACATGTCTTTTTGTGTATGCATACAGAGACCAGAGTTTGTTGTCAACTGTCAGCATAAATTGCTCTCCACATTGTTAGGTAAGGCAGACCTTTTATTAAATCTTGAGCACACCTTCAGATAACATCTAACTTGCCATAGGGTCACCTGTCTCTGTTTTCTGAGCACTGAGATTCCAGGCTGACAACCATGCCTTTCTGCTCTCTATCTGGAAGCTAAGGACCTAACCCCATCCATGCTAGGGACCTAACCCCCTCCATGCTAAGGACCTAACCCCATCCATGCCTGGACAGCAAGCACTTTCTCCCCAGAGCTGTCTACCTAATTTTTGTTATATTATTTTTATAATAATGTTTATTTATTACATCAAGTTACATCTCCATCACAGTGCCCTCTTTCCACCCCTCCCGGTTCCACCATCCCACCCTCCTCTCCCTCTCCCACCCATCCCACTCCTCCGATGTGGAGTATCCCTACAAATCAGCCCCTCTCAGCCTTCGAAAACTAAGACCCCAGACCACATACCTAGTAAATGACAAAGACTGGATAGTAAGAAAATCATGAAAAGAGACAGTGAGATAGGGCAATAGCATTAGATAAAAAACCAACACAACACTAGCATCTCTGTAAGTTTGGAAAAATTATACACACTCTGTGCTCCTAAAGATATTACAGTATGAAGGAGTTGAAACAAACAACTGTTTGAAAATTCTATTCTGAATTTGAGGGCTAAGAGGTTCCTCTTGCACTGGTGGCCTACATGTTAGCACCCCTAGGGCAAGTTGACCCATTGATAGGTAACAAAGTCTATGTTCCTGATTTTTTTGGTGTGTTGGTTGTAGAATAGTTATCCTGTACTATATGGCTAAAATCCAGTTATAAGTGAGTAGATGCCATGTGCATCCTTCTGAGTCTGGGTTAGCTCACTCAAGATGAGCTTCTCTAGTTCCATCCATTTGGCTGCCAATTACATGATTTCCTTGTCTGTGATAACTGAGTAGTATTCCATTGTGTAAATGTACCACAATTTTTTTTTATCCATTAGCCAATTAAGGGACATCTGGGTTGTTTCCAGTTTCTAGCAATTACAAATAAGGCTGCTATGAAAAGCTTCTATACAGCAAAAGACACTGTCATTAGAACAAAACGGCAACCAACAGATTGGGAAAAGATCTTTACCAACCTCACTTCCAACAGAAGGCTAATATCCATAATTTACAAAGAACTCAAGAAATTAAACACCAAGAAACCAAATACTCCAATAAAAAATGGGAAACAGAGCTAAACAGAAAATTTACAAAGGAGAAATCCCTAATGGCTGAGAGACACTTGAAGAAATGCTCTGCCTCCTTAATCATCAGAGAAATGCAACTCAAGACGACTCTGAGATTCCATCTCACACCTGTCAGAATGGCTAAGATCAAAAGCTCAAATGACAGCACATGCTGGCGAGGTTGTGGAGAAAGGGGAACCCTACTCCATTGCTGGTGGGAGTGCAGGCTTGTGCAACCACTATGGAAATCAGTCTGGCGATATATTAAGAGACTTGAAATAGCCCTACCTCAAGACCCAGCCATACAACTTCTGGGTATCCACCCAAATGATTTCTGTTATATTATTTTTAAATGTGTCATCCTCCCAAAGACACAGGTGAATTGTGTGGTGTGCAGCCATGCATGGACACTTACATCCTTGCCGGCTCTGCCCACTTCCTAAAAACCCTCTTTGCCCATCCCACTTCACTGGGCCATTTCTCTTGCCGTATCATAGTTCTTCACTAGTCTTTTGACATTCCTCAGATAACCAACCGTCTGTCACACCTGTTTTGGCCCTCAGCAGTTATTCGCATTGTGTGAGCTGCATGTTTTCCCCCTGTCTTCCACGATAGACAATAAGAATGAACAGTGTGTTCTAAGTTGCCATGTGCTGTATATAGATTTAAAACTAATCAGGATGAAAGCACTGGTCAAATGGGTGGGAATATGGCAACTGTAGATGCCCTGGTGAGCATACTAGGTACCACCCAAGCAGTTATTCAGGGGAAAATATTCAGGGGAAAATTTCCTCATGATTTAGGGTCTAGTTTTCAATCTTCAGATCAATGACTTTATCAAGAATGGTGATTTATACATTTGCATATATTAGGATATTAGGAGTTTCTAATTGTGACTGTATCTAAGAAAGAGAGCCAGAAATAGAGGACTGAAATAAACCTGCTAGTAACCAAGTTGTAGCCACTTTGACTGAGCACCAGGCAATATGCCACAAGTTTTTGCCCTTTGAAAGAGAGAGAGAGAGAACATGGAAGAACACAAAGTTGGATGTGGTTAGGGAGGTGGAGATCACTAGAAAAAAGGAAAAAATATGAACAAATGTATCATATAAAATAATAAAAATAAATTAAGTATTAAAAATACATTAGGAGCTATTAACTATTAGGTATCTAGGCAAAGAAAATATCCTGAATCAAATATTAGGTGTTCTGTTTTCTCCCAGAAACCATTTCCTTGGAGACAGCGAAATAAAGTCCCTTTACTTTGCACTCAGCTTACAGTTACACTCTCAGCTTTCAACTGAAATCTGGCTAGGAAGTAGGGAAAACACTTTACAGACTAACCCTGACATTTGAAGACACTAATGGAATAAATCGCATCAGACAAACTTGATTTCTTTTCCTGATAGAATTATAAGATTGGCAGAAATGGGAAACAAAATAGATGGCATATAATATTTTTATTTTAATAAATAATTGATACAATATTTTCCTGACATTTTCCTTAAGAAAGAAATTCAAAACGGCTTAAGATCCATCATGAATGATTAAGTTTGGAAGTACCTGTACTGTGGTAAACAAAAAGAAATAATGAAAAGTCTAATGTAACTGCCTCTCATAGGAAGTGAAAAACACTAACATTTAAACTACAGAATGTCCGATTAAAAATGGAGAAGGGATAAATCACAGATGATTTTGATAAACAATTTAAACACAATAAAAATCAGAAAACCCATAGAAATAAATCTTAGTATATAAAATCAGACAGAATTCATTAGATGAGTTCACCAGCCAAGTTAAAATACAGGAACATAAAGATCACATGTCTAAAAAAATATATGTATTTTCATGTGAGTTTCTGTGTGTGTTCAAGTGTTCAGTTACATGTGTGTACCTGTATCTATTCAACTGTGCAGGTACATGTATGCACCTTTGTGTGGAGGCTAGAGTATCACCTTAAGTATCATCTTCAGGAATGTTGTTCACCTCCTTTGGACAGGGTCTTCATTAGCCTGATGCTAATGAATGATTGGGATAGTTTGTCTGTCCAGTGAGCCAGATGTCCAGGGGTCATCTTGACTCCCTTTTCCCGGCACTAGGATTAAAAATGTATGCCACCACACGACACCTGGCAGTTTTACATGGACTCTGAGGCTCAAACTCAGGTCCTCACACTGGCAAGGCAAGGGCTTTACTAAATGAGCAATCTCCTTAGACCAAGATTACTTGTTTTACTTTGATATTTTCCTAATGGTGAGTGGTGCTTCCTCTTGCTAGATGACTATTGTAAACAAGTTCAGACAAGCCGATCTTTATGTGTCATAGGCTAGCCATCTGGTTACAAAAGTCTGGAACTTGCTTGGTAGAGGTGTAACATCTATAATGCAATGTCTATTGACCTTTCTTGCAATATTGCAGAAAGCATTTAGGTGTATAGAATCAGACATTAGTTGGGCTCATGAAATCATTAGCCAAGTGCAGGAACATGTAGATTTGTTTGATTTACTTTCTGTCTATCAAATAGAAAAATATATCTGAAAACATATATTATGTAAAAGATGAAATCATCATTATAGATTTAGCAATTTCTTGGAAAGTAGTTAAAACAGAAAAATGTAAATAAAGTTAATATCACTTTAATAGGTCGGTGACATTTCCCTAGCACATGTTATTCATATGTCTCATTTGCAAAATTATCACCTTTTTTGGTCTTTATATATACTTCTTGCTTTAACACATCTCTTTGTAACATGTGTACATGTGTGTGCATGTGCATGTGTGTGTGCGCATGTGTGTGCGTGTGTGTGTATGTGTACACAATGGTGGACAGGTATGTAAGCCTGGGTGTGTGAAAGAACTCCAGAAGAGGGCATCAGGTCTGCCCTTCTATCACATTCCGTGTTTTTTTTTTTTTTTTTTTTTGAGTCACTGTCTCTTTCTGAACCTGAAGCTCACATTTTCCTAGCTAAGCTATAAACTAGAGCATCCCACTGACCCTTATTATCTCTGTTTCCCTTGGAACTAAAGTTACAATTGGTATGCAAAGCCTCAGTTATTACACGGGTCCAGGATCCAATCTGTAGCCTTCATTATAGTGCAGCCAGTACTTTTACCCCTGAGCCATCTTGCCAGCCACCAGCACCTTAGCCTTAATCCTTACTGTATCTAAACAAAAAATATAACACCAACATATTTCTCAATATTCTGTTCCCAAAATAAGTTAATAAATAAAGGAGTCCTGAGGATTGAAATCAGGAAGAATTTTCATCAGTAATAGAACAATCTCTTGTGTCATTTGTTCAAGAAAATTTCTAGGAAGTTTTGTGTCTCAGAATCTCATACTGACAAACTACTTCTTGTAGACGGCCTCAGTGTTAATGAGAGTGTTGATAATCTGAAAATATGCTTCACAGGACACACACATCTACACCACGCTTGCATATTGTTCCAGAGATGGCCCAAGCAAGCAGCCGGTAGCTTAGCAACTGGACGTCATTCAGAGACTCAGTCCCTTCTCTTTTGGTTCTCCACTTTCTCCCAGGATGATGGCTTTCCAGCCAAAGACACCATTGGTCACCTACCAGTGCTCTTTACATGGTCGCCATAGCTGTTCACTGCCTTCTGCTCTCAAGCGTCAGCTATAACTAATCTGTCTTACACAGGGACGACTCATCTTTCAGAGCCTCCCCTAGAACTAGGACTGGTTTACCACCATGCAAACTCAGACTCCCTACCAAGCTGCTGATTCTCCCCGCCTTAACCCCACACTGGCAATTAGGAACCCTCCTGTTCTTGCTCACAGACTTCAGGCAGCATCCACAGGACCACTCCTTTGAATGTTCTGGCTCCTGAGTCCTTTTTATCTTTTGTTAAAAAAAAATGCCTTTTGCTTTCATTCCTCTAGACTTCGTGTTTGTGTTTGAAGTCCTTTTCCTGTTAATGACCTCACAGTGGATGTTCCTCTTAATTGAGGACAGAACAACAAAGCCAGAAAGAGACATCTCCCTCCCGCATCTCCTGGCTGCTAGTTTCTTATTAAAGTACCATTGGATACACAAACAGCTGTTTTCAGGGAGCTTTTCAGTTCTACAAAGAAAATATAATGGTAAAACCTATTAAAGACTCTAGCAGGCAGAGTCTTTAATAAAAAATAGCTGTTTTTCAGAAATCTCACTCCTGGTGTGATTCTGAAGAATAAGTATATATATATTTGGGAAAAATACAAATATAAAACATTCCTTTTTGTCCATGTGAGAAGATGGACTTAGTATAATGGCTTAATCCTTATACTTGGTCTGAGAACATTTGATCTCAACTACTTCAATAGCTCAGGAACAAAAAGCAAGTCTCCCTTTCTGAATGCCTGGTTAAGGCAGAAGGTAAATTGATAAATACATTTTCCCATGGCAGAAGCTTCACTAACACACTGATGGTACACAACCAGGGTCTGGTTGATATAGCTACAATCAGCATATCAGCATTTGCTTACACAACTCTCTCAGCAGTCAATGGTCAGCAACCATCTTCTATTTCTCTTTCTCCTTTCACTTCAGGGTGCTTTTCCCCTTCCTTATAAATACTATTAATATTTGCTTTTTTTTTGCAATTGAAGGTGGACATAGGTGTGATTTATCTTGGGGAAATCATTCAACATAATATCTCCCCAAGTCTTCTTTGTTAATGCTCTTGTAGAATAAGGGATCTGGCTTCAAATACATGAGATTCTGCTCATCTGGAAGTCGATAGCAAGTATTTTCTTCCAGGTAATTATAGCTATAATAAAATTTTTTGTAATATATTACAAAAGGTAAAATGAATGCCAAGTTGGGTGCCCAACATTTGACATCATAATACAGCATTATTCTTTACAAATATGTTGGATAGACTTCATAGATATTCAAGAAAGCATACTTTGCCCCATAGGCATCAAGTTTTTTTTACTAATTTTCAAGGTCTGAGCTAGATGCTTTCAGATTCTTAGCTTCTGGGAGTAACTAACCTCTCCCAGCTGACTGGATTTAAGGCCCACTCTATGAGATGAAAACCATGCCTGACATCGCTCAGGTGTACAAGAACTTGAGACCATAGACCTAGAATAAAATCAAGTACAATTGTTATGCTAAAGCAAAGTAACAATAAAATTATTCCTAAGGACATTTGTTATACCTATAGACCAGTATCTCTTTGAACCATCATCAGAGAAATTTCCTCTTACAATAGATGGGAATGAATACAGAGACCCACGAGTGAACAATGTGCAAAGAATGAAAGACTCTGGAACATATAGTCTTGAATGGCATGTCTTCACCAAACCCACTCACTCCACGACTCAGGGAAGAGGAGGTAGAAATATTGAAGAATAGTGCATGATACCAAGGAAACAGTGTCTTCCAGACACAACAGGATATGTGTACGTTTGTGCATGTGAGTGAGAATGTGTGTCTGTGTGTTTTGTTTCTGTGTCTTAGTATATGCCTTTCCAGTGTTCTTTGTTTCTTTCTGGTTGTTAGTTTGTTGTTTGTTCATTCAATTTTTTATTCTTATTTTTTTCTTTTTGCCTGTTGGTTTTCTTAGTCTTAGAGTTGGAACGGTGGACAGGTAGGGAGGATCTAAGAAGAGATAAGGGAAGAAAAATCACAGTATGAATATACTGTATAATTTTTTTCAATTAAAAAGGATTGAAATAGAAACCCACAAAGATTTCAAAGTAATGGGGCAACATTTCAAGGTGGTAGCATGGATCAGAAACAGTCAAGACTGACAATGGGTCTATGAGTTAGAGAATTCAAAAGCCATGGTCATTGCTTGGAGCTATTTTATCAAAAATAGATTTTTAAAAATATAATATATTTTGATTACAGCTTCCCCTCCTCCTACTCTTCCCAGTTCTTCGCCACCTCCCCTCCCATCCCTATCCACACCCTTTCCCCCTCTGCTTAGAAAATAAAGAGACATCAAAGGATTAATAATATAGCAAAAAAACAAAAAAACAAAAGCAAAAACAATAAGTTAAATCAAAAACACAAAAGTTGAAATAGGAAAAAAAAACCCACAGAAGTTGAAATAGGACAAAACAACCAAACAAGAAAAAGAGCCAAAGAAAATGCACAAAAACATATATACACAGACTCATACATGTCCCCATATACAGGAATCCCATAAAAACAGAAAACTGGAAGACATAATATACACACAAAGACCCTGTAAGGAATTTTTTTTTGGTTTTGTTTTTTTTTTCTATAATAAAAAAAGAATCCCTGGCACTATTATTAGACAAATATTATCCAAAGATGCCATTGAGTTCCATTTGTGTTGGCGTCTACTGTAAGTCACATAGTCTACTCTTAACCGTGGCTTGTTTCCTCAATGATACTCCCTTGGAGAAAGCTAAATTTTCATTTGTAAGTGGTTATCAGTTGGAGATAGTTTCTGAGTTAGACATGGGGGAGTATTTCCACTTTTCCTCTCAGCTCTCAGATCCCATCTGGTGCACCTGTGCAGACCCTGTGCGTACTGCCACAGTCTCTGTGACTTCCAATGTATGCCAGCCCTGTTGTTTCTAGAAGACCTTCATTCTTCAGTGACCTTCATCATCTCTGGCTCTTATGCTCTTTCTTCCTCTTCTTCCATGGAAATTTCTATTTTATGGAGTGTCCCAAGATCTCCCACACTCTGTATATTGTCTGTCTGTGAGTCTCTGTATTTTTTCCCACTTGCAAGGCATAGCTCTATGGATAAAGCAGAATGTCTTTAGGAGTCATTTTATTGCTTTAAACAGAAGCTTTAAAGGTTAGCAGAGCTATAGTAGTTGGCTTTCCTCTAGGTCCCTGGTTGATATTCTCCTAAATCCCCACCCTACCTAGTCTCTGATTCTTGCCCACCCAAACAGCATGGGGCATGAGTTACAGCTCATGGAGTTTGCCTTAGCTCAAATCAGATATTGGTTTGTTACACCCATGGGTTTTGCGACACTATTGCAGCAGCATGCCTTCCAGGCAGATTACCATTGTAGATCAAAAGTATTATAACTGGGTTGGTATTTACATTTCTCCTTTGGTAGCATGAAGAACACCTTCCAGTACTATGAATACTAGTCCACAGGAGTGAAGGTTCTAGATTCTAAATAGATACCACTTGAGCAGCTCCATGTTCAAAGAGTTGTATAGGTGTTGTCTTCAGCAATGGGATCATACCATCAGTTTGTGGAGAGGCACCAATAGGCCTGGCACTAGCCTAGGTTGTTTGGAGATTCCCATGAGACCCTTTTGGCCAACAACTGGATTAGATGTAACCCATTTCTGGTATTAGGAACTTCATTTGGTGACCAGGGATGTTCAGTGGGGCTCTGTCTTTCCTATTATTTGGTGATTTTAGTTAGATCACCTTTATGTATATGAAGCTTCTACTGCATCAGGTTTTCATACAAACCATCAAATGGCCCTTAGTTTTAGCTGTCCCTCCCCACATTCCCTCCCACAGGCTACTCTTCTTTCCTCTTCCCTGTTTAATCCTCCCATTCCAATGTCCCCAAATTGTCCATCCATAACTATCTATTCTATTTTCCTCTCATAAGGAGAAGCCTCCCTCTCCCCTAGTCCCTTACTCTATACCTATCTCTGTGATTATAGAGATTATAACATACTTACTAATGAGTTAACAGTTAATATTCACATATAATTGAACACATACTCTATTTGTCTTTGTGAGTTTAAGTTACCTCGCTCAGGGTGATTTTCTCGAGTTTCATCCACTTATCTATAAATTTCATTTTTTAAAAGGCTGAGTAACATTCCATTGTAAATGAACTGAAATTTCTTTATATATTCCTACCTTGACAGGCTTCTAGTTTGTTTCTAGTTTCTGACTCTTATGAATAAAGCAGCAATGAACATAGATGTGCAAATGGTATAACTGGATCTTGAGGATAGATCAGTTCCCAGTTTCCCAAGGAACCATCAAACTGCTCTCCATAGTGGCTGTGCAAGTTTGCACTCTAACCGGAAACGGATGAATCTTCCCTGTATTCCACAGCATTGTCAGCATGAGCTGCCACCTGTTTTATTGACCTTAGCCATTCTGGCAGGTAAAAGATGAAACCTCAAACTAGTTTCATTTGCATTTCCCTAATAACTACAGTTCTTCACAGCCCTTAAGTACTTCTCAACCATTTGAGTTTCCTCTTTTGAGAATTCTTCATTTAGGTCTGTGACCCAGTTATTTAATTGGATTATTTATTTTCTTGATTTCCAGTTTTTGTTTTGTTTTGTCCTGGTCTTGTCTTTGTTGGGTAGGTGTACCTTCTTTGATTTCTGTTGCCCTTTCTGATTCTTAGAGTGTGGTGGCAGTGGGTTGCCTGGTAGGCAATGCTATTGGGATTCTAATAGCTGTGAATGTTGGGAGTTCTGGTTAGATTGTGGTATTTAGTATTAGAAGCTGACAGGGATGGAGATGAACTGGAAGTGGGTAGAGGCTGAAGGGATCCATGGTGGGGAGGACAGCAGGGTGGATAACGAGGATCTGCAGAGCCTCCTAGGAATGGGAGCAAAGAGGAGAATGGAGAGGCCTCAACAGGTGGTCTGCTGAAGAGCTAAGGTTGACACATGGAGATTGGATTGGGTAGGTGTAGAAATTTGAAGATCACCTACTTGCTTCTCCACCTATCTGCTTCCCTGATAGGTGTGGCCAGTTGGCTCTCAGGAAATGCCTGAGGGAGTTGGCAACTATGGAAAGAGGATGGGGTTGTGAGGGAGGCGGTAGTAAGAGAACTTCATGATCTGCTGGTTGGAAGTAAAGAGGAAGGGAAGGCCACAGCAGGTGGTTGGCTACAGACCTGGGGATATGATTGGAGGATTAGATTTTGAGGAGGAGGGAGAGTAAAGGTTGGTAGGTCATCTATCTGCTTCCCTGGTCAGGGTAGCCATGGGCCTTCTGATGGAGTTTGAGAGTAGGAAGAGTTTGGTTGCTAGCATGTAATTTAGCTGGTTCTCAATTTTGATTGACAGGCTTAGATTTCGTGGGCCTTTGCTCATTGCCTAAATTACTTCCCATAATACACCCAATTTTAATCGTATGTACACCCAGTTATCCCACAAGGTGATAAATGGAATTCTTCCTAAAATTCCATTATGATGATACAATTGGTCTTATTGTGCATGCACCTCAAACAGTCTAGGCCAGATTGGCCCATTGCCCTTAGTTCCTAGTCTGTGTTTCAGAATGTGCTTGAATAAAAATAAAGCTTTATCAAGTGGTTGATAAGCAGAGGGAATTATTTTCCATTCTTTAAATCAGGTATACATGCGTGTGTGGCTCCAGGGTTGCCAATAAGTTTCTAGGTGCATTTTTCAGAAAGAGGTGGATATAGAGCCCAAGCAGAGTGGATTCCCAAGTAGGTAAACTATTCTGTATGCTAGCCTGCTTCAGCGACACATTTGGGACTCTAAAACAAGTTTAGAATAACATTGAAGACACACGAAAACACCACAAGTCAAGACTGGGAGCAAGTTGGACCTCGAGAGTAGAAATCTCCTTTTCTTTTCCTTAAATTGCTTCCTGGAATTAAATCACCAATTCCACTTTGGAAATATTTGGGAAGATAAATGGAGGAGTATCTGTTGGGAGGGGGCGGTTTTGAGGGGGTCAGACTTTTCACAGAAATCCCCACTGCCTTATGGAAGGTCATGAAGCCACACAGCCTTAGAGCAGAGCAGGCAGTTTTTAGGATGTTGAGAATGTGTGCATTTGTGGTCAAAGCTGTAGTAAAAAGACTATCCACAAGTAATGTCAAAAACCACATTTGGAGATATGAACTCACTTGGTGGACAAAATAGCAAAATTACTAGAGGCAGCGATAGGAAATGTTTCTGTATAAGCTTCAAAATTCACCTAATTCTTAACCATGTGCGATGCTATGGACTTATAGTCCCAGTGACTCAGGAGACTGAGGCACGAGGGTCACAAGTTTAGAGCAGTCCTAGGCAGTTTAGTGGGGCCCCACCCTAGGATCAAAAGCAGAAGCAGCATTGGGATATAGTTCAATAGTAGAGTGCTCACCTAGCAGGTGTAAAGTCCAGGGTTCAATCCTCAGTATATCAGTTACATAAGTAAAACAAATTTATGTTGTCTTCAAGATTCTTAGAATATATAACAAATGGCAATTACATATTTGTTCCTTTCATAAAAAGTTATTAATAAAATATTAAATCAATTAAAATGTAGGCTCTCAGTAAATAAAGCCAACCATGAAACAGATTTAATTCGATCTTTGTTGTTGTTCTTGCTGGTCCCTCGGCACACAAAACACTGTTGCACATCCTCAGCCCACCATGAATATCTTCATCTAGGTTAAGCAGTTTTCACTGTAGGAAGTAAAGCAGCACTTGAATTTGTGATCTACTCCCATCACCCTCCTTAATAGACTTCATTCTTCTCGATTCCCCTGCTTAAGCCTTACGCATTACATTTCTCAAACTTCACCATGTGTTCAAACGCATGGCTGGCTCACTTCTATGTTCATCACACGTGAAAGAACAGGGTTAGAGACACAGTATGCACAGGGGTATATATAGTCAGAGTGATACAGAGCTGCACATGAAACACACTACTCACATATCAAGAGAGGATATGGATGAGGCAACCCCTCATTCTGTGTGTGTGAGCTCAGGAGCCTGCAAACCACAGTCTGGGCATCACTAATCAGAACATGCCTAGAACAAAACAAGAGGTAATGTAAACTCCTGCAGTCCTATAAAGCTGAGCTGGCTCTGTGGGAACCTGATACCTCAAGCAAATATGGAGATGATAAGTGAGTAGCTTGATTGAGTCTTTAGCAAGGACACTCTCACACTTGTCTGAATACAACAGCCTGGATGCTTAAAGACTGTTATATATAGATATTAGATTTCTTCATCTTAAAAAACAGATTCTTGTGTAGCCCAATACAATCTTAATATATCGTCCATATACAAGGGTCAATACCATTGTGGCCAACTATAATCTTAATTTTGTATCAATATACAAAGATCAATACCGATGTAGTCCAATACGATCTTATTTTTGCACAATAAACAATGGTCAATACCACTTTAGCCAAATATACTACTAATTTTGTATCAATATACAAAGGTATAAGGGCATATTCAATAATCTGTCCCTTCTTCTTGGTCCTTCCTGTGCTATGTCTATGTCTCATTTTTCTCAAGTCCATGCACTCCTACATAGGAGAGAAAGAAGGATACAGAAAAGGAAAAGTAGGAAGTCCCTGGGTCTAACCTCCAAAACCCATTAAACCAGACCATTTAACAGCTTGTAATCTCTTCCCCTAAATAACAGATCTTTGTATATTGATACAAAATTAAGAGTATATTTAGCCACAATTGAATAGATCTTTGTATATTGATACAAAATTAAAGGTAACGCTTCCTAATGGTATCATACCTAGAGATACTTAAAAATAAAATGTGAAGCTCTGGCCTCTTGATACCAACCGTCTAAAACTGTTTAGGATAGTTAAGAAAAACAAACTCCTAGTCATGCAAACATGTCACTTTGTTAGCTACTATGACAGTCTATCACAGATATTCTCTAAACTACTCAGTAATCAAGTTGTTAAGAGACAAGCAACATTTGCTTATCTAAATACAAGAGATGGATAGGGCATCTTCAAAAACCCCAAGAGATCTGCAGAATATGGCATTCAAAGATGTTATCTTAAATTAAGATTTTTTTTTGATATCGAGACATATCAGCTCCTGACAGCACCCCCTATTCTACTCCAAGTAGAAGATAAGCATCGAAGAATCTCCAGTGTGAGATGGTTGAATTAGTGGCAAGCCTATCTCTTGGCATGAAAAAACTCCTTGCTTCAACTGCAGACAGACTGCTGTCCAAAAAGGACAAAACTTGGAAGCAGATAAGTCGACAGCCTAGCTCTGCCAAGACAGGGTAGGTAAGTCCTTCATAATCCCTGCTCTACAATAAATGTCTGTCAGAGAAACAGGACCCAAAGGCTGAAGACTGATGCTGGAATGTATGGAGAGAAAATGGAAACTGTCCAGGCAGTCACTGGTATGTCATTTCTTATGTTTGGAAGCTGCAGGCCCTGCACTTCCTAGATAATCAGATATATTTATCCCTCTAAGGTCTCTGAGGTGGTTGAAGAATAGACAGCTAGAGACTCATAGTTAAATTTTGAGTTGTTTAGGAATCAAGAGGGCGTTCTAGATCTAAGAAGATGGTTATAATAGTGACGCAAGTTAGTATGAAAGATGAGTCAGTTATAGAACTTTAAACTCATGGAGATAGTTAGATGGTAGAATGTTAAAGTCAGGGGCCAAATATGTATGAACTGGACATTGGGAAGGTATACTGGGCCATTTAACTCTCATAAATGTGGCATATTTATTTCTGTTGTTTTGTATAGTATTTACTGTTATTAGAGAAGCAACCATTTGTTGGACTGAAAGGGGAAGTTGGGGGGAAGAGGGTGGAAGGGTGGGACAGGAAGGGGGAATAGGGAAGGGTTTGTGACTGAGATGTAACTTGAAGAAAAAAAATAAAGTATTTAATAAAAAAAAAAAACAGATTCTTTGGAAGAATATTCTTGTAGTGAAATAACAACACAGCCCCCAAAAGCTGCAGTTCTAATTTGCTTTCCTGTTGCTGTGATAAATACCAAGACCAAAAATGACTTTCAGGAGATAGGGGTCTGTTTCATCTTACAGGTTCATTGCTGAGAACTGTCAGGTCAGGAGTTCTAGGCAGAAACATGCAGGCTTGCATGGAAGCAGAATCCAAGGAGGAATGCTCTATTTTGGCTTGTTTCAAGACTCACATTCAGTTAGCTTTCATTTTTCCTTTTTAAACTTCATTCATTTAAGCCTCTTTTTTTGAGATTATAACATAATTATGTTTCTTCATTCCCTTTCTTCCCTCCAAATCCACACATATACTCTATTCTGCTCTCCTTCAAATTTATGGCCTCTTTTTTCATTAATTCTTATGGAGTGCTTGCATATTTATACATATATATTTCTAAATATAACCTTCTCTCTCCATATAATGTCACATGTGTATATATATATATTTAACAACAATCTATAAATATTTGTCCTTACACTTGCAGATTAGTATAGTCCTCGCAATTCATCTAGGAAACTTGTATTTGCAACAGATAGAGACCACTACAGAAAATCACAATCAATCAAAATGCAGAGTTGTGGAGTCCAGTCCCAGTGGATACACGTAAAAAACCTTCCCACACCTACAGTTGAGATAACATTATGGAAGAGATGACAAAGAGATTGTAAGAAACAGAGGATCAGGGAGTTTTCTGTGAGATTGTGTCTCCTAGTAACATCAGAAACTACACCCGTAAAGTCTTAGCAATATTACTGCCCAAACATGAGCTGAACCAGGATGACAACAATGTGCATTCCAAAGCAACCTGGAAAAAGCCCATGAGGCCTCAATCTATACACTCTATAGGCCACTTAAGAAAGAGAGCCCTGCACCTCATTTGGGCAGCACAGTAGAGCTGGCCCTGGTGGAAGGGGTGCAGGTAAGCAAGGCCCCCAACAGCAAAAGCTCAGGAGAGCTGCCCCCAGTAGTTGTCTGGCATGAGGTGGCTTGGGTATAGGGGTGATGCCTTCCCTGTTCCTCCCTCCCCAAGTGCAATAAAAGCTGGCCCTGGAGTCATGAGAGCTGGAGAGCTAGTCTGCCCTCTCACTGGCAATAGTACCTGGAAGAGTGGGCCTTGTACTTCACCTAGGCAACACTGTGGAGCTGGCCCTGATAGAAAAGGCATGGATGATCCAGCCCTGAGGGTATGAGAGCAAGAGAGCTGTCCTAGTCCCTTACAGGCTATCGCACTCAGAAGAGTTGGCCCCATACCTTGACTGGGAAGTACAATGGAGCCTGAGAACAGGAGGGCTTACTCTGCCTCCTGCCAATAGCAGCATTAGGTGACCAGGCAATGCTGTAGAGCTCAACTTGGTGGTACAGGTAAGAGAGAGCCAACATGCTGGTCAGCTTAAGTCCACATCCAGGGCTCTGAATTGGCCCACCCAAAAATCTGTATCATCTACCAACAGTTGGGATGTGTGAAAGGGCTAGTCCTGCTGTTCCAAAACAGTAGGATCTCCATGACACAAGTTAACAATAGGATAACTGGCAGGAGTCCCCATGAGGATCCAATACTAATGATGTCACAGAAGTCAACCAAACCAATGAATCATTGCAATGAACATATGCCAGTGAAGATGTGTGGACAGAGGGATATACTATGGGACGCTGTGACATATTGCTGCAGCTTCCACAATGAGATGTTTTCTATGCTTTGTTTGTGTCATTGTTGTTCCTTATGTGTTTGTTTGTATGTGTTCTATTTTGGGGGTGTTGCAAGGGAGAAAGACAGATATGAAGGGATGATGTGGAGATGAGTGGGACTGGGGTCATGATGTGAAACTCACAAAGAATCAATAAAAATTAAAAAAAAAACTATAAATAACTGAGAAAATCCAGGGCCATGAGAGGTGCTCTTCTTCACTGAAAAGCACACCAATTTGCTATCCAGTATCAAATAGTCAGCTCCAAAAAGGGCTCTCTTAAGACTAGATAGCTACAGTCTCAGTTAAATTTTGAGTTGTTTAGGAATTAAGAGGGTGTTCTGGATCTAAGAAGATGTTTTTAAAATTGTGATGCAAGTTAGGAAGCTGAGTTATATATAGATCTTTAAACTCATGCAGATGGTTGCATAGCAGTTGCCAAATATGTATGGACTGGACTTTGGGAATGTATGCTAAGTCTTATAATTCTCATAATTGTGGCCTAATTATTCTTGTTGTTTTGTATTATATTTGTTGTCATAAGAGAAAGAGAAATTTGTTGGACTGAAAGGGGGAGCTGTTGGGGGAAAAATATACCTTAAACTTAAAAAAAAAAAAAGAAATGGAAGGAGAGAGTGAGGGGGAAGAGTGTGGGAGGGTGGGACCAGAGAGGGGAGGAGGGAGGGAATTGTGATTGATATGTAACTTGAAGAAAAAAAGGGGGGAGCTCTCATTTTTATATAACCTAGTACCACCTACCAGGGATGATGCTGCCCCCAATGGGACTTCCTGTTCTGTACCAATTAGCAATTAAGAAAATGCCCCACAGGCATGCCCAGGCCAGTCTGATGTAAACAATTCCCCAGCTGAGGTTCTCTCTTTCTGGATGATTCAAGTTGAGAGCCAGGATTAGCTATCATTCCTGCTGTTTAGACTCTTATAACAGAGGGGTGGTTAGTAAACACATTTACTGGGCGCTTTCTGTAAAAGAGGAGGATACCTTATATTCTCATTTACTTTATTTTTGCAATAGCCCAATAACTCAGTTGTTTATGTCATACTCACTGTTTGTATGTCAAAGCCAAGCCTCAGAAATGATGTCACTTAAATTTTCATGATGCAGCCAGAATGTTAATATGGGTTTATTCTTCTTAGATATCTGTCACTTCTGTCTAGAGGGGGCTGTAAAAGCTCCCAGAACAGTGATGTGCTCTCAAGCGCTCTTAGTGAATCTATCAGTCAGTGTTTTCATGTGATGAAATAAACCTTACCTACCCACTAACTATACCTGCATCCCAATATGAATTCTCCTTCAGAAGTGCAAGACTGAGACTGTGGCCATGAAAGCTACCAGAGGAAGGCAGTAGGAGGCATCTCTCCTCATCCATAACACACATTTTCAGCATATATCAGGAGTCCCGAGATGTTTCTGAAGATGAGGAATGGCCTGTGTACCTTCAAATCCAAGCTAAGGAACAGCAAAGAGGCTGTGCCAGTTTCCTCTCCTAACAGTTGCTTGCATGTGCTGATGCTCTGGTTGGTTCTAAAGAACAATGGCCTACACGTGAGCCTTCTACAAGCTGGTGTTGAAAAACTTGTAGCTGTCACTCATTTTTTGCTTTCAGAACCTCAAAAAGCCCAGTTAGGAATTATCCTCGGGGTTCCTTTAATCATTGACCTTCTGAAATATTTTGAAATTTTTCTTTCTGCACAATTAAAAAGGAGTGATGGAATTGGTTCCCTGTGTTTTCATCTTCACGGGGAGCGGTGCATAACTAACTAAGAAAGAACCCAAAGCTCACTCTGCGCAGCCTACATCAGGAAATTTTCCTGGATATTCATCTGTCTACACACTTTGCCAGTGACATGAAATATGACTTTCTGTCACTCTCCAAGGAAATGAAAGCAAAATGATGCACTCGGTCTTATCACTGACACCTGTGCTGGAAGGACAAGGATGTCCTTGAGCATCTTCTGATGTTGGCTGTTATCCAGAGACTTGCCCAAAGATTTTCAAGAGCATATGCTCCTAAGTCTCTCTTTCCCCAGCCTTCCATAAGTAAACTTCAATACTTGCTTTCCCTTAAACCAAGGCATATGGTCATTTAACACAGTCCCCTCATTTCTAGGTGTGCATGTTCTGGTAGCTTCATGATAGCCATCAGTTTCTGAGCAAATGTTATTCTTCTTAATGTAGCTGCTTTACTACAGTCTGCCTCATTTTTCTTACTTGCCTTTTCAGATGTCATCCTTCAGATTTATTCATTCCTTAAAAAAAAAAAACTAAGTACGACATTTTCTATTGATTCTTTCAGATAAATAAACAAACAAAAGAACACTGTCTCATTCTTAGAAGAATTCTGTATAAATCAGTGTTAGTTGTCCAACACTGTGGCAAGGTACCTGAGAGAAGCAACTTAAAAGAGAAACATGTCTACAATGATGTGTGTGTGTGTGTGTGTGTGTGTGTGTGTGTGTGTGTGTTCTCACGCAATCATGTCTATGTGAGTACATGTCTCAACTGCTCTTCACTGTAATTTTTGAGGTCAGGTCACTGAACTTGAAGTTCACCAATTTGTTAGACTAACATTGCAAACTTGAGCTTCTGCATCATGCTTTTGCATGGGTCCTGGGGGTCTTAACTCAAATCCTTGCAGTTGCATAGCAAGCACATCACCTATTATATACCATGTCCACCAGTCTGCCTGAAAAAAAAAAAGTCTTGGGTTCCTGATTTCATAGGCTTGGATTCACTTTTTCTGGGACTGTGCTGGAGTAGAAGAATATCATGCTGAAGAGCATGTGATAGAGATAAAATTGTATACCATAGGACACAGAGGGAAAGGGACTAGAAACATGGTGTGTTCTCCAAGGACATGTCTCTAAGAACTTACTCTCTATAACTCCACTAAGCTGTCCTTCCTAAATTGTATCATTTCCAAATGTCCCATCAGATTATGAATTCAACAATGTATTTATCTCCTAGTTAGGGGAGAGCTCTTATGATCTAACCACCTCTCAGAAACCCATCTGCTGTCCAATAAGACTTTAGAACATGACCTGTGATAGAGGGCTTAGGTACAAGCTAGAGGAGATAGGAATAGCTATTGGTGAGGCCATTGAAATGAGTCAACCTGTAGAAGTACTTACAAGCAAGCCTGAAACCCAAGTTCAATCCATGGTAACCTACGTGGAAGAAAGAGAGAACTGAACCAGTGCTCGAAGGTGTTCCTCTGGCCTCCACACACATACTACTCATACAAAATAAGTAAATACATGTAAGAAATAAATTTTAAAGAGAATAGCCATTTAGACTCTGCCCATATAAGCTATATGACATACTAGCATGGACAAGGACAATCCCATGGGACCTCAACCCTGTGAAAGAATTGCAGAGAACTAAAGAATCCTGAGGGCAGGAAGAAACAGTCTTCACCAGGGAAGAACACCATGACTGGAATTCAATGCCAATGGTCAGTCCTAAAACCATATATATGACAAACATACAGGCTGTGCAGGTTTTACTTACATATTTAGGAATGTATATATATGTATAACTGTTATATATATAACAGTTAAAGAAATCAAGGCTGTCCTGGTCACTGTTACATTGCTGCAAAGAGATACCATGACCAAGGTAACTCTTATAATAGAAAGCATTTAATTGGGGGCTTGCTTACAGTTTTAGAGGTTAGTCCATTGGCCTACTCCAACAAGACCACACTTTCTTATCCTTTTCAAATACTTTCACTCTCTGGTGACTAAGTATTCAAATATATATGCCTATAGGGGCTGGACTTATTCAAACTACCACAGAGGTCATGGATTTGAGAGATAGCAAGGGAGGGGTGCATGGAAAGGAATGAAGGAGCAAAGAGGGGCGAAAATGATGTCACTGCATTTTAATTTTAAAAATTAAAAAGAAAAACATTATTGAACTTTAATGGGTTAATGACACCTAAATCTATTGTTTTATATTTCAAAAGAAAATACATCTGAGTGGCATTTATTATGGCAAATCCAATACCAGTAAGTAGAAGTCATTCCCCCCTATACTTCTAAGGATAGATTTGTTTCTGCACTTTTATAGATTCTAGATCCTACTTGTATTTTTCTTCAAAATGTACCACCACAGCTCATGCTTTCCTCACCAGCCTTCATACCTCCCTAAAATAGGAATGTCATTATTAATTTGGAAAAAAATCCATTTCATAAAGTCACATACTCCTAGGTTTTAGGAATTGTTATTTGGGTGTCTTTGGGAAGGCATGCTGTTACTGGCCATATTAATTTGTTGTGCTGATTCCCACATACATGCAATCAACAGCAAAAAGAAAAATAGAAAATGAGGGGCTTCCCATAATTAAAATGTGCTAAAAATCTTGTATTGTTGTATAGAGATTTACATTATAAATATACAATAAATAGTATATTTATTTATAAATATCTAATTTATTTGTTAGATATTTAAAGATTACAAGGTAATCAAGAGGAAGACAAGTTAATGAAGAATAAAAAATAAGATTGGGAAATGAATTTATCTTTATCAAAATGACAAAGAGGAAGTAAAGAAGCAAACACTATGACAATGGAAGATGGACAAAAAAGGACAGTAGAAATAATTGTAAATGTATCTTCACATGCACAAAATGAACCTGATAAACACATCCAAGAAAATATGGAGATTAATTGCCCTCTCTCACTGATTCTGGTGATGCCAGCTATCCTGCTGTCAGACATGGAAATGGCCCATGTGGCACGACTTGGCAGAAGCAACAGCCAACAGCTCCTGAGGAACCGAAGCTCAGCCAGTGGCATCAGAAAATATGTCTTGTCAATCAAGTCTGAAGTGAACCTTCCCAGAGGACCCTGAGATGGCTGCAGAACTCTGAGACCCAGAGACAGAAGAAAAAGCTATGCTGTACAAAGTTCATTTATCTCCTAGGTAAGAAGTGCATTGTCATATCACACAGCTTCTAGAACCTAGAGCATGAGGGAGCCTTTCAACTCTTAACTCTTAGTTTGGTTTGTGTTCTTTCGCTCTTGTTCTTCCAAATTCTACAGTCTAGAGCACAGCAACCATATTGCTTCAATTGTATACATATTAAAATTATATCTATTATTATATTATAGATATTTAATTTTCAAATTAACTATTCTCTTTATCGAGGGAGGATGGAGGCTTATAAGGTCCTGGAAGGTAATGAAATTTACAATACTCAAGAACCTCAGGAAGGTTCAAAATTTTCAATTCCCTGCCATGCAGCAAATATTTGCAAGGGTGCTACTTGCAAGTTGGTCAGAGGTGTGGTTTCTGTGCATCATCACTCAGACCTGGATTTTCAGCCCAGCACCTGCTTTTTAAGTCGCCCATAGTCCTGGAAGTAACTCTTCACTCATGCTTCCCTAAGTAACTGCAATAAACAGTTTCATTAACAAAGCAGACTTGATTGGGGATATTTTGGTTGTCTGTTCTCAATGCGCTGTCCGGGATGATTAGCTATTTGCTCACTTCCCTACAAGACAAGTTACATGACAGTTCTCCATAGTCACGCATAGAGCAAACACTTAACTGAATACATGACAGCAGGTGACTTGAGCTTCACATAGTCTAGAATGTTAGAGTCATTTAAGTTAATTGGCAGAATATTATCTTCCAGCTCACATCTGAAGAGCAGACATGGAGGCAGAGGAACACACATGATAGTGAAAGTGAAACTTTAACTTCTAACTGAATTCCTTTTAACTGATAGAAATAAACTTTTTCCATCTCCAAGGGACTTGAGAAAGACAGGACCATTGCACACACGCAGCTGCAGCTGAGCAAAAGTAAGCCAGTCAACATTCCACCACGAAGTGAGACCCCATCCCTAGCTCAGGAGCTGTTGGTTGTTGAGGACTTGTGGGGGGGAGGACAGTCAGTTTTCTGGTAGATTGGCCATGTTTCAGTGGATGCCCTGTACCCATGACTATATGGGGAGCCCAAATTGGAATCAGTAAGTTCCTAGAAAACAATGGTTGTGAAATTGTAAAAAGGCTGAGGGTGGATCCATGCAGGTGGAGAGGTCTATATTATCAAAATTCACTGTATGCATGTATGAAATTCTTTAATTATTATATTCATTGTAAAGAAGGATTTTAACATTTAGGAGATGAAAATGATAAAAAAAACCTCAAAGAATTTGCACCTATAGGGGTCTATCTTGCATCTCTGTGATTATTAAACAATACTCGCCCCTTCATGTCTCCAGTCAGTTGATACCCCAGCAGCAGTAAACAGGGAAAGAAATCACAGAGCAGACTAAGAAAATCTCTTGAAATGTAAGATTAGTGTCACAAGCACAAGCCTGTAAACCCTGATAGACATTCTAAGTTCCAAATTCATATTGAGACTATTTTTTAGAATCACAAAATATTGTCAGCAAAAGGGGTTTTCAAGGTGGCATAGTCTAATCTATTAATTTCACAGATGAGAAACTGAAGTTTAGGGAGAGTAAAAAGATGCTCCTAAGGTTAGGAAGACATCTGAGGCAAGGTGAGGACCATAAATCAGTTTTCATCAAATCATTAACATTTCTTCTCTGTGTATTTATGAAAAGACATAAACCATGAATCAAAATATCCCTTTGTCATATGTTTTCCCCTCTGGTGAAGACATGTAAATAACATGAATTAATGTTTTCACATTAAAAAAAAAACTCTTAAAATAAGTTCACCTTGCAATTGGTGAGATGGCCAGTGGCTATGAGCACTTTCCCTGCACAAGTATGAGGACCTGAGTTTGAATCCCCAAAACCCACATGAAAAAGCCAGCGTGCTTCTGTAACAACAACAACAAAAGAGTCTCCAATTTCACAAGAAAATGTAGAGGGGAAGAATGACACTCAATGTTGTCTTCTGATCTCCATAGAGATCAAGCATGCAGCAAGCACGTGTTGGTACTCAGGTACATAAATGTGCACATGTGTACATGCACACCCACACACAGTCACATATATACAAAGAATGACATAACAAATTAGAGGTTATCAGCCCTTAAAGATCATACACTACAATTGAACTCTATTAAGGCACTGGTGTTCAGAGAATACTAAATTAACCTCCATATTGTCAGGTAATCTTTCTCAGTATGTAGGGATAGAGGACAAGCTGATCTAGGTGGTTTGTTAGGCTTGAATATAGTCTAATAAACTTCATCTTTAAAGATGCCCTTGCAAGGGAGCACTGGTCACTGTGATCAGGCACAGCTCTTAGGAATTCTCATCCCCAGCTCTTAGGAATTCTCACTCCGCTTACTTAAATATCCTCAAAGGAATATTTCTTTTCTCTCTGAATAGGAAAAAGGGGCACATTCTGTGTCCAACATGGGCTGTATGCACACATGGACAGTGCCTGGGATGTAAAAGACTTTGCTGTGAAACCCAGAGTAACCTAGTAGCTGAATTTGCCCACTGAGGTAATGCATTTTGATAGCCACTAGAAAGCCAGAGTCCAAATACCATTTCAAAGGATCTTGTGTTTACAATAATGACATTTGAAAGTCTTAAAATTAAAGGTTGTTTACAAAGATTGGCTTATTATAAAATAATTGCTTTCTAACTTCTCATACACAGAAAAGAAAGTTGCTTTCTAGATGGTTGAAAGGATTTCCTAACAAAAAAAAGACAGTATAAGAATCAATTTACACACACACACACACACACACACACACACACACACACACACACACAATCCCTTCAAAGGGTTTCAGGAAATTCAGGGAGTCTTAGATACAGTCAATTTGAAAGAATTTAATAAAATGTTCAAAATGTAAAAGCAGAATTTTTTTCCAGATATCTAATTTAAGCTGGATACCAAACCCTGTAATAAATCTCCCACAAAGTAATGATAGCATACTATACATTATGTACATTTGATATGTGCTCCATTTAAGTACAAGATTGACCTTCTACCAACAGAAAGGATGCACAGTCTTTTGGCAACAGTGAATGCAAACCACAGAGGTATTTTCCAAGGTAGTTTTGGGTCTCCAGTGGTATATTTGGAGGCTCTACCATCTGAAAGATAAGAGTAATGATCATTCTTCGCCTTGAACATGTGTACTGATCTCTTTCTAGTCACAAGCGGTTTGTGCCTATGCGAAGTTTGCCATTCTGAAAAGATAGTTTTCTCCACAATGTGATCACCATCTGTGTGCATGCAATATGAGAGACTCTCAGGATCTGAGACTTTTGGCATCCATTAATCCTAAATGCAGAGTTCTTTAAAGTCTTTATCTCTGTGGTAGATGAGAATTTGGCACCCAAGTGAGGTTCTTGAACACCAAGAACTCAATCTATCTATACTGCTCAATAAGTGAATAATAAAATCATTCATTTTTTAAATTTCCATGAAAATTACAAAAGGTAATCACTCTCACCCAATTCCATGCCTGAAATAGTGTGAATATTCAACAAGCACAGCTATCCCTGTTACTGAGACTAACTTAACTTGTCTGAGGTGTGTGCGTGTGTGAGCGTGTGTGTGTGTGCGTGAGCGTGTGTGTGCGCGCGTGTGCACGTGTGTGTGTGCATGCGCGTGTGTGTGTGCATGCGTGTGTGTGTGCGTGTGTGTGTGCGCGTGCGTGTGTGTGCGTGCGCACATGCATGCGTGTGTGTGTGTGCGTGTGCGTGCGCACACGTGTGTGTGTGCATGTGTGTGCTTGTGCTCGTGTGTGTGCATGTGTGTGCATGCATGTATGCGTGTGTGTGCATGCATGTGTGTGTGCGTGCATGTATGCGTGTGTGTGCACCCGTGTGTGTGTGCGTGTGTGTGTGTGCGTGTGTGTGTGTGTGTGTGTGTGTGTTTGAGTGTGTGTGTTCCATTTTTTCTAAGAGTCAGCAGATGGTAGGAAGCACTTTAAAATAAAAAAAGCATTACTTAAACAAATTCCCTCTGGCTCAATATAATTTTAAACAAATTATTTCATAGGTTGTGAAGTATTATGAACCTGGTTACTGCATCACATGAATAATAAAGAGTTCTTATATAATGAGTGTCTATATATGATATATAAGCCCATGTGTGTATGTGTGTGCATATGTAAATTTAGCCAATTTAAGGGTCTTTCATGAGTAGCAATTGTAATCAAAATATTGGGAATTTCATATTTCTACGAATGATAATGAAGAAATGCAAACTATTAAAAGACAATGTTGTAGCACATTTAATGGTCATAGTGAGAGCTTCTTTTACTAGGCTCAAGTCACCAAATTAACAATAATTTGACCAATGAATCCACAAAGTTAACATCCAATTTTAATCCCATCTAGGTCATGGATTCTCTTTAATACAAACACAGCAAGAGACCCATAAAGTGCAACAAGTTGCACTCATATTTCAGGGGTAACCAATAACTGTCTAAAAGGACTTAAGGACCACTCAGCAGGAGGGCAATCATACTTGGTATTGAAAATCCCAGGGCTTGCAAGATCATGGGTATTAGAACAGAAGCTACTATTGAGACTTTGCTAGACCAGCATAATTGCCAGCTCCAGTCTATCAAAAATCAAAAGCAGAAGAAAAGATCAATTCCTCTGGTTGACACCATCACCTTTAAAATGTTTATACACTACTAGGGAATGATTATTCAGACATCAGGACTGAGGTTTGAATTCCCAGAACCCATACAACGTGCCAAAAACTTTAGTGCAAAGCACGTTTCTGTATAGATACACCCTTAGAGAAAATTCCAGAAAAACAAATCACATATTTTTTTTAAAAAGTGATGACTAAAGGCAGTTTTCAGAATGCCTGTGTGGGAGTGCTTATGGGGTGCTCTCTACACATAAAAGATTCCTTTTATTTCCTTGACCTTAAAATATTTTAACTTTTCTCCCTAAGCACAGAGTTCATGCTGCCAATTATGTGTATAAATCTTCTAATTTTTAACCTTGTACAGTAGGAGGCAGAGCAAGGGAGGTAATTGACAGTTCCTGGATGTGAGCATTTTGTAGGAGTTTATTAAAACCAACTGTGAGAATGTTTTTGTTTAATCCCAGGTGGGCTGCTTAAGACACAGGTATAAAGTAAATAAGTAAGTAAGTAAATAAATAAATAAATGTAGAAAACCACTTAATCATTACATGATTTGAACAGTCAAGTAAAACCTCTAGATTTAGACTTCTAGTGTTTACTCTGAATGAAGGATATAGGCTACCTGACAGCGACTGTTCCCAAATCGTTTGTATTAGAAATACCCTAAAAAGAATTTATATAAATCTTTGTTTAGTTTTGAATTTTCAAAAAACACAAAAATCTACAAGTATGAAATTTTTTACATTTGTAGAGTTTAGATCTGTCTGGAACATTCTTTTCTTTTCTTTCCTTTTTTGGAACATTCTTTCACTGCGTCTGTTTCTTTGAACATTATCCAGCCCCATAGGGACAAATATCACATTTCAAGGATTTGTCAAATAAGTTCTTCGAGCATCAAATGGAAAAAGGAGATGTTAACGAATTCCCCAAACCCTCAGGTTTTCTAAGTGACCTGATGCATGGAAAGAAATATTGACTTCCAAATATTCCATGTTTTTGGAAAACATATTATTTGCAATTTCCAAACATATCAAGAATTACAGAAATGTCTATTTCTTTCTGCTATTTAATAAACAGGGCTATCAATACACAACGCTTTTCTTGTTAACTGGCCAATACTTCCTTTGTTTCATTCTTCAAGGCCTAACCCCAAATTTTGACATCATATTACCCAGTTTCTATGGAAACAGTGGGTTTTGTACAACCCTTAGAGAATGAAGGGTGATTTCCATTTGAGGACTTCAGAGCAAACTGCAGTGTCCTGTCCATAAAGAATTGTGGAACCAACATCTTAAATGTCATTGGCACAATTCCATTCATATTTTACACTTCTTTCACTATATGTTATTGCAGTACCCTTGGGACATTCACTAGAACAAAACTGAAACTTTACATGTTTGTGTAAAACAAGGGTCATGCTTTTAAATCATGACATTTATCCTCAGTATCCCCAAACAGAGCTACTCTGAGAAGGCTGAGCTTCTGCCAGTATTATTCATATCTTTTTAAAGGATATCTTGATATCCATATGATTTAACTTCACAAAAGATGAAGAATCAATGAGAGAGTCCCCAACTTTATCAACTCCTGATGAGAGATTTTCAAATAAATTTAGACAGCTAGTTTATGTGTCCAGACAACATTAGAGGGAGAACCCAGAACAGAAATCAGAACTCAGAACTTTTTTTTTTTTTTAAAGTCATAGCTGAAGTTAGCAGCAGTTCTCAGAATGTGACTGTGGGGGTATTTGCCAGAATAATGTCTTTACACCGAAGTTTCCTTTTACTTTTTAACCCTAAAACATGTAACTCACCTTTTAAAGCATAGAATTCATGTTTTAAATCATAAGTGTAAAGTTAGTTGATTTTTTTCAAAGAAAACAACAAGTACAGGCAGATATTACTATGCAGATTAAATAATGGAACATGTTAAATATCCCCTAATTTCAAATCACAGCTGTTAAAAAGACGATGTCTATCCTGATTTATTGATCTTACTAAATTTGAGACATTGTCTCAATGTTGTCATTCAACACCAAATAGAGTGTGGTAACCTAGCAGTATATCTGATGGTCATACAGCCTAAAAAGACTTTCCAGGCTGCCTACGCTCTATGGTACGAATACAATGTAACTTAGAATTACACCGTTCTGGTTGTTGGAGCTAATGCTACCTTGGGGTCATTACAAATACAATTCCTAAACCCATTTTCATAGATGTGCTTTAGGTACACTCTTCCTTGTGGGTGCACCCACAGGAAGGAATAGTTGGTCCCTGGGTAAATGCTGATTGTTTTCTTTAGTAAAGCTGCAAAATGTCATAGAGTACTTGAACCAAATTAGAAGCATAGCATGTCATCCTTGACAGCACTTAAAAGCCTCAGAGATTTTGTTTCACTTGGATACTTTGCTTATTTATTTTTCTCATGCTGGGCAGGTGTGGACTGTTATCTCATAATTTATTCATATTAATTTCACTGAACATACTTCGATCACCTCCAGTGTTGATATGATTGTACTCATTTAGAAGGAATGTGTATGGGTGCATGCGTGTGTTTGAGGTGTGAGTGTGTGTTAGTTTGTGTATGTGCATTTGTCCTTAATGTTTTAGAAATATGTGACTTTTCCAAGGTTCTAGTGACATTTCTATGATACTGCTTGGAGCATCTATCCGTTCATCTTCCTCATTAAAACAAACAAACAAAAAAAGCAAAACTGGACCAGTTACTATTACAGTGTGAGTAGACACTATACATTTATTTTTCCATATCAACTTACATCACACTTACAAGAAAAAAAATCACTTTTTATCAATTTATAGCAAGATTACCATGAATTCTTCTGACCTCCCTATCATATACATACAAATTGCATAAAATATTGAAGCATGTTTACTTCCGGCTTCTTTATTTTATGGTATTTATTTATTCATTCATCTATTTTCCGGCCAGCTAGTACCATGTCATTTTAATCATTGTGACTTTATAATAAATGTTTAGCTCTCAGACAGCCATTCTTTTAAATTTGCTTCCAAGGTTTTTAGTTTGTCACTATTCTTTAAAGTTTTCATATCCATCTTAGAATCAACTTTTTAAAAATACAGTGAGTAGGGTTAGAAAAAATATATTAAATAGCTAATTAATGTAGGGAAACTGGCTTATCTACAATATGAGTTCTTATAATACCTGAATATGACACATCTTGCTGTAGAACAGCTTGCGGAAGGGAGGGTTTGCTTTGGCTCCCAGTTGGAAGGTACAGTTTATCACGCCAGGAGAGGCATGTGATGCAGCTGGTCACCCTGAATCCACACCCAGGGAACAGAGAAGGAACACTGGTGTCCACTGACTCCTTTGTATTCAGTTGCTGACTCCAGTTCATGCGATGGTGCCAACCTTGTTCAGTGTCGGCCTTCCCTTTAGTACCTTTTTAAATTACAGCTCCAATTTCATTCATAAAAATAAGGTTAAAATTTTTTCTACTCTTTTTCTATTTTTTCTTCACTGTAGAAAATTGCCTTGATCTTAGTGATTTATTCATCCGATACAAAAATTGTTTTTAAAATAGTATTTATAATACTTTATTGCCTAAACTCCAGAACCTGTGAATATTTTTATATACCAAAGCATTCCTCAAAATTAAAATTACGAGTTAATTTATGCTCTTCATTGACACTTTTCAATTCTATAATTGGACAACACTTTCTTTTTTAAATTTATTTATTTTTGTTTATTTATTGCTTCAAGTTACATCTCCATCACGGTGCCCTCATTCCACCACTCCTGGTTCCACCCCCTACCCTCTTCTCCCTCTCCCACCCATCCCTCTACTCTGATGTAGAGTGTCCCTACATATCAGCCCCTCTCAGCTCAACAGTCATATGCAGGCAAAGAGCTTCCTCTTTCACTGGAGGCCAACATGGTGGCCCTCCTAGGGCAAATTGTTCCATTAATACGTAACAAAGTCTATGTTCCTGATCCTTTTGGTACATTGGTTGTAGGATAGTTATCCTGTACTATATAGCTAAAATCCAATTTTAAGTGAGTAGATGCCATGTACATCTTTCTGAGTCTGGGCTACCTCACTCAGGATGAGTTTTCTAGTTCCATCCATTTGGCTGCAAATTGCATGATTTCCTTGTTTCTGATAGCTGAGTAGTATTTCATTGTGTAAATGTACCACACACAATTTTTTTATCCATTCGTCAGTTGAGGGTTGTTTCCAGTTTCTAGCTATTACAAATAAGGCTGCTATGAACATAGATGAGGCTATGTCCTTGTGGTTTGGTGAGGAATCGTTTCGGTAGATACCCAGAAGTAGTATGGCTGAGTCTTGAGGTAGGGCTATTCCAAGTTTTCCAAGGTATCGCCAGACTGATTTCCATAGTGGTTATGCAAGTTTGCACTTCCACCAACAATGGAGGAGTGTTCCCCTTTCTTCACAACCTTGCCAGCATGTGCTGTCATTTGAGTTTTTGATATTAGCCATTCTGACAGGTATGAGATGGAATCTCAGAGTCATCTTGAGTTACATTTCTCTGAAGATTAAGGATATTGAGCATTTCTTCAAATGTCTCACTGCCATTAGAGATTCCTCCTTTATGAATTCTGTGTTTAGCTCTGTTTCCCATTTTTTTAATTGGAGTATTTGGTTTCTTGGTATTTAATTTCCTGAGTTCTTTGTAAATTTTGGATATTAGCTATCTGTCAGATGTGGGGTTGGTGAAGATCTTTTCCCAATCTGTAGGTTGCTGTTTTTTTTTTCAAATGACAGTGTCCTTTGCCTTACAGAAGCTTGTCAGTTTCATGAGGTCCCATTTATTGATTGTTGGTCTCAGGTCCTGAGCTGTTGATGTTCTGTTCAGGAAGTTGTCTCCTGTGCCAATGAGTTTGAGGCTTTTCCTCACTTTCTCTTCTAGTAGATTTAGTGTGACTGGCCTTATGTTAAGGTCTTTGATCCACTTGGACTTAAGTTTTGTTCAAGGTGATAAGTATGGGTCTAATTTCATTCTTTTGCATGTTGACATACAGTTAGACCAGCACCATTTGTGGAAGATGCTGTCCTTTTTCCATTGTATGGTTTTGACTTCTTTGTCAAAAATTAAGTGACCATAGATAGGTGTGTGGGTTCATTTCTGGGTCTTCAATTCAATTTCATTGATCTTCTTGTCTGTTTCTATACCAGTACCATGCCTTTTTTATTACTATTTCTCTTTATTATAGCTTGAAATCTGGGTTGGTGATACCTCCAGATTTTTTTATTATTGTACAGGACTGATTTAACACTTTCTTTCATAAAATAGAATTAGTATTAGAATAAGTCAAGTGGGGCTGATGGTTTTTAAGACAGGAACAAAACCAAAACTAGAAGCTAGGATGTCCATTTCAGTTTTTTTCTTACAAGGCAGGGACAGAAAATAGAGAGAGAGAAAAATACGGTTAACATCAGATTACTTTAGGTGGGCTATGTGAGTACAAGGATTACAACACAGAAGGCTTCATATTAAGGCCAATTGAAACTGGCCACGTTGGGAACCTCCTCCTCCCCTTACATGCCGATGTCTCAGAAACATCAGATAACTCATTTTCAACTTAGTAACTAATATTTTTAGATTAGTATTTCCATTTTTCTTTTTATTCTCTTTTTTAGGGTCAAGATGGAAAGATTGATCCAAAAAAAGATTCCTTTCTATAATTGTTTTTTAAATGTTTTTTTAATACTTCAACTTACATCTTCATCACATACCCCTCCCTCCAACCCTCCCAGTCCCACTTTCTCACCTTCTTCCCTTTCTCCCAGAACTCATAATACTTTTTTGAATAATTAGGCCACAATTATGAAAATTATAAGGTATAAAATATATTCCCAATGTCCAGTCCATACATATTTGACAACTGATATTAATATTCTATTATCTATCTATCTCCATGAGTTCAAAGTTGTATATGTAACTCGATTTCCATCCTAACTTGCTTTTACCAGCTTAAAAAAAACTTAGACATAGACCATCCTTTTAATTCCTAAACAATTTAAAATTTAACTATGAGACTATAACTATCTAGTCTTCAACCACATTAGACACCTGAGAAGGATAAATATATCTGAATAAACAGGAAGTGCACAGCCAGCAGCTTCCAAAACTAAGAAATGACAGACAACTAGCTGCCTGGACAGTCCCCAATTTCTTTCCATACATTAGAGCATCTATCTTCAGCCTTATGGCCCAGTATCCCTGACAGACATTAATTGTAAAGCAGGAATTACAAAACACTTGCCTACCCTGTCTTGGCAGAACTAGGCAGTTGACTTACCTGCTTCCAAGTTTTGTTGTTTTCGGATAGCATTCTGTCTACAGTTGAAGCAAGGGGTTTTTCTTGCCCAGTGTCAAACTTGCCACTAATGCAACAATCTCCAAATGGAGATTCTTCGATGCTGATACTCATCCTCTACTTGGAGTAGAATAGGGGGTTCCTTCAGGAGCTCACATGTCTCCATAACAAAAAATTTTAAGTTAAGAAAACTGCTTTGTAATGCCAAATTTTATAGATCTCTGATGTTTTTGAAGACAGCCTATCTATCTTCACATATTTGAATAAGCAAATGTTGCCTGTCTCTTAGGAACTTGATTTCTGATTAATTTAGAAAACATCTGTGATGCACTGCACTAGTACCTAGCATAATGACATGCTTTAAAGACTATTAGTTTACATTTCTTAATTATCCTAAACAGTTTGTGACAGTTGCTATTAAAAGGTGAAAACTTCACATTAAATAGATACAATACCTTAAAAAGAGTTAACCTTAATTTTGTATCAATATACAAAGATCAATACCAGTGTAGCCAAACATAATCTTAATTTTGTGTCAATATACGAAGATATATGAGCATATTCAGTAATCTATCCCTTTTCTCTATCATCTCTATATTATTTCTGTATCCTATCATTTAATGATAGTGCGGAAACAACTAGACTCTTGCTTCATTGGTAAGCTTTACCAGACAAAAGAACAATTTGCATACACATTATATTTTTTTCGAGTCTTGCTGTTTTTCTAAATAATGATGAAATTGTTTATTCTATCTGTTCTCCCATGTAGAAATAAAAGAATTTTCAAAAATATGTAGAGTTATTTGCTTATTTTCTTTTGTTAGTATTTATCTCACAAGGCTTCAAAGGGATTTAGAGGGTTTGGGGTTTTATACTCAAAAAAAAAAAATTGCTCAAAGGATGTAAAATTTTTCCAGACAAAGCCCATACTAACTTCTCAAAATAGCATATAGGAAATGTGGTTCAATGTGCTTTCAGCCTAAACTGATTATTTTTGTGGATTCATGCATGAGTTATATCTATATCACTATTTTTTTCTAGAACAATTGGCAACATATTAAAGAACACTCCTTTGGCAAGTATACTCTATTGCCAGATAACAATTTTGTCAGTGCTAGGAATAGCCAACACTGGGACTGGTGAAAGGGCTTAGCAACTAAGAATTCTTGCTTCTCTTGCCTAGGACTTTGGTTCAGTTCCCAGCATCCACATGGCAGCTCACAGATGTTTGTAATTCCAGTTCCAAGGGAACCCTCCACCACCTTCTGGTCTCCAATGGAACTGCATATATACCATGCACATAGAAGATGCAAACATACACATCCACTTAAAAAATAATAATAATTTGCTAAAACTGACTAGATATGATATCTGTAGTGCTGAGGTCTAGTGCCCCTTCGTAGGCTACTGACCATTGTAACTCATCTTCCAAAGGTTTCAGGATTCATCAACATCAGCACCTGTACCTCTCACTGCATCTCCATTTGTCATTTCTAAACTGCTACATCATTGTCTTCTAATGTCTCCAAGCTGCCTGCCGTGCCCCAGAAGTTTCCCCCAGGCTTCAGTTCCTAACATAGAAAATAGATGAAAAGGGGGTTGGGAAGCTACTACAGAGACTTATGTATTAGGACGCTTATATCTTTTCTCATGGAGTAGCACAATAAAGTTACTTTCTGAAGGAAAGATAGCTTTACCCAACAGGAAACAAAACCTCTCTCTTTGATGTTATTTTCCACTGGGAATTCTCAAGAGTGTAAGAAGATATCACCATTCTACTATTCCTTCACCTAAGAAAGCCACATGAGTCAGAACCATGAGTGTGGTTTCATCTGCAGCCTCTTTTCTCGTGGCTTGAAAATGTGCTTTTGCTGGAAAACATTGAGATGAGTCCCAGAGTTAAATACTCTAAATAGATGGCTACAGAACAGAACATGAGGATAATTATCCTGTAAAAGCCCAAGTTACCACATCCCACAGCATCCGATGGTTTCTCTGAAGTCCAAGCATTTCTTAGAGGGAAAAAAAACTTAATTCACTGTCAATGCAATTGCTTGATGAGATACTGACAGTGTGGTAGTGATGGGGGTATAAAAAATCTCTGAGAAGTGGAGAAAATCAGTGGAACTCAGGCACAGTATTATGCATCTCTTTTACTGCTACAATGCAAGGAAAATTTTATTCCTTGGGAATAGGTTCAGGCTTGTCTTTCAGTGGTGTTAGGGACAAAAGTAATACTGTTTACCCATTGTTTTATCATCCATGTTTTGGGATAGGAGCCAGCCACTTGGAAGCTCTGAGATTTAGCATAGGATATTTTGTGAAAAAATTAGAAATAAAGCCTTCTTTAATTATCTCTTCTATGATGGAAGGTTTCTGAAAGGCAGCCTATTTCTAGATAAGAAAATGAACCCAAAGACTGAGCAGGAAGATTAACTCTTTCCAAACATATGAACAAGTAAAGACCGAACATTGAAATAACAGTTTTGATGAGAGAAGCCCTCTGATGACACAGGGCTGAGAAAGTCAGACAACCCCTCCAAGCTAGTGACTGAACTATTCAAGTTCTAGCTTACTTCGATGAAACTGAAGACAGTAATAGTAGTTTGATGTCAGACAAGCATCTTTCTAAGAGCAAATGCGATGTCTCAAATTAAAACATTCACTACCAGTTACTATGGATTCTGTGCCATTTGCTCCTGTTCATGAACCCCAGTCTCTAAAAGGTGCTTCAAAAAGAAAATCAGTTAAATTTATTTTTATACAGTCTTTGTGCACCATATTCATAGAGAAAAAAATCCCTAGTTTTCAAAGTAATGTAACAATATTCCAGCTATCACACAAAGGCTGGATTTGGAAGAAAGTACAAGCTATCAAAGATTTCTTTAGAAAGTTTACTCCAGCAGAAAAAGTTAGGGATAGAAATAATATTGTGAGATTCCCAGTAACAAAGTCATGCTGTTGGTGGAAATCTATGTAGTTAGGTGACTCAGTCACTCCAGCTGTACAAATCAAAACCTCAACACCATTAAGCAATTCTTTCATCTGATTCATGGGTCCATTACTCACACAAAACTGACTTCCTTCAGCACTTCTACTAACATTACTACTTATAGGCTTTAGCATATTTTACATAAGTTTGTCACTGACCATTATGATATGTAATGCACAAAATGACTATACAACTAAGACAAGAAAGAGGAGACAAGAGCCATTACCAAATGCTGGGACAACTTCTGTTCCAAGAATAATCCACCTGTAGATATCTGTTTGAAATAAGGAGCTAGAGATACAGCTCAGTTGGTACAGTGTCTGTCTAGCATGAACGAAGCTCTGGTTTAATCCTCAACATTGTACAGACCAGGTATAGTGACAACATTTGTAATTCCAGTTCATGGATGGTAAAGGCAGGAAGATCAAAAGTTCAAGGTCCATCCTGTACTATATAATGGATTTGAGACTACCTGTCTCAAAAATGGATTGATTGGTTTATTGATTGATTTCATTAAATTATAGTAACTCATGTTATAGAATTGGCACCTTTATTAACATTTAGGGTTGTTTTTGTTTTTTCTTTCTTGACTTTTTATTTCAATTCCTGAAATATAAATTAACTCTTGGAAACAGGTGTACAGGTTAGGCAGAACAGGAGTATTAATGGTTTCAATAGAAGCTCTTATTTATGACCACTGCCTCCCAGGCCTCAACACCTTTCAAAGGCCAGGTGCTATACGCCATTTGTATCGTGACACTTAACAGGGAACGATCACATCATAAAATCAACTCTTAGTGACTCAGCTATAGTCCACAGATCGTAGGTAACTCAAGGGTCAAAATTATAATGATGACACTTCTCATTGTTCATTATTTAATATATTCCAGACTTGCTAAATATTACATATATGTATATATATATATATATTTAATTGTTTTAAGAACAACTTAAAGGCCTAAGAAAAACTAAAGGGCTGTGCCATCATACTCATTTGTAGGAAATGACTGTATTGCTTACTTTTTTCATTGCTGTGACAAAACACTTAATAGAACCAACTTTAATGGAGGAAGGCTTTATTCTGGTTCGTGAAGGAAAGGAATGATGGTGGAAGTCAATCAGTCATTTGAGACTGCAGATACTTGACAGGTGCCATGGATCAACAAGCAGCAAGAACAGCACCAAAGCAGGCGAACATACATACATAATACTTACATACATACACACATGCATATATACATATATATGTATATATAGACACATATGTGTGTATGTGAGTATGGGTATGTATACACACACATATGTATATGTATATATGCCTTCTAGGGTCTACCCAGTGTGCCTTACATCCCCTAGCTAGGCTGTATGCCCTTGAGATTTCATAGTTTCTAAAAGTAGTGCCAAGCTGGGGTCCAAGTGATCAGATATCAGCCTGTGAACGATATTTCACATTTGAATTTAAGCAAGGATCTTTAGTTATAGAGTTGCATTTCTCTGATAATTAAATATGTTGAGCATTTCTTCAAGTGATTCTTGGCCATTAGAGATTCCTCTTTTGTGAATTCTCAGTTTAGCTCTGTTCCCCATTTTTTGATTGGATTATTTGACTTCTTGGGTTCTTCATAAAGTTTGGATATTAGTCCTCTGTCAGATATGGGGCTGGTAAAGATCTTTTCCCATCTGTAGATTGCTGTTTTGTTCTAATGACAGTGTCCTTTGCTTTACAAAAGCTTTTCAGTTTCTAAGGTCCCATTTATTGATTTTTGGTCTTAGAGCCTGAGCTATTTGTGTTCTGTTCAGGAAGTGCCAATGAATTCGAGGCTTTCCCCCACTTTCTCATCTATTAGCTATGATTTCCTTTACTTACAATGGAGCAGAAGTTCTATAGTTCAGTCATGCATTGACCTCATTGTAAGTAAAGAGAAATGCAACTCAAGATGACTCTGAGATTCCATCTCACACCTGTCAGAATGGCTAAGATAAAAAACTCAAATGACAGCACACACTGGTGAAGTTGTGGAAAAGGAGGACACTCCCCCATTGCTGGTGGGAGTATAAACTTGCACAACCACTATGGAAATCTGTCTGTCAATGTCTTAGAAAACTTGGAATCGCTCTACCTTAAGACCCATCCATACCACTCCTGGGCATATATCCAAAACATTCCTCACCAAACTACAAGGACATCTCCTCAACTATGTTCATAGCAGCTTTATTTGTAATAGAAACTAGAAACAATGCAGATGTCCTACAACCTAACAATTGATAAAAAATAACTGTGGTACAGTTACACAAAGGAATACTTCTCACCTATCATAAAAAAGGAAATCATGTAATTTTCTGCCAAATGAATGGAACTAGAAAAGCTCATCCTGAGTGAGCTAATCCAGATCAAGAAAGATGCACATGGCATGTATTCACTTATAACTGGACTTTATCCATATAGTACAGGATAACTACCCTACAATCAACAGATAGAAAGGAACAGGAACATGGACTTTGTTACCTGTTAGAGGGACACTTTGGCCTAGTAGGGCTGCCATGTAGGCCCCCAGTGCAAGAGGAAGCTCTTGGCCTTCATATGACTGATGAATTGAGAGGGGGCTGAGATGTGGGGGCACCCAACACCGGAAGAGTAGGATAGGTGGGAGAGGGGATAGAGGATAGGAGGATTGGACCAAGAAGGGTAGAGGGAGGGGGGTGTGATGGAGATCTAATTTGAAGTAATAAATAAACATGATAAAAAAGTAAATTATAGCTTATGAACTCACCTGATCAGATATAGAGCCACACTCAGCCTGTCTTCAGTATGAATCATGATCTACCCCCATCAAATGGTTATGAGGGATGGAGAAATGGTTCAACCATTAACATACCTGCTGCTCTTAAAAAGGGCGGAAATTTTGTTCCTAGCACCCATGTTAAACAACTCACAGATATTCTTCAACCAGAGAATGGATTAAAAAAAAAAACTGTGGTACATCTACACAATGGAATACTACTCAGCTATCTGAAACAAATCATGCAATTTGCACCCAAATGGATGGAACTAGAAAAGCTCATCCTGAGTGAGCTAACCCAGACTCAGGAAGATGCACATGGCATCTATTCATTTAGAATCAGATTTTAGCCATGTAGTATAGGATAACTATCCTACAACCAACATACCAAAAGGAACAGGAACAGGAACATAGATCTTGCTACATGTAAGTGGGACACTTTGCCCTAATGTGAAAGAGAAAGCTCTTAGCCCTCATATGACTGTTGAACTGAGGGGGGCTGATATGTAGGGACAACCCAATCCGGAGCAGTAAGAGAGGTGGGAGAGAGTGGGAGGGTGGGGCTGGGAGGAGTGGAGGGAGGGAAGTGTGATGGAGATGTAACTTGAAGCAATAAATAAACATTAAAAAAAATTCACTACCTATAACTTCAGTGTCAGTAGACCATCTTCTGGTCTCAGAAAGCACCGACATGCATACTGCATACACTTTGCATGCGCGTACGCGCGCACGCGCACACACACACAAATAAATTGAACTTGATCAAAGATACAGGAAATTATCATGTGTATGTGTGTTTATATATAAATGTGTATGTGTTTAATCAGAGGTAGAATTATAATAGTGCTATTACTCAGATGGAGTCATAGAAAGATTTTTTATTAGACTATAATTATAATTATTACTTTTATTTTTTTAATTTATGTCTTTGGTCAAAAAACAATTATGAATGAGCTAGTCTCCCTCCTCATCAACCCTGCACCTCTTCATCCCATCCAGAATAGAGCAGCAAGGCTTGTTTTTTCCTAAATCTTCCAGGAGCGTACAGCTTATTAATCTAAGAGCAACATTGAATTGCACTGTATCTAATAACTCTATAGAGCTGATCGATTTACTAAGTTAACCTGGAATATATCTGGCAATTTATTTGTTTTCATCAAAATTTCACTGGGAAGCTAAACTTATTACCTCTGTGATGGAGGTTATTTTGAGATAGTCTTTACTTCACCCACGCACAACTGCCATGAACAACAATATGGTGCTCCCCACTAGGTCATTGCAGTCATACTCACATGGTATTATTTAAGAGTTGTAAATGATCTTCTGTGATTTACTACATGTGCAGTTTTTCTTAGTTCTTGCAATACCTCCCTCCAAATACTGGGTGCTGATGTTGTCACTGAAAAATGGGCAAAGAGTTTGAGACTGAAATATGTAAATTTCCTAAAGACCAAACTAGATTTTGGAATAGCTAGCTGAAGTTCAGAATTCTGTTTTTATGCTCCATACTATAAAACTGGAAAATTAGACTATACAATTATTTTCATATTATGGTATATATTGATTTATTCTTGTCCTGTAAG
>CAJQZJ010034182.1:1957610-2026239 GCA_907164525.1 Lophiomys imhausi
GTTCTCATGTTTGCAAAGCAAGCACTTGACTATCTGAATTATTTATCTAACCCAGTAGAGGGACAGTTAACAGTTAACTCCAGAGTTTGTTGATTGTCTAAAAAAATGTATACATTATATTTGAATCCAATGGCTGTGGTAGACAAAAGCTATAGCTTGATCATGACTACAACCCATATACTAAAAAATACTGGCCAATTCCTTTCTCAAAAAAAGTTAGCTATACTTTGTGACCATTGTAGAAAAAAAGGAACAAGCTAGCAACACAAGGTATTGAGTACTCTAGCCCTGGGTTTAATACTGCAATCCTCAAAGTACATACAAATTTGACACCAGATGATGGGGACAGAAGGCTGGGACCATCATGTAACACACAGGAGAAACATGGCATCAGAGACAGGAAAGGATATGCTAGTTGATTTCTCAGGCTCTGTGCATGACATTATTGCAGTATTTTCTCCAAAAGCACAAATTTGATGATAAGATTATTATGAATTTCCAGGTGAGAAAGTCAAAGTATTAGACCCAATGTGAGCTTTCTCTGTGATGGAGTTCTCTTTGTGGCTGCATACTGTGTAGCCAGTTCCTCATCAGGCCTCTGCCAGTATTCCTACAGCCATTTGTTCTGGCTTCTTCCATAAGGGATTCACCAAAATGATATCTTCCATAAACTGTTGAAGTCATACAGTGCAGCTGCCCAGCCGTGCACAATTGGACTTGGGATATTATCGAGTTCCAGCATAGAATACATTCAAATGCAGTTCAGTTTTCTACATTCTAGTATCAGAGGTATCGGGACCATTCTTACGTGGTCTGCTAGCAGCATGCTGAGAATGCAACTCAAGCTGGTCCATGGCTCTGTCTCCTTACCTATTTGGAATTCCAATTTAATCCCTTCATGCTGAATAGTTCTATCCTTGTTGATGGAAAGAGATGTTCTCTCATGATAAAATGAGGAGTGAAATAATAGATGACAACACCATGTCCTGTCACCTGCCAGCCTTCTATAAATACCATGTGCTCATTAAATTAATAAATTTGACCTAAATCCTTTTCCATACATGAGTGATAAAATCTGGTCTAAAGCTTCCTCTATCTATAGGCAACACCAACTTAATTTAGGTGGTAAATAAGCTAAAACCTGATTTAAGAGTATGTTCTTGTAGTAGTAAGGTATCTCTAGAGAAGCAGAATTAGCAAGACTGAATGTACACCATGGAAGAGATCTGCTAGTTTGACTTATGCAGTAGAGGCTAAGTAGTCCACCAATGGCCCTGTGCCCATTTGAGAGGTTGAGGGGAAAGTAGTTGTTCTCCTCACAAAGCTGGATGCCTCAGGCGTGCCATGATGTTGAATGCCTGGTAGCTTCCTAGAGCACATCTGGTCGTCAGTCCATGGAAGCTGAAGAAATTAGGCTCTGATATCAGTGAAGCATGGTAGCAATGGCAGTGACATCAGGGCAGACACACTCAGCAGCACGAAGCAGACACAGGCAGAGAAAACTGCACAGGTTTGACCCTGGACTTGCCTAGTCTAGGTATGGGTCTTCTCTTCCCCTTGGTCAAGTCTTCCTGCAAGTGCCCTCATAGATAGGTGTGTCTCTCAGTGTATTCCAGAGCCAGCCAAGTTCACAATCAAAACTGACCATTCTCATTTCTCTAACAACTAGCTGGATCTCAGTCAATTACAGTCCATGTGCATATATGCTAAATATCTCGTTATTCAATACCATGCCTACATATTACAAGCCTGACCATAGCAGCCAACTAGGTTGTCTCTGTGCGTCACCCTATTCCACTGGATACGTATCCTACAGATATGGTGTATATATGTGGACTGTGTTTAGAACCAACTTGGGCCCAAAATATTGCCCGAATGTAGATCATTTTTATGCTTAAGTCATCCTTAGGTTTAACTTGAGGATTCAAGAAAGAAGTTACTGTTTTCTGCTTCCCCCAATCATAGCCAATAAAGCCACTGCTGTCTCTCTTATATTTTTGGTTGTGAGCCTAGCCTTTAATGGCTGAGCCATCTCTCCAGCCCATAAGATTTTGTCTTTCTTATAGCCATAAGCAATGTAGCTGCTCTGGCTTTAGCCACCTGCACTGCTTTTCAGGCTCCAGCACTGTTGCTCTTTGTTTTGCACCAACTTTTCAACTTCCTCACCAATTTCAGTATCTTACCCTTTCCCATTTATTCTCATCAAATCCTTCAAGGTCTGTTGCCCAGTTCTCTCTTAAGTCCTAATGAGACTGCAGACCAGAAAGCTAAGCCTACGTAGTGGTAGTACAATAGTACTGGCGTTTTATAGTAATCCTCCTGCCCCAGACCTCATGTCCATCACCTCTGTCCAGTAGTCACAGAACATTGCATAGCATTAGCTTCTTTGTACCTCCATCTAACATGGAGCTAGAACAACTGCTTTATTGTGCTGGTTAATTTTCAGATTGTTCAGTTTCAGGAGCTCAATTTGTGGTGACCCCATGCACTTGGGCTGAACATCATACTGATCAAATCATATTATAGAACTGTTTTTCACCTCAAGGATGATAGAAAACTCAATGAGAGGAAGAGAAAAGGGCCAGACATAATCTTCAAGGCATGCCCCAGTGACCTAAATCATCAAGCGAGGCAATTCATCTTAAAGTATCCAAACCCTCCAAAAATAGCACCATGAGCATTCAACACATGAGGGACACATGGAAACTATAAGCCTTCTAGGCTTATAATAAGGGCTCAGTAAATCAGTAATTTAGGTTTGGCTCGGAATTTGTCCTGTTAACTATTATGTAGGAAGGGCATTAGATCTCATTACAAGCTTTAACAAAGCTAAATATCTCAACTTATCAGTTTTCCACATCCCTTACCTAGACCTGGCAATGCCAAGGTAGTCATGTCTACCTTGAGTTATAATGGAGTGCGTAAGAGTTTTCCGGCACACACTATTGGAATAAAATTTCCTGCCATTCTAGCTACAGTGTTTCTACTCATATAGTTCACCAAAGAAGAAGGTTCATCATAGTTCACACTTTAGCTTTGCTAAGAACAGCAGTTTGGTTACTGGGGGCTGCTTTAATGGAATACAATAAACTTGGAAATCATAAACCATAGAGATATTCCTCACAGTTTTAGACATAAGAAGTTCAATATCAAGCGACCTGCTTCATCGAGGAGGCTTTCTTGTGTCCTCCTATGCTGGAACTGTGCCTGGGAGATTCTCTGGGTCCTTTACAATAAGAGTACTAACCACAGTCACGAGGACATGATCCTTCATGGTATTATCCAGTTTTAGCTACCTCCTGTTACAGTCACTTTCCTCATTGCTGTGACAAAACACTGGACAAAAGCCATTTCAGAAAGGAAGAGTTTTTTGTGGCTCAAAGCCTTAGGATGCAGTCTATGGTAGCAGAGGAGGAATGGCAACAGGAGCAGGAGACCCCTGGTCACATTGCATCTGCAATCAGGGAGCACAGAAATTTGAACGTTGGTGCTCAGCTTGTTTTTTAGTCAGTACAGCACTCCAGCCCATGGAATGATGCTGTTCCCATTAAGACTGTGTATTGTAGACTCAATTACCTAATCTGGAAAGTCCTTTACAGACATGCCCAGGGTGCTCCTAGGTAATCCCAGTTCCTATAAAATAAACAAGCAATATTAGCCATCACACTTCCCAAAGATAATGCCTCCTAATATCACTTCAAGGATGAGAATTACAGTGTGAATGTTGGGATAATATAAACCATCAGTCCATAAAGTGCAGAAACCCTATAACTGGCAACTGGCAGGTGACAAGTCTGTCTATTTCCCCAGGAAAATCTCTCTTTTTACCCTTGTTGCAGCTAGGGTGGTGGTGACCTAGAAGACTGTATTATGGAGTAGGAGGTCACCCTTGGAGAACAGAAAAAACAACAGATCCTTCCCCATGTTACCCTTCTGTCGGTTGTTCAACCCCCCCACTCCCTAATTCTGTTGCTCTTTTTTTTATTTCATTGCAAATATTTTGCTTGTGGGGAGTAGAGTCCCACCCCTCCCCCACTTTCCATCTTTCACATTGGGCTTCACTGCGCATCTGCTCAAAAATGCTCATTCCTTTTGCCAATAATTTAGGATTACCTGGGTCCACCTGGAAGTACAGATATCTCAAAGAATCCATTCTTGGTTCCAAAATGAGGAACAGTGCTTTGTTTTAAACAGAAAGAACTGAAGTAAGAGAAAAAGCAGTGATCTTTAAGGATCTAATCTGCAGCCCAATCTCACAAATCCAAAGCAATGTGAAATACCACAGGGGAAAAATAAGCCCCCTGTTGCCATGGAGACCATGGACTCTGGGCATCTCTTGAAGCCTGCTGACCATTCCTGGGCTGCCCTCTTTCTGGGCCATGTCTTTTCAAACTGACAGTGTTAAGCTGGCACCAATATAGGTTCTAGACAGTAGGAATTAGTTTGGCTTTGTGGTTTTTTGTCTGTTGTTTTCTTTTTCTAAAGTGCAGCAAACCTTTGTTTAAATATTTAGGTAACAAAGAAATGCACACACCGTGAAAGCCCTCACCTGGATAAACATGGTGGACACAGACATCCAAGCTTTGATCACGCTATGAAAAACTGGATAACAGCCTCATATATTTAATGGTTTAGTGGAGAATTTTCCTCTTGCTCCATTGACAGGCAGAACCTCCTCTCAGCCAGGTTAGGTTGACCGGCAATACAGTGCAATTTCCCAATGTGGCGCAGTTACAGAAGCACAGCCACCTACTGTTTCCCTTACCCCGCGTGGGAAGCCCAGCATCTAGACAAAGGCACCCGCACCTTCTGAGCTTGTGTGGTCACATAGCATCCGGCACAGTCCGCGCTTTGCTGTTGTTGATGTACTTTATCTTTTACTTTTAGTTTTCCATCTGCCCATCTCTTCTTTGTAAAGAAACAAAACATACGAGCAGAGTTATTTTTAACCAACAGCACACAAAGAGGTTCCAACACTCAAGCTCATTGCCGAGGAAGAGCAACCTCATTCAGAATGCCCCCTCACAAGGGAACAGGGAGATGGCCCCGCAGCTAAAGTGCTTGTGGCGCAAATGTGAGACTTTGTGTTCTAATCCCCAGCAAACATGTATAAGGCTCAAAGGGTCTGGCAGTCTGTCGGTAACCCCTACTCATGAGGGGTACACACAGAGGATCCCTGGAGCAAACTGCTAGCTAGAATAGCCGGAATTGCTGAGTTCTTGGCTCAACAGGAGTCCTTGCCTCAATTTATAAAGATGGGAAGTGATCAGAAAAGACACCTGAAGAGTCAACTGTAGACTTACACACACACACACCACACACTTCCACACAAAAGCATGCTAGCCAACACACATATACCCACGCAACAACAAATATACACGAGAAAAAAGACCATTAAATACATTCCCCATCATGAAATGTGTTTCATCAGACATATAAAAGTAGCAAATAACAGAAAATAAATATATAAAACAGGTTCTGGACACAAGTGTCTCTCTGCATGCTAAGGAAATAAGACAGCGATTTACTGTTTATCATGTTGTATTTATAATATTCTCAGAGAGACATGTGATATCAACATGATAAAGGCATTTACAGAGGTGAGACATCATATGCTTTAATTCAACAGCTCTGCGAAATATTATCTGAAGAGAAAGTGTTGGTGGAAGCAATCTCTGATTTTTTTTAAATCTGATTGAAGACTAGAATTAAATGCAGCATTGACTATCTTTAACATGATTTTCTTGAAAATATAATTTATGATGTTATAAGATCCATCTTGCCTCCTTAGAGTGAAGACTTCAATACTAAAAATAATGTCTTCACAGATGCCACAAAAAAGCCCTAAATTACCTTTAGTTCATCTAAAACTTGATCCCCACATGCGACAAAAGCCAAGCTCTAATATATGTTAATACTGCATTTTTTACCAATTAAAATCCTAATGAACAGTTATGAATAACTAAAGCAGCAATATTTCAGGGCTAAGGTTATATAATATAATACTTGGTCAGAATTAAAAATTAATGGGTATCTCGCCAGGAGTGTAGTATAGGCCAGGAATGTTAGCTAGTCAGGAGTCTGAAGCAGGCCATTGACAAGTGCTAAGAGAGAACAGACTACATAACCAGGGCAACTTAGTGAAACCCCCTTCTCAAAATAAAATGTCAAAAGAGGTCCGGAGAATGGCTAATTGGTAGGATACTTATGTTTCATGCACAATACTCTAGGTTTAATTCTCCTGCCAATTAATGAATTAATATGAAGCATTCTACAGGGCTGGAAAGATGGCTCAGCAGTTATAAGCTCTGACTGTTCTTCTAGAGGACCTGAGTTCATTTCCCAGGACCCACATGGTGGCTCACAACTCTATGTAATTCCAGATCCAGTGCATCCAACACCCTCACAAAGACATACATGCATGATAAAAGCCAATCTGCGTAAATGTTTTTAAAAAACAATCTCTGGCTTAGCTTAAATGGATCATGTACAAGGAACTTCTCAAGTGATTCATGTTGGGTGTAGCCAGTCATTAATGTTGCCACAGCTTAGATGAGAAGTATCCTCCTCCATCAATATTTGATGGATTAAAGCGTTTCCCCAAGTGGTAACTCTACTTGAAGAGATATTGGAAATATTAACAAGTAGTGCTTTGCTAGAAGAAGCATGCCGCTGCGTTAATACATTTGAAGCTTCACTTTGTTTCCAGTCCTTCTCCCTTTGCTTCCTGCCTGCCATGAAATGAGCAGACCGCCACATTTGTCATCATGCTGTAGGTCAGAGTCAACAAAGCCTGTCCATGGAAGCCTCAGTAATTACGAACTAAATAAAACCTTCCTTCCTTTCTTCCTTAAGGTGCTTATGTCAGGCATTTGTCCTCAGCAACCAATCTTATTAACATGAAAGTCTGGCATGCACAAGTTTGTATGGTACATGTGAGATAATGATAAATAAATGAGGAGGTCTCTGGTTTATTTATTTGTGGTACATGTGAGATAATGATAAATCAATGAGGAGGTCTCTGGTTTATTTATTTGTGGTACTGTATTTCTAATTGGTTTTTTTTTAAAGTATATTCAATGGGCCTGAAGAGCTTGCTCAGTGGTTAAGTGTGGGCACACCTCTCTTGTGGTGGACTTGAATTCAGTTCCTAGGATGCATGTGGGGTGGCTCGCAGCTGCCTATAGATCCAGTTCCAGAGGCTCTGATGTCTACTTGTGATCTCCATAGATACCTACATTCACACTCATGTGCCCTCCCACACATACATATACATGACTAAACACAAAACAAATCTTTAAAAAAGTGTATTACCTCCAATTATATATACAATATTATATGTGCATAAATAGAAATAAAATTTACTGTAAAAGAGTATTCTTTTTTTATAGCAGAAAGAGATGATGAATCTCCAGTTCCCTCCTACATTGACTGTATCAAGATGCTACACAGAAGGACTAACCTGCACCTTTCAAGTTTTTGTAAGGACACCATAATGTTCACACAATGAAGGGACCTAATGGATTATTTCACAGATCATATCCTATTGTCAAGCAGCACATAGATGCAGCTGTAGCTGAACTATTCCCTTCAGCTCTACCATGATCCATTTATTGGTCCCCAAAAACTGACATCTATTCTCTTTCTGGCTTCCGAGGCAGAAATACATACATTTTAGACAAGATTAAAATATGAATTCCAATCGTCACATCATCTTCATGCATATATTCTCTCATTTCCTGTTCGTATAAGCACTTTTTAAAATTTAACTCATGTTTATGGTTCACCAACCTATAGTTTCATCTTAATTTGCACTTGACACCTTACCAAGTTGCATTTGAAAAGGCTGAGTAGAGTCCAGAAGCAAGAAGCCAGAGAAGAGCTGCCAAACCCAAAGAGAGAGCATCAATCTGGGAGTAAAGACAGTCGTGGTAAAGGTAGAATCAAAGAACGAGCAAATAACAGATTCTTCAGCACAAAATAGACTTGTGAGCAACTAATTGCTACAGATTTTATCATGCCTAAAATAAAGCATGGAGAAATATCATGAGCATACTGTAATGCATAAAATCTTGACACTCATGCTAAAATACTCAAAATACACACTGAAAGGATGGAGCTTGCCGGCAACATTAGATTCTGCAAATTATTCCAAACAGCTAGCCATATTTGTGGCATCACATTGAACTGGGTGTGAGAGGAAGAGAAGAAACAAAAATAGACATTCTTCTTCCTTTAAAATGTAGAGCCCAGAAGGTGGGTTTGGAGGCATAGAGATGCTATGGGCTATGGCGGAGGAAAGTCATATACTAGAGATGCAGAAATACTGGCTGAGACAAAAAAGAAACTCAACCAAGTGGCCCCTTATTAAGAGATAGGGACTAGAATCTCACACCCTATGTCTCCCCAGCAAAGATCTTCTTTGGGAATTATCACGAATGACTGTTTATTGTTCAGTCATTTGAAGGAGGAGAAGAAAAACCAGCATTCCACAAACTTCATTGCTGGAAAGAGCAGGTTGACACCATAACTACCAGCCTTCTCAGATCCTGTAGCGCTTTCCATGGGATTAGTTGCGTAAACTCACTGTTCATGGCAATTCCTGAACACATCAGTCCCCTTGCTATTATTTTCCTGAATGAAGGAGTCCTCCTGGGTTAAAAGTTTATTGTAAATATTGCTCAACAGCCTCAGTGTGGCTGTACTCTCACAAAGCAAATCCGTGCTGGGGAGATGGCCTGGTTGATAAAGTAGTTGCCTTATAAGCACAAGGACCTGAGTTTGATTCCTAGCATCTTCATGAAAATCTGGGTGTGTGGTGACACATTGGTACTCCCAGTTCTGGCAAGGTGGAGACAAAAGGCTCTCTGGCTAGCCAGCCTAGCCTACCTGATGAATTGCAGAACAGTATAAGACTATGTTTCAAAAGACAATAAAAGATGGATGACACTTGAGCAATGATAATGGAGTTTGTCCCCTGGTCTATACAGAGAGAGAGAGGGAGGGAGAGATAGACAAATAGATAGATGATGGATGGATGGAGGAAGGGAGAGAGAGAGAGAGAGAGAGAGAGAGAGAGAGAGAGAAAGGTGGGTGACAGAGGCAGTGCATCTATAGTGGGTTTCCCTGTCCCAGTCCAAGTATTCTCTGATAACAGCACAACATCCAAATCAATGAAGTATGCCGTGAAGAGTATGAGGAGGAGACTCCACAGCCGCTGAATTTCAGCCAGAGTGCTATGATCCTAATAACCAGTCCTTAGACTTTATTTTCCAGAAAGTAAGTAAGAGTAAGCCAGTAGATTTCAAAGAGAGCCTGAGGTTTGGAATGAGAGCAATCTAGTTCTGTGATGATAATCAAATGAAATGATGGACCGATATCAATGGGGCCATACTTTATTAACATCAACTCTTTAATCTCAATGATGGAGTGTGCAGAAAAGAAAAAGAAATATAAGGGCTCAGAAGAAATGAAGGCATTCTTCTACAGTTTCAGCAGAGACAGCAGAATACAGACTTTGTGTGCGGAACACATCTGGTACAGTTTACTTCACACCAGGGAAGCCACTCCTGTCTCATTGTCACAGAAGTTCTGTATAGCCATAAACTAAGGAGGCAAGGGCCAGTGAGTTGGAATGAACTGGATCCAGGAATTTAGTTGAGAATATTTTCTGTTTCACTGGCAGAGGTGTTGTAAAGGAAGTCAGTTCTAATATGAGATCCTTCTAGAATATTTCTTTAGAGGTGTCATGGTACTCAAAATATTTCATTTTTCTCTAGCCTGCATGAGAAGGGGACTTCCTACACACAGCATGGCAGTAACAGCCAGTTGCATGGTTTCACAGTTTCCTCTTCCAAATCATTCACAGACAGACAGACACATGCACACACATGTATAAAGTATACAGGCACAAATACACAGAGGTATGTATGAACACATACACACACACCACACACATACACACACACACACACACACACACACAAGTTATACTCTAACATGTTTTGGAGTATGACAACATACTCTAAAAAAAACTCATTGCTTATGTAATATTGAGTACTGAATATAGGCCCTGGAACATGCTAGGCAAGTGCTCTATCACTGAGCTACAACCTTTATCTCATTAATTTTTCATATTTATTTTTTTCTTACCCTCATAATTATGTGCTTAAAAGTCACTGTGTCTCTCATTTCCTGGTCTCCCAGGATCATCTGACTTGCCCATCGTAAACGACTCATAAAAATTTTAAACTACTAGATCAGTCTCGACTATTATTCTTGGTCACTTTGCCATGGGAACATCTGGGGTAGTGGTAAGGAATGTAAAAACAAATGATTCAGGTAAGTACACCACCTGTAAGTACCACAAGTCATTGCTTCCCTGTGCATGAACTGTCTCCATTGTTTACTTAATTGAGTCAGAAACATTAAGTATAATTCTGCACTGTTCTCAGTTATATGGGGTTACTTTTTTTTTTATAAAGGTACCACCACAATAGTACCCCAGAGTTAGACATTTGGAAGAACAGTCTACTGAAAGTTTTTTCCCTCTTGACTATAATATAATAATATAAATGGGCTCAAACAGGTACTGTGATATTTTAATAAGATATCTCTGCCATCAGTTTTTTTTAACCCTATGTGGTAATTCATGGCAGGCTTTTCTAGTTTGTGGGCATGATGGTCTGATTACAAACTTTATGTAAAAACAGTGGCAGGCTTCTACAAGTTGCAAAATTACACAGACAAGGCCGGAGCATGCCTTTCAGGCTGATGCTTGATAGAGACTAAGAAGCAGGTGACAACACAAGGTCCAAAACTCTTCCCACATCTCTGCTGCCCCAGCCATGATTCAGTGAACACTCATTGCAACCACTGTCTGATGATGCTGGTTTAAAGGGTGAGCAGTACAGCAGTTGCCTTTTCTCTTATTCACCATTGCCCTTCTGCACATATACTGGGAGATTATATATCATCATTCCCCAATGTAACTTGAGAAGTAAGTTGAAGTGAAAAGATACTTTCTGCTTGTATCTTCTGTCAAAGAATAAGCTGACCTACAATTTCCCCTGGAGAATATATGATGAAGAATAAACTCACCTGCGTCTAGACCATCACAGGATGTCTGTCATTTGTACCCCTAAAATACTCATTTTGCAATATAACAACTGTTTCAAGTGATAGACACATATGGTTATAATTCTGTCATTACAAATATATCTACTAGTTTATTCTATTTCATATATTAAAGACAGTTGTGGACTGAATGTTGACGTTTCCTCTGCACTCATACATTGAAACTCAAACTCCTACAGGCCAAGAATGTATCTGTGTTTGGAGACAGGGCCTTTAAAGAACTCACTTTGAAAAAAAAAATGAATTGTTTGAGTGGACTCGAACACCATGCAGATAACAGCCTTATAATAAGAGGGCTTAAGAGCTAGTGAGATGGCTCAGAGGGAAAAACATTTGCTGCCAGGCTGAATAACCCAAGTACCATCCCTGGCATCCACATGATGGATAGAGAGAACTGGTTTTCTTACATTGTCCTCTGGCTTCCACATGTTCACCATACCATGCATGCACCTACCCCACCTCCTACAAATAAATAAGTTTAAGAAGAGTAAGATACATACATTCAGGCTGGGGCCGGGGTGGTGGCACACACCTTTACTCCCAGGACTTGGGAGGCAGAGGCAGGTGGACCTCTGTGGGTTCAAGGCCAGACTGGTCTACAGAGTGGCTTTCATAACATTCAGGGTTACATGGAAAAATGATGTCTTGAAGAAAAAAATAAAAATATAAAAAAGACACACACATTCACAGAAGGAAGCTCATGTGACAACAAAGGAAATACCCTGATGACAAGTTGATCTTGGATCTCTAGTCTTAAGCATTGTGAGAAAACAAACAACCTAATTAAGCTGTCAGCTTCATAAAGCACCCTGCTTTTTCCATCTCTTTAAATACTTAGGCATTGGTCAGTATCAGGCTGGTAAGCATGGATGGGAATCTAACTTAATCCAAAAAGTATTTTCTGTAATTTTGTAACAATGGTTAAGTCCCTGGAAAATACTTACATTAAAATTCAACTTATTTATAGTCCCTGTTACTTCATATGGAGGCTGAAGACACATATAGCTTAGATTGTGTCTTCAGAATGAAAACTCATGGTTAGGATCAACCTGAAAGCAGCTGCCATTATATTACTATAGAACATATTATATATGCCTATACTATATATTATTATACTTTACATGCTAGTAATAGAAGGCTCTCTTTCTATATCACATGGCCATTTATAACTGATTGCATTTGACCTTGCATCTGAAAATGTTAAAGCCTTTTAAAATGTTAAGATTTTGTAGGTAGTGTAGATTCTAGACTGCAAAAAAGAAAATCATATATGTAAATACATTTTATTGTTTCTTTTGGACAATTGATTGGCATACAAGGCTTTTTGAATCTATGTTCCAGAAACCATGTAATAGACTGGAAGCAGTGGTTGTTCTCAGCCTTCTGTGGGTCTTACTAAAGTAATCAAGAAGGAGCCACACCAGCGTGATACTCTCAACTCTGCCCAGTGTGACTTTTGTATTTTATACTCTCCATGACTTATTCACATCTTCTGTTTTTGATTTATCTTCTCTGTCATGACCACAATAGGAAGGGATTTTTGACTCCTTTGTTTAGTAATGTGCCTCAAAAAATCAAGAACAGAAATTGATTCATGGAAGAGCAATAAATATTTGTTGCACGCATGAGTGATTTTGGTGTTACTTCACACATGACACTGTCTTAAATGCAATGAATGGTGCTTTGAGAAATATACAGTTCCAGCCTTGGAAAGACTTGTGATGACTCAGCGGGTAAAGGTATTTGCCACCAAATCTGATGGCCTGGATTCAATTCCTGGGACCCACAGGATAGATAGAAGAGAATTGACTCTCTCAGATTTTCTTCTGACCTCCATTTATGCACATTTCTTTCTGAAGAAGGCTTACTGTGCAGAGTGATATGAAAGGGCAGGAGTTTGATTCCAAATGATTTCCTAGATCCTTTTGGAAGATAGATGTGTAGGAGAAATGTGGGAAAACCCAAGAAATAGAGAAATCTGATTCAGAAAACAAAAGGAAGCAGATGAAAAATAAATGGACACATACAAATTGTTTTCTAGTTTGCTGGCTGGCTTGATGATGCCATTTGGGACTTCGTGCCTAGAGAATGATGCCACCCACAATGGGCTATGCCTGCTTATGCCAGTTAACTTAATTATAGCAATGCCTCACAGACATGACCATTGGCCTACCCAAGGCAACATCACATTGAAGCTCTTAGATGATTCTAGGTTGTGTTAAGTTGACATTCTAACCATCACAGACCACATTGTTGCTTTCCTTATATCCTGAATTCCACTACAATGCTAGATTTAGTGGATGCTTCATCAGGTTAGATAACCATTCCTTTAAAATCCAAGGTGTCCTTCACTAACTACGCTCCATCTCTGAGCTGCTTAAATTGTTTTGTGCCAAGGTTAAAAATAATAAAGGTTTTGGCATTTGGAAAGAGGACTGAGCAGACAATTTAGTGCTTAGCCTAAAAGGAGTAGTAGAACTTTATTGAGGCCAATGATCACTCAAGGGGTTACTTTTGCATGTCCTCCCATCTCAAAATTATTTTGATTCTCCAAAGGCCTAGAGCTCAGGGGCTGAAAAGTGGGCAATGTTCTCTTTTTCCTTAGAGGTAACTCTTTTATTTTACCATCTCACCTGAAGCATTTGAGAAGATGCTAATCAAAGAAGGAAATAGATACATTATAAAGCAGCTACTATGGGTGTGAAAGAATGCTAATGATAGTACTGGGAGGGTATGTGATGACATACTGTCCCTCATTCTAAACAATGTGGAAGGCTGACAAAAGAATTTTACCTTTAACACAGTAGAATCTAATAGCATAAATACAAACAACAATAAAACATTAACAATAAACAATCAAAATGATATAGTACTAATATTGCCAAATGTTTTCTATTCATTTATTTATTGTGGTGTGTGTGTGTGTGTGTGTGTGTGTGTGTGTAGGCACAAATGTGCCTTGTGTCTGAAGAGCAAAAGACAATATGTTGGAGTGAGTTCTACCACCTGGATCATAAGGATAAAACTCAGACTGTCAAGCATGACAGCAAGAAGTTCTGCCTACTGTTCCATCTTGGTGGCTTAATATTAACCTTTTTTACATGAAATTGTCCCATATTTTTAGGATATGTAATTTGAATGAGCCATCTCAATGATACTATGTGAGCAGCAATTTTATTGTCACGTTACAGATGAAAAGATGGAAAAGAGGAAAACTAGGTAAGGTCATGTAGCCAACAACAAAGAGAAAAACCAATAACAGTGAAAGGAGGCCACTTCTCAACACAGAACACACAAGCAAAATAAGGGAAATATAAAAAGAAACTTAGGAACATTAATACTGCGAATTACAGATCATATAGAAATAGAATACAGTATAGTATATTTTTAGATGGTGACATTTTCCTGTGCTCCAACTTTGAAAATGTAAACAGGATACAATAATGATGCCATTTTCAGTTAACATTTTGATGTGTTGTTTATTGCATTCATTTAGATTATTTTTAAATTGCACTAAAGCATTATTTATAGGTGCTAGAGAGATAGCTTAGTGGATAAAAGCATGTGTTGTTCTACCAGAGGGGCCGAGTTAAGTTCCCAGCACACAATCAGAAAACTCACACTTACTGAAAACTTCAGCTCTCGGAGGATCCAGTTTCCTCTTGTGGTCAATACAGATACCTGTACTTATGTACACACAGGCACACACACACACACACACACACACACACACACACACACAATAAATGACTTTAAAACATATTATTTATAGATATTAATGGATTGTTTCCCTTGCCTTTGGGTTTTGTTCATAAAGCACATGAATGCAATCTTTCTACATATAAGCAGACACAATGAAAGACATCAGAGTGAGTACTGTTAGGAAGAATATCCAAGGTCGTGATTCATTGCTGGGGAGCATATTCACAAACCATAAACTGAACTGTCTAAAGCGAACATTGAGAGGTTGACAGAGACATCCTATGACCTTCAACCCTCAAAGCCTCATCCGTGGAAACTGCTTTTACTGACACGTCAATAGTGGCACACATATGCTACAGTTTGTGGAGCTCAGATGAGTTTTTGGTAGTCAGTTCTGTCTCCACATCTTGTCTTGAGGCAGAGGCTCTCTTGTTCTGCTGCTGCACTGGGTACCCTAGGACATTTGACCTGCAAGCTTCTGGCTGATTCTCTTGTCTCCAACTTCCATCTTGCCGCAGCAGTTTTGGTATTACAGATGTGTGCCACCACACCTGGCCTTTACATGGATTCTGAGGACCAAAGTCAGGTTGCTAGATGTGCTCTACAAGTGCTTTTCCTTGCTGACCCATCTCGCTGGCCCGGATTACTTTACAGAGTGATGTTAAGTCAGGTGTTACACACACCTGTAGTCCCAGGACGCTTAAGCAGGAGAATTGCCACAAATTAGGGATCGGTATAGACTACATAGTGAGACTCTATCAACAAATCAAAAATAAATGAATGGATAAATTAATAAATAAGCAAACACATAAATAGAGACACAATTAAAATGATGTTCTGAAAGTATTTGTGAGGACTGGAGAGATGACTTTTCAGTTACGAGCACTTGCTGCCCTTGAAGAGGACCCATTTTCTATCTCTGCATCCAAATGGCAGTTTCACAACAGTCTGGAAACACCAGTTCAAGGGAAGCTAATACCCAATTCTGATCTCTGTGACATCAGGCATGCGCATGGTGCCTATAAAGTACATGAAGGCAAACATTCATAGACATAAAATAAAAATCTTATTAAGTAGTTGGGGATTCCCCTTCTGATTAAGATATATATGTTACAAGAGATATACTTATGCACTTAAGAGTCAGTCTTCCACCACTGTCAGTAATTATTGACCTAATAAATCGATAAGCAACGAAGAAGTCAAATTATCCCTATTTGCAGACAATATGATAGTGTACATAAGCCACTCCAAAAATTCCACCAGAGAACTCTTACAGCTGATAACACCTTTAGCAAGGTGGCTGGATACAAAATCAATTCAAAAAAATCAGAAGCCCTTCTTTATACAACAAATAAATGGGCTGAGAAAGAAATCAGGGAAACAACACCCTTCACAATAGCCACAAACAATATAAAATACCTGGGGGCAACTCTAACTAAGCAAGTGATAGACCTGTACAACAAGAACTTCAAGCCCTTGAAGAAAGAAATTGAAGAGGCCATCAGAAAAAGATTTGTTTTGACTCATAGTTCTATCCCACGGTTAATTGGTGGAGTTGATTTTAGACTTCTTGTGAGAAAAGACCTCATAACAGGAATTCTGTCCCCTAGCCTCACAGATGTGAACAGCTTAGCCAGAATGAAAAGAGAGAAAAGAATGGATAGGTTCTCATCATGGCTTTCAATGCAATTAATTTGAAACTGAAGATCTCCCATCAGACCTGGGTTCATAAAGCTCTACAACAGTAGCACCGAGATGGGACCAGGTTTTAGGTTGCTAACTCAAGGTTCAAATGATAACATTATTCTAACAATGAGAAATAGCAAAATTATATGTCTTTCTGTCTGTCTAATGTATATGTATATATATGCAATATGTATAAAACAGTCTATGTAGCACGCATATGCATATATGAAGAAAAAGATTGAATAAATACAATCAGTTCATTTTTGAAATTTTTTTTATTTTTATTAGGTTGATATATAAAAATTTATTGAAATAGAGTAATTTGACTCTTTTCTTCTCTACTAGAGAAGAAAACAGAAAGTGATGGAAGCAGTATTTTATATGAATATTTTTTTCTTGGAAAAATTTCATAACCATGATGGTTTTCACAGAAAATGTGCTCTTTTCACAAATACTATTTAATTTCCAATTTCCTGTTGATATCTCAATTTTACCTCCTAACAAAATTTTAAAAATAGTTTTCCTTAGTTTTTTTATTTATTATATCATCTCAGTACCCTAAAACTTAAACTCAACACATACCTTCTCCCACATACAAAAATTAAATGGAGAAGAGAGTCAAAATCCAAGGAATTGTTGTCAGAGAAGCTATGCATTAAGAGAAAAAAAGAAGAAGAGAAAGATACACATATATTCAAACTTGAACTTCATATCTTGAGTTGCTAAGAAATCAATGATTTAATGAGAAAGAAGCCTGTTAGGAATGGCAGCATGTCAGCTGTTGAGATGACTCCGTAAACACACTAAAGAATGTGACAAAGACAGAGAACATGGAGGCTCCACATTAGTTTGATGACTCCACATTTGAATATCGTGGGAAGGGCTCTGCCAGCGAGATGTTTAAAATTCACTATGGCATTCTAATTAAATTACAACTCTGAATTAAACATAAATCAACTTAGACCCACTTTGGCTTCATTTTTAGCCCAAAGAGCCTATCATCTTTAACATTTCATTCAAAGCTAATTAAATATGGATTTATGGCTCCGGGTACCTGGAAATACTGGGGAACATTCAGAACTTGCTGACCCACTGGGAAGGTAACTATTTTGAGGATCCTAACTGAATGTTAAATATTTGCTGCAGCATGCTGCTTCACAGGGCTAAATGTGTTTTCTGGGTGTGTAAACACATCTCATAAAACTCTCATTGTTTTTTTCCATCCCTGGTAACAGTGTAAATTCACTACAAACTGAAAGGCTCTGTTTGCTGTCACTGCAACACAATGACTCCAGTTCTCCCACTTTGCAGCCCTTGGCATTCCTGTTCCTTGAAATAGGAAAACATGGTCATCGGTTCTTTAACCAGACGTCTTTTTTTTTCGTTCTGTCCCCAGCAGAACTGTGCTAAAAAATATTTTCAGTTCTGACTATGGGTTAGTAAACACATCTGAGCTGAGGTTTTTTTGTTTGTCTGTTTGTTTGTTTGAGTGTTTTGTATTCCAAAGTGCAGGTTTGTCTCCTAGTCAGTGTAGCACATTTTCTGGAGGGACCATACATACTGCCTTATATATGGATTTAATGCTCTCAGGTTGGAGAGAAGAAATGCATCCAGTAAAGATGATTTTTGCCTCCAGCTAATTTGAAGAAAAGCTATGTGGTCATTTAGAAATATACTTCAGGATGCATACTTGTAATCCTAGTACAAGAGGGGTCGAGGAAGGGGGATTCTGAGTTCGAGATCAACATAGTCTGCACAGTGAAATCATGTCCTAAAATAAGAAAGGAAAAGAAAGAGGAAGAGGAAAGGTAGGCGGGAAAGATAAAGGAAAAAAGGGAACAGGAAGGAAGGAAAGAGGGAGTAAAAGATAAAACATTCTCCTGGAATCATGGGTGTAGGGGTGCAAAAAGAAGAGTACTCTTTTCACCAACAGCTACAGCTGGAAAGAAATGCAGTAAGTCATGTTTAGATAAGAGCTCTGCTGTGTATCATGGGAGGGCAGTTTTGAGGCACTCACAGAATGATCTGTCTGAGCAACCTTCCCAGCGTCCTTAAGTCTCTTTACGCTTTGAGAGACCTTAAGAGGTCCATAAACAAAATATGTATAAATGACTAAAAATGTAATTTTAAGAAGTTTTCATTGGAGCAGAAGGACTGCTCATCCAGGACTCATATGAGTTGAGGACAGGGCAACATGGGACTTCTGATACACTACAAATAACAGCAAGGGCAGATGACATGCTCGGAAGACATCTGGACTGTAACCAGGGCAAGTGCTTTCACTTCAGTCAATCAGAAGTGGAACTAAAACAGTGACAGGTGGCTTTGAACTTGACTCTCAGAGACAAGACTGTTGAAGTGCCATGCCAATTACCCCCTGGTCCTGGCTTCATGCTTACACAATTCATATTTGAAAAATATTTGTTTGGCTTCCTAGTTAAAAATAAATAAATACAATTCCCTTTTAGAACTCAATGCATAGCTTGTCCTGGAAAATAAAAATCATCATATGGTCTGCAGTCTGTTACTAGGGTCTGAAGTCTCCATACTTCGAATGAGACACAGAAACCTCTTTCTGAGTCTTCACTTCCAAAAGCAGGAACATCATCAGAAGAATCTTTCTCACTAGGACTAGGAGTTACAAATACCTGGGAGGCTGAGGTAGAAGGATTGGGAATCCAAGATTGATGTGGGCTATAGAAGGACTTGGAGACACTCTGGGTAAGTCAGTGAGACTCTGTCTTGTAGTATGTGGCTTCATTATTTTGTTTTATCACACTATGTTATTTTATGGCAGTTAAGCCTCTATCCCTTCCAACCCTTATGCCTTCCAACCCCCAACCCTACATAGGAAAGACAGAAGGATAAGGGAAATGGACGTAGGTCTCTTTTAACTACTTCTGCTAATTAAGGCCATCAGGTTCTTTGGGGATCAATACCAATCTCAGTAGTCAGGATATCACAGCAAAAAGCCCGGGGGAGCACCAGCCTCTTCCTTCTTCAGAGCGCCCTCGATCCAGCTTCGATGCCCTGTCATTTATACCCCTCTCCAGAGTCCTCAGAGTTAAATTTTCTGAAGTTGGCCAAGCCACGCTCCTGCTAGCACACACAGTACAATTATAGTTAACCCCTGTGTACATACTGAAGCAACCCATATCCCACACTTAGGATTCAAACAAAAACATTCACGTATCATAACTGGATTTTCCATATCCCACACTTGGGATTCAAAAAAAAAATTCACGTATCATAATTGTTTTTTTTTAAAGAAACAAAAACTCTTGCCACACTGTCTCAAAATAAAAAGCATAAATAAGGATGTTGATATAACTCCCATGAAGAAAACTTACCTAGCTTGCTTGAGGCCCTAGTTTCAATCCCCAGTGTTTCAAATTTATCAGTGTAAATAAATATAAACAATAGAACAAGCAGCTTTCCAGGCTGCTTTTCATGTAGGTAATATGGTTCAAGGCAGGCTGTCTTAGATTCTAGTCCTTAGAGCTCTTTAATTGTTGGTCATTTTGAAGCTAAAGCCAATCCCGCACCCCACACCTCAAAGGATTTCCCACATGTCTTTGTTGACATATTGGCATATAGAAACCCAGTACAGGGCCAAAAGGAGAGACTTGGCCACATTTGGACCAATATATATTTCCAAAGATAGGATCTCCAGCCATGCTAAGGGAACCTCAACGTTGCCCCATCCCCATCCTCACCCCCCCCCAAAAGTGGGGAGGAAATAAGCTTCTCAGGCTCACTGCTATAGAAACCTGCCTTTTATGTGCCCTAAGCAAAATGTTAGGTTTTCCTCTCCTTATCTATCTACCATACGCCAAATTCCTGGAATATTCCAAAGACTGAAAAACTCCACACTTGCAGAGAACGAGGGGAGGGCTGGAGCCTTTCCACAGCAGCCTTGTCCCCATGAGCACCACCATATAGGAACCATTAGTTTCCAGGATGGAGCCACAGGATACATGGGGAGGAATGCCTCCACCTTTACTCTCACTGCTTGGTGGACCTCTCTATGGGAAACGCTGGTTCAGCAAGATGCTGAAAGATTAGAGAAGCCATGATTTGTCTGCCCTGGACTCTCAGGAATTTTTTTTTTTTTTTTTTTTGGCTGTTGGCAATGACTCAATGAGTCATGCATTTCACAAGCAATTTCAAAAAGGGAAACACCTCTCTATATGAAATGTGATTCTCCTCTGAAGACAGGCTGTGTCAAAACACCATTGACTCATCACTTGCTGTGAGCCTTCAATGCTTCCTACTAGAGACTTGTGCTGAGGACTGGCTTTTAACTGTGAGGTGTCTTAAAGCCAATCCTGTTAAAAATCAACAAATCAAACTCTCCTTGAGCTTACATCTCAGTAAACCAATTACTACCTACTCTGTCCCCAGGATTCTGTCACAGGAAGCCTCATCTGATTGGGGGCTTAGAGAGGAAAATGCACAGCTGAGTTAAAGGGAAGGTAAAGAAGAAAGAGATGGAAAAGAAAGGGTGGAGAGGGAGAAGAGGAAAGAAGAGGGGGGTGGAAAGTGAGGAGGGAGAAGAGGAGAGAAGGGAAAGAAAAACACCCAAAATAGGAAAGGGGTAAAGAAGCTCAGGGATTGCTAAATTGGTAAAGAGACTGAACTGTATTCCACCTCCAGAGCTCACGTACAAAATAAGTCAGGGAATAAATAAGCTGGGGAGGCAGAAGAAACAGAAAGATAGGTCCCTGGGGCTTACCAGCCAAACAGCCTAGTCTACTTTGGCAAATTCTCATCTAAGCAGAGACACGGTCTCATGAAAAGGAGTTCCTAGCTAACTGAGACATTACACCCAAGTTTTTCATGTGGTCTCCAGTCTCACAGACCACATGAGCATTTATATACATATCATGTGCACGCATAATTCGTATACATATCATGTGCACACATATACACCGACAACCCAGAAGAAAGAGTCCAGAAAAGAAACCAGAGTGGCAAAGAGGAGAAAGAGAAGGAAGGGAAAAGGTGTGAGGGGACAGAAAAAAAAGACTAGTTTTGGCTGCACCTTGACAAAAATGTGGTAAGGGAACTGTGGATATGAGTGGAATTTTGTTCTAATCCTCAGAATCACCATTTTTTAGCAATGCATTGCTAACGGTCATTTCCAGTAAGTGAATCTCTCTACACTCACTAGTTTGACTCTTGCCAAACATGCAGAGCACCAAAAGCATTTGTGATTAAAAAGTTCAAGACATCTCAGCGCTTGTAGGTCTGCTTTTCTTTCCTGGGAAGCCCCAAATAATGCACGTTGTCCCAGGAATTACAGCTAACTGAGGCCGAGAATCTGTTTCCAAAGAAAGAAGACTCAGACATTTAATATCAGTCAGATGTGGTCAGGACCAGTTCCGGTTAGATGACTCAGCTGTTTTGTGTATATGTGTGGATTTCCCAAGATCCTTTCTGAAAAATATCTTGTGTGATCTTGTAACAAATTAAACAAAAGACAAGCCATGGAGGGCTGCCTATTTGAAAAGTCTAAACCACAAAACCTATGATTCATGCTGAACTACCCAGGAGGAAGGCATGCTTAGAACATCAGTTAAATTGTAACTTCCACAAATTCCAACTCACTCAATTCATTCCTTTGGGGAGTTTAATAGACCAATGGTTCCTCATACTAAATGTGTTTAAAAGATTTAAGATAAATGCCAGTCTTTGTAGGCTTTATCCAGATGCGATTGTGGTCCTCAGCATTCTTTTGACAGCTTCAGTTATCAATTAATTAAAGGATGGAAGGATGACTGTATTTGTTTGTTTTAATGTTAGCAGCTAAGTAATCCTTTCCTATGTATTTGCTGTGACAATTAACAACAGTGACTCACACATCTTGCCAAACTCTTTTCCAGGCGCACACACCCACATTTCTTTGGTTGCTTACTCACAGGGAAAACAATAGGAACCAGATCTGTTTTTCACCAACCAAGATTCCTTGCCAGGCCATTCCCAGACTACTTCATAGAAATGGAATTTCCAGTGCACCCTCTTCCTCCCTGTTGTTATGTTGTTGTTGGTGTTGCCACCAGGTGTTTTCCTCTGGACTAAAATTGAAACACTAACCTAGGCTTTCTCCGATCTCCTGGGAAGTTACCAAACCAAAGAACCATGTGTTTCCAGGACAGGTCTGTGCAGCCCTGTGGTATTCAGTTACCGCCCTGCCTAACCATAGAATGTATTCATGTATTCTCTCTCTCTCTCTCTCTCTCTCTCTCTCTCTCTCTCTCTCTCTCACACACACACACACACACACACACACACACATATACCACTGTTCCTTTCTGCACAAGCCCTCCCTCCCTCCTTGTCACCACTAAGAAAATCCCCTCCCAGCTGTCTGGGAAATGTTCTGCCCTGAGGAGGGCTTGGCAAGTTTGAATTTGCAGTTTCTCCAAGGCTTGCAAGGACAGCATCTAATCCCTGTTTCTCACGGAGGTTGTTGTCTTGTTATTGCATTGTTGTTGCTGCTTTTGGACACTCAGATCCCAGCCTTTGGGGAACTCCTGGCTTCTAAGGTTGGAGAGCTTTAGTTCATCCAGAATGAGCAGCAGGACATGTTTTGCCAAGAAACGTGAGAACTTTCAAGCTTTCCAAGTCTGGCTCTACCTTCATCTCTGGGTCAATGTTCCCCTGTCCCTAGGCATCTGCGTTTTTCTGCTCCTGCTGTTCTGGTTCTTCAAGGATCTGTGTGTCACATCCAGTGTCCTTTTTATGAAGATAAGCAAATGCCTAGTTAACCCTACTCCTTATGAGCTAATGGATGGGATTTCAAAATGGATGAGTTCAGTTCCCCTTTTACTGTTTATCACTTTAGCATAAAGAAAAAAAAACTTCAAACAAGTACTGAAGAATTTCAGTTTTCTTTTAAACACAGAGATATAATTTCAGATATTTAATAATCTGTGAACTATTAAAGAGGAAAACATTTAAAATGATGAAAGTCCATAAGAACCCAAATACCATATTTTATACATTCTTAATCCATATATAGGATTAACCTATGCAGGATATATACACATAATGTTATACTTCATAAAGCTAAGAATTTTCAGGGAAAACTGCAAGCAAATATTTGTTATATAATTAAAAATAAAATCTAGTTTGAGCAATATGGCTCATGGACTGAAGACACCTGCCACTAATCCTGATGACCTGACTTCAGTCTCTGCCATCCTCATGCTGAAATGAGAGCACTAATCTCTGTAAGCTGTCCTCAGACCTGCACTTGGACTCTACTCTGGGACATGTACAGCCATACATATGCATATATATATACACATACATATACAAAGAGAGACACAGACACAGATAGACATAGGGACACACACTCATACACATATGGATACACACACACAAATAAGCAAGTAAGTAAAAGTAATTAAAAATAAACTCTAGTTCCTCAAATAATTTAAAAATATGTATTTCTAGTTATTACTGAATGCAGAAATTGTAACATAAAATTGGATTTTATAGAAACTTCCTAAGAAGCAAATCTCAAATATGCAATATCCTTTTCTTTTCAACTTAGTATTAACTTTGTTTGAAATGTAGCCTTATGAGAAATTTCATTTATTTTCTAAATTTTGCCCAACACGCTTACAGTTTACAATGGAAACTCTGAGTCAGGTGTGGTGGCTCAGACCTGAAATCCCAGAACTGGGAGGCAGAGGCAGGGGAATCAGGGTTGAAGGTCAGTCTCAGCTACATGGCCAGTTTAAGGTCAATCTGGAAAATGTAAGACCATGTCTCAAAAAAAAAAAAAAAAGAAGAGATCAAAGAAGAGAAGAGAGAGGAGAGAGGAGAGAGAGAGGATAGATGGAAGGGAAAAAGAAAAGAGAAAGTAAGTTTATATGAAGAAAGGATAGATAGAAAGAAAAAAAGAGTAGCTGCATATGTCTTCTAAAATCCACCATAATTGTTCTGCATATTGTTCCACTGCATCATATGCTGCTGAAGCTGCACAAGGCTGAGATTACTAACCCTTCTAGCCATCTCTTAACCTCTGCTTAAAAATAACACAGTTAAAACCAATGCAAGGATGAAGTAGAGTGACCATGAATCCTCCATTTGTATTCTGCCTTTCCTGTCTCCTGTCATTCCTGTATTTGTACAGAAGCCCAAGTGTAAGTTGTAACAGGACTTTATAGGAACACTCCCTTACATTGCATCGGCAAGTTGACTTCAGACAACTTTTAGTACTGAAGTTTGTATTATGCTGAAGTTGAATTTTCCCAAGCAACACTGAAAAGACTTCCTGCCTTAGCTTTAAGGAAGACGGTGATTGGTTTCCAGCTGGTACTTAGGAAGACAGCATTTGGTCACATTGGATCAAAGTCCAAACTGCTGCCTTTAAATATCAGATTATCAGATTATAGGCAGAGAGGAGGTATAATGGCATCATTGTATAAAAGCACATCGGGAGGATAGTCACAAAACTATTACTAATTTCACCAAACAGTTGGCAGAAGCTAAGAATTTGTGGAATAAATCTGCTTAACTTCTGAATATGTTCTCTATTGACCACACATACGGAGCAATCCTGACATACCACAGTGTTCACTAGTTATAAGGAACAAGTGTCACTAAGCTAATCCCAAGCAACACCACACTGATGGTGGGAAAGATGCCCAAGGGGCTGAAGTGGTATCCAAACAGACTGAGTGTGTGTGGCTATGAGCTGTTACATGACATTTCCTGGGAGACTTGAACAAATGTCTATTCACTACAGAAAGGGCACTGGCAAAAGAAACAACTCCACTCAACTGTAGCTCAGTGAACCAATGAACTTTTCAGTTACTTAAAGAAGTATGTGTGGCTGAAAGAGCCACATCACTGAAAAGCCCCTCACAGCATGAGTGAACACTCACAGAAGCTGCATCCCAGGAGCTTTGCTCCATATGGAGAATGAGCCACAATAGCTGTGGTTTGGGTTTAGAAGGAGCGAGTTCATTAGGCACACAGTGAGCAGGAGTAAAAGAATAAAACAGCAAACAGCAGTAAGAGAGTAGAGGATCAGATCAGATGCTTAAACTACCCAGCAGAAACAGGCTGGGGAAGTAGTCACCCTGAGAATCTGATCAATATAGAGAACCCCAGACAGAACATCTCCTGGTTGTCACTTCAAATCAGCTATTTCCATCATGAGTGTTGTTATATAATGGGGAAAATGGTGGCTACGTCTCTTGCTGTGGGAAGGTACCTGGATTATGGCTTACATCCCAGCTGCATTCAAGGGAACAACATTTTTACTCCAATGATTATTATCTATCTATTCTCAAGGATATGGTGCTTGTATTCTTAGCTGTTTTACTGGTCTCCATTTCTTTTCCCATAGGGCCACCAGGCCAGCCTGTTCCTGAACAAGGGGTATTGGGAGATACTGTAAGACAAACATGCTTGGGGCTGAAATGAGGGGCAAGGCAACACAGTGAACTTACACAGCACATGTCAATTTACTAAAACAATGTACCATACAAGCTCCCTAAGAAACTTGCAAGCAGTTCCACCACAGAAAGCCTCCACTCCATTCCCCTCACCCTCTGGTAATCACTTACAAACTTCAGGGATGGGCCTTCTGAATCTCCTATATTTCATGAACTTCAGGAGCCTTGAAGGCTTCTGTAGCTTCACAGGTCTTATATCCTCTCTCCTTCCTCTAGGGGGAAATGTTTCAGTTCCTGGAACTTCCTGTCCGAGGCACCGGAGTTCATGGATGATGTTTTTTTTTTTTTTTCCTCCAAGCTCTAAAGTTTCTATGTGTCTGATTTTCTTCCCTTATAAAAATGTGATAGTCATTTTCCTTATGAAAGCTTAGAGAAGTGCTGAAAGAAGCTGGTGAGATGATGGTTAGGAGATTACTTTTGAAAATGTTACATAAGTGCCATGCTGTCACCATCCATTTGTGAAACTATAGATAGGAATGGCCCAAAACATATATGTCAATTTAGCAAGAGTCTCCACCCTTTGTGTTGGGTCAACTAGATAAGCAAACCCCACCTTCAATATCTGATCACATAGAGCATCTAATGTTGGAGAAAGGTCTTATACATGGTTTTCAAATGCCAATTTCAATGCTTTGAGATCTGGTTACCATCCTATATGAGGCATTCTCTGATTGGATAATAAAAGTTGCTGATGGCCAATTAGCTGGGCAAAGAGAGAATGGGAAGGAGGGACTTCCTTGGAGGAAGAAAGGAACCCTGGGAAGAGACAGAAGAAGCTCTCTTTTTGCCAGGAGACAGATGTGTCTGAGGATTCAGAAGGTATAGGAAGCCACGTGGCTGGTAGGGACTAGGGGGTTGGGTTAACTTAGATGAGCTAGTCGAGAGTCTTCCCAGCTAAGGCCAAAACTTTGAAACATTAAAAGGTCTTGGTGTATTTATCTTATGGGCAAAAGTGTGGCACTGGATCTCAGGCCCTCCCATCTGGAGAAATAAGCTCCAGGCCTAATACAACAATCTAAACAAACCTTTCATTTCTCACCCTACTCCAACCAACAGGTAATATCTGAACAACATGAGCCACTTTCAACAACTCTTTTAAAAGCTATTTATCCCTAAGTGTTGTCTTGTTGATTTTTTTCACTCACTACTTCCCTTGACTATGAATACCCAACTTTCCTTGTATTTAAAGTTGAATACAGTCTCCTCCCCTATGGCAAAATCAGCATTGCAGTGTTTCTTAAATAATGTCTTTTTAAATCACAATTAACAAGTGTCTAAATAGATTTTCATAAGCAGTGGGATAGTTAGTGATTCATCAATTATATGGTAGCATAAGCTGTATATCCTAGAGTGTATGAAAGGTATTTAAACTATTGAACATCTCCATTCTCTTCAATTCTCTATATTTATATTTTACTAAATTTATATACCTCTTCAGGAGAAAACAATATTCTAAAATTCTCTACAGATATGAACCAGATTGTGGCAGTCAACAGAAAGTCTAAAGGACTACTATGGACAGCTGAGACATCAGTTGACTTCCTTCCAAGATCACACTTCTTCAATATAACTTGGAGTTATATTGACCCTATGCACTTAAGTAAAAGAAACAGTGATTCTGAACCAACTCTTTACAGGTTTCACTCGAGTGGAAGAATTGTCTTGTCTGGGGACAATCTTTTCAAGGAAGTCTATAGTGAGTATAGCTCTGGAAGGTGTGTTTGGTCAGTTTTATGTCAGGTTGACACAAGGTAGAATCATTTGAAAAGCAGGAATCTCAATTGAGGAAATGCCTTCTTAGAATTTGACCATAGCCGAATCTGTAGGGCATTTTCTTTATTACTGACAGATGTGGGAAGCTCAAGCCAACTGTGGGTGCTACCAGCCCTGATAAGCTTGTTCAGGAGAACAGTTCGAGCAAGCTATGAAGAACAAACCAGTAAGCAGAGTTCCTTCACAGTTTCTGCTTGAGTTTCTGCCTCCGGGTCCCTGCCTTCAGTTACTTCTCTCAGTGATGAAGTGTAAGACCAGACAGCTGTGTCTGGTTTTATGTTAAGATTTTTGATCCACTTGGATAGAAGAGAAAGTGGGGAAAAGTACTGAAGTCGTTGGCACAGGTGACAATTTCCTGAAGAGAACACTGATAGCTCAGGCTCTAAGACTAATAATCAATAAATGGGACCTCATGAAACTGAAAAGCCTTTGTAAGGCAAAGGACACTGTCATTAGAGCCAAATGGCAACCTACAGATTGGGAAAAGACCCTGCATCTTTACCAAACCCATATCTGACAGAGGGCTAATATCCAAAATTTATAAAGAACTCAAGAAATTAAATGCCAAGAAACCAAATAATCCAATCAAAAAATGGGAAACAGAGCTAAACACAGAATTCATAAAAGAGGAATCTAATGACTGAGGGACACTTGAAGAAATGCTCAGCATCTTTAATCCTCAGAGAAATGCACCTCAAGATGACTCTGAGATTCTATCTCACACCTGTCAGAGTGGCTAAGATCAAAAACTCAAATGACAGCACATGCTGGCTAGGGTGTGGAGAAAGAGGAACACTCCTCCATTGCTGGTGGGAGTGCAAACGTGTATAACCACTATGGAAATCAGTCTGGTGATATCTTAGAAAACTTGGAATAGCTCTACCTCAAGACTCAGCCATACCACTTCTGGGTATACATCCAAATGATTCCTCACCAAACCACAAGGACATAGTCTCATCTATGTTCATAGCACCCTTATTTGTAATAACAACTGGAAACAACCCAGATGTCCCTCAACTGATGAATGGATAAAAAAAAAAAAACTGTAGTATATCTACACAATGGAATACTACTCAGCTATTAGAAACAATGAAATCCTGAAATTTGCAGCAAAATGGATGGAACTAGAGAAGCTCATCCTGAGTGATCGAACCCAGACTGAGAAGAATGCACATGGCATCTATTCACTTATAGTTGGATTTTAGCCATTTAGTACAGGATAACTATATTACAATAAATGCACCAAAGGGAACATGAACATAGACTTTGTGTCCTAGAAGAAAAAAAAGCAGTCATGCTTTCTACCAACCTGAAAAGATTTGCATTCCTAATCTTTTGGTTGTACCTTTGTGGTTCAATCAATGTTTCAGATATTACCTAGTCCTCTTTTTCCAATGTATGGGAAATATATTTTGAGGAACCAGCATGAGAAGCAAATGGTGATATTATGCAAATGCCATTGTAGGAAAGAATAAGCCATCCTTTATCTCTGATCCAGGAGTGTCACATCTTCTGTCAGACACTGAAACAAACACCTTAACTTACAAGATGGGATCCAGATGTTCTGTAGCAGTTAACTTGAAGAAATTATATAGAACTGGAAAAAATACAACCTCAGAAGAAATATTTGTATTCTTGCTTTCTTTCTTTTCTTCTTCATTTTTTTTAAATCTTCACCCAGAGCCAGAACTACCTCATTTTAATCTGCAGGATGAAAAAGACCACTGAACGTTTTATAAGCATACTTACTTAAAAGGCTAAGTCTACCTCTTTTGCCTGAGAGCTCAGAAGCACATGACATGGCAAACATGTTTCTGGCTGTGTATTTTTCCTATCAATACCTTCTGTTGTCCCTGCTACAAATTCTACTAATTTAATCTTTGTATTTCTATACATACATTAATGTATATAGACGTACGTATTAACCAAGTTATTTCTTAAATGTCCATGAAGTTGTAATAACCAATGCTTTTAAAGCATGGATATGTTTAAGAATACTCAAAATACACAAGGTTACTGAAAGCCTTGGATAGATGATACACAGTCTCCTTGTGGCAGAAAGAAGCAAACAGCACATACCACATGCATCTAGCCTTACCTGAGATATGAAGGGAAGATTTAAAACCAGATTCCCAATATCTGCTACTCAGGAGATTGAATCACAATAAAATCTTCTTATAAATTGTACAAGTGGGAATATAACCTTTGGTTTAAAAAAATCTTCAAAATCTAATGTCACCTCATGGGTACAACAAATGTTATCTCAGCAAAATGACTTCATGAAAACTCATGGGCTTCCAGTGATGGGATAACGTTGGCTTAGAGTAATTAAAATAAATAGTGCTGTCTTTATGCTTTGTGGATTCGGTCAGTTAGTTAAATGGAATCCCTGCTGGGTTTGCTTCTTTGAGAATATAGCTGATACATATAAAGACAAGAAAGGTCATTTTTCTATAAGCAGTTTCATTGTTTTGACTTTAATCTGAAACAAATTATCCTCCTTCCATAAAAGTGAAGAGGTTTAATAACACAGGGTACTTTTCAAAGTCAGAAATGTAATATCATGCCAACTTATTAAAATCACAGTCAGCTCATGTATCTCTGTGTATTTGATTATAGGATGGATCTTTTCATTTTATATACTCATGAGATAGGATAGTTGCGAACTTGTGATCAGCTAAGAAAACAGACCCAGGACCGAGGCAATTGTAAACCTAAAATTGCCATGAATAAGAAGACTTGCCATATTGCTCGCTTTTGAAAAACACCCCATTGAAGTCTTTAGAAATAACCAGCATTTACCTTAATGGATTCATATAAGTACTCAGTAGGATGAGAAGTTAGAAATGGAAGGCAAGCACTCATAAGTCTACTGCCTAATTATCATACTGAACCAAATGCAGTGTCTCTGTCAGGTAATGCAGTTTTATCAGCAGAAAGTCCTTGTTTCCCAGAGTACTCCTAGTGTAAGTAATACAGGGAATCACTGTGGAAAATGGAACCAATGAGCTCATGTCAAAGTTGAGATTCACAGCTAAGGGGTTCTGCCTCCCCACAACACAGGTTGTGTGGTGGTCAACACAGGACCAGAGATCAACAACATAGTTTTACATAATCAGGACTGTGGTATCTGGACTAAGGTACAGCTCAGTGGATAGAAGCTCTTGCTGCCAAGATTGACAACTTGAACTCAATCTCTGGAACCCACAAAGCAAAAGGAGAAATCCCACTCGGCCAAGCTCAACTATAACCTCCACAAACACACTATGGTACACACACACACACACACACACACACACACACACACACACATACAATCAATCAATGTAATTTAAAAAGAATATTGCATCTGATGAAGAGACAAAGGTAGTAACAAAAAATAAGAAACTGTTTCCCATTTTTCTTGGAATTTAGATTTATAACTATTTGGATTTCTCTGGAACATATTTGTCCATTAAATATTATTAAGCACTAAGTAAATAAGGCATTAAGCCATTCAAGGCTGAGAAGCCCCCATTTGGGTTTCTGGTTTGTGAATTGCAAAGGATATCTCACTCACAGAATTCTTTGAGTATTTCTTCAAAGAGTGAGGTAACATTAACCATGTAGCATGGACAAGCACTGCCTTGACATACATACAATTGAGATGGTTTATTAGTTCTGAATTACCATGATAAAATACCTGATGATCAATAACATTCTAAGTAAAAGGCTTCTTTTGGGTTATCCTTCTAGAATCCCCAAGTCAAAACACTGTATCTGGGGATGGGGTATTCTTTCTGTGTAACTGTGGTTTGAGTTAGTGTGTGGTGGAGTGGATAGGTAGTATGGTGTACAAGCATGCTTGTGCACGTGCAGAGACCACAGGAAGACTTCGGGTGCTACTACACTCCTTTGAGACAAGGTCTCTCACTGAAATGAGAGCTAGACTGGCTGCAAGAAAGGACCAGCAATCCCCCTGTTTCTACCTCTACTCCAAGCACTGGGGTTATAGGCATGTGTGTGGCAAAGGCTCGGTTTTCACCAGGTTGTCTAAGATTCAAAAGGAAATTTTCCTGTTTGTGCAGCAAGTGTTTTTATGCACTGAGCCCTTCTCCCAGACCCTGATGAAGACCCTCTTCCTGTCAGAGAACTCAGGGAGTACAGATTGTCACATAGCAAACAACAAGAACTATGCATGTGTATCCCTTCCAGCCTGTCTCCCTTCTTATAATATAACAGAATTCAGTTATGAGACCTTTATGCCTCTGGAATTATTTAAATCTAAAAGGCCCCATCTCTAGACATCAGCGTTGTATCATTTTGGCCTAGTTAATACCTCACTATGAGGAATAAACGCCATCCCATGAGCTCATATCCATCACATAGTTGATGGTGAAGACCACTCTAGAAGTCAAGTATTGCTGGCTTCCTCAGTGCCATCCCAATTGCAAGTCAAAGAGTTTCAGAGGCAGTGGAAGGATAAAATGAAGACTGCTGTCATTTATGGTGTTCAGTGACCCCTTTCAGAAGGAAGTTGTATCCATCTATGACAGCCTGTGAATATTTAATGTGTAAATGCACCTCTGAATAATCAAGGTAGATTAATAGGAATAGGAAAGAACAAATAAACAGGGACCAAGAATGTAGAACATGGTCAATGACAAAAATGAACACCTGGCTAAGTCATCTGAAGCAAATTGTATTGGAACATTCGTGTGTGTTTCTATGTATGTGTGTATGTGCATGTGCGTGCACGTGCACGTGTGTGTGTGTGTGTACACATGTGTGTATCTATATATGCATGGGTACATGTGTGTGCATTTGTGAGTATATACATATTCATGTGTGCATATGTATGTGCATGTATGTATGTGTTTGTATTTGTGTCCCTGAATATGTGTGCAAATGTGAGTATGTATGCATGCATGTATTTGTGTGTTCATGTATGCATATTTGCATGTGTGTACATATGTGTATCAGTATGTGAGTGTACATGTATATATACATGCTTGTATATAGAGGTATGTATATAAATATGTGTAAATGTCAATGCCTGTATATGTATACACTTGGGTGCATGTGTGTATGTGTATATGTACATATATGTCACATATACATACATGTGTACACACATGTGTACATACACACACACACGCATGCACGTACGCACATGCACATACGCACATACACAGAAATACACACGAATGTTCCAATACAATTTGCTTCAGATGACTTAGCCAGGTGTTCATTTTTGTCATTGACCATGTTCTACATTCTTGGTCCCTGTTTATTTGTTCTTTCCTATTCCTATTAATCTACCTTGATTATTCAGAGGTGCATTTACACATTAAATATTCACAGGTTCTCATAGATGGATACAACTTCCTTCTGAAAGGGGTCACTGAACACCATAAATGTATATATGTACCCATATATGTATATATGATATATATATGTATATGCACGTACACACTTGTATGCATGTGTAGGTGTGTGTTTTCTGAACCTGGATCCTGACAAAAGTGTCCTGGGTTTGATGTTAGGTCTATTAATCAAAGCTACAATGCAACTAGACTGGAAAATAAACTGCACTTTGGAAAACAGAAGCATTTTGTTAAAGTAAACCCAGGTGGAATTATTTCATAAACTTTAACTTTATTAAAAATTAACTGGAAATAAGCTAGCAATAAATAATTTGTACTCCAAAGCTTTTAAATTTTATAACTGTGCAGCCTGAAACTCAGAAAAGTTGTTTGGCATATTTGGGAATGACAATGGATGCAATGGAGGAAGTCTACTGCTACAAAGTAAACAGCAAATGTCACCATAGAAAGGGCAGAACAAAGTGATAGAAAAGCCTGGATTTGGGGCTGGTGTTGAAAAATTTGGTCATGGAAAATTATGTACTGACTTTGATTGTGATGCTTTCTGGTTAGGATATGGATCAAAGGTAAAAAGAGACCCTATCTCATAAAACAGGGTGACTGTCTCCTGAAGAGGGATGCCCAAAGTTGATCTATGGGGTCCACATGAACGTGAATAAATGAGCAGACAGATACACACACAACACACAACTACTATTCAGTTCCAGTATTTTGATGCACATGTTTTATAAAAGTTCACACTATATTCTATGTTAACTACCATTGTGGCAAAACTCCCTTTTTCAATACCTTTGTAAATGAATCCATGGTTCTCTAATCAAAACTACATGTTTCGTAGTTTTTGTTTATTTCCAATTTTAAAAGAAATAGTATGGTATAATTACCATAGTTTACATAGTAGTTTAGCAGGACTGAAAGTAGAAATCTGTTTCAAAATACAATTATATCTTATATTCCATTATGTATATATTAATATAAATAAATTTTATTTACTGAAGAGTGGTTTAGTAATAACATGCATATCAGGTAAAATTATATGGCCAAGCTAATTTAGTAGTAAATTTATTAATATAACTATTAATATAGTGAATCTTTTTAATTTTGATTTCAAAATTAGCAGAAGCATAATTCATACCTTAGATTTATTTTTCACAAAGAAACATTATCAGAGTTTAACCCGGAATGCTTCATGAATAGACTGTTCTTGGGCAGACAATAGAAGCATTTCTTTCACATGGAAATGGGTGTTAAAATTGCCTATCACAGTGCTGAAGAGATGGTCAGTGGTTATGAGAACTAACTACTCCTCCACAGGACCCACAGATGAGTCTCAGTACCCACATGGTGGCTCACGAACAAACACCTGCAGCTTCAGTTCTACAGGATGAAATTCTCCACCTCCCCCCATACACACTTTGCTTGCTTGGTCACTTTTCACATGTGGTCACAGACATTCATGTTGATAAAGCAAAAACTAAAATTACCTATCTCATTAGGAGTTTAAGGAGGGAACTACAAAATGCTAAGATACATGATATTAATTTTCAAAACATATTAGCACAAATAAAAATGTATTGTCACGAAGCTACAAAGAAAACACAGTAGCTTACCAGAGAATACACTCCCTCCTATAAAAAAAGCTATAGAAAGTGGTACTATGTGCTGTATAGTATTTTTTAAACACTAACACACATTCCTGTTTTCTTAAATAAAATTTAATTAGATCAAAGTAAGAGAAGTTCAGTTAATAGGTAAAAAGACTATACCTTGGAACATGTGTGTAAAGAAAACCCTAAATTCCATTTCTTCCATGCTCTAGAGATCGAGTATAGCTGATATTTGAAAGTGATTGGGCCAACCATAGGGTGCTGGAATACTATTCTCCTGTATTAATAGCAATTCACAGGTTTTGTAAGTTGCAAATTAGTAACAACAATAGTAATAAAACAATAACAACAATGTAACAGAACCAAACGTGGGGTCTAGGAGGGAGCTCAAATGGTAAAGTATTTGTCATGCGGGACTGAGGACATGAGCTCAGCCTCCAACACTGGAGAAGAGCCTATGTGTGGAGGATGAATGGTGTCCACTGCCTGGACAGCCTACTACAATCAGGGAGCCTCAAGTCCCAATGAGAAACCCATTCTCAAAACACACAAAAACTGTGTGGAGCCTGACAAGGAATGAAACCCAAGTATGGCCTCCTGCCTCCACACAACACATGTAAATACACATATACAACACACAAACATGCACATACACACTCACACACATACCTCCAATAGTTTATTTAATGATTTATTCCAGACTTAAGAGTATTCCATTGTATGTGCTGACATCTATTTGGACATAGGGTGATTTACGAATTGCCTGGTCTAGTCTAAAATAAACCGGTTCCCTAGAGAAGTCTAGAGTGATCCCTCACCTGCCCCCAACAGAGACTTTCCTTAAAGCAGAAAGCCCTAAGGCTTGTGGGCTGAGTTAAAAGTTAAAAGAGCCATCTTAACTCTCTGTAAACCAAGTTTCCCAGCTGGATTGAGTACTCAACAGTGTAGAGCTGAGCCCAAATGTTATTGCAAATGAACTCCTATTTTAATCTCCCCTCCCGACTTTTGGAATGCCAAATTCGACAGCAATTTGGAAAGCTCTGTCTCTTTGATCTCCCGTTCAAGCCCCTCACCCCAGAGTGGGCTCATTTTTGAAGCAGAAGCTTCATGCTCTAGGGTTTGACATTTTCCAACATCATTTTTAAGTCAAGTATGTTAAACATCCTCTCTGATAAGCAAAGGGCTGCTTTTCAATTCCTCTGGGTTCTATAAGTATATGAGGGCATGGGAGGAAGGGGAGAATGGAATGACATGGGGTGGGTTAGTTTCTAAGATGCTCCGCATTCCACCTGGAAGTGGGGTCTATGGCTCTGTGGGTGAGTGATTAGGTGTCCAGTGTGAGTGAAGAATCCTCCACCAGGAAGGTTCTTCATTGTCAACAGAGCCTCCTGTTATGGACAACTCCTTATGGAACATCAGGGAAAGCAAACCACTGAAAATCGAGTTCAGGGTCCTCCTTAACAGTGCTTTCCATGATGACGTCTGTTAGAGTGCTTATAATAGGATTCTGTTGAGGGAAGGTCTAATATTGTTTCTGATACATTGAATTCAATGCTGAGATCTGGTTACCACCCCTTCTGGGCATTCTCTTGATTGGTTAATAAAAGTCGCTTATGGCCAATTAGCTGGGCAGAAAGAGTATAGGAAGGTGGGACTTCCTCAGATCACAGCAGGAATTCCGCACACACAGAGACTCTCTCCATTTCCGCCGGGAGACACAGAAAGAGACAGACGTCTGGAGAAGTCTGGAAGGTACTCACAGGCACATGTTGGTTTGGGGTTAACTTAGAGTAGCTAATTAAGAGTCTGTCCAGCTAAGGGCTAAGTGTTAAAATCTTAAAAGGTCATGGTGTGTTTAATTATTGGGGAAAAGACTGCGGCGGCTTATAGGCCCTCAATCCAAGCAGTCCCGGGCTGTTGGATTCCAAAACTCCCCTAGAGCCCAGGCAAATCTCCTGCCAAGCCGCCGGTGGTAATCCTACAGGCCTAATATAACAACTTACATCAATTAACAGATTTTAGGTTATAGGTGGTGTAGGCCACCTTTGGTCCCAGGGCTCTTTCTCCAGGATAAGTTAGGCAACCAGTTAAGACACTCAGGCAGGCCACCTGCTCCTCTGCCAAGCTGCCAGCTACTCCGCCAGCTACTCTGCCGGCCTAATATTATAGTTCATACTTACTAATAACTACATTAAATAATTAATTTGCAGTTTTCAGGTGGCGCTCAACGTGGTAAGGCATTATGGGTAATTTTATTTTCAAAACTATAGAGAAAACTTCAGATTTTGAAACTATGATGCCAGTTGTTGACAATATGGCAATGTTTACTGCTGACCTCTACACTGTTTTTCAATCAGACCAAATGTTTTATGCTGTTTACTTTTTTTTATTTTATTGGTTTGTCATAAGGAAGACATCTGTTACACAATTAAAAATTATGGAAATGCAGATTGAGGAGCTTAAGAAAATTCTGGCAGGGCAGGTGACTGGAACTGAGAAAATGCCAAGTTCTTTTCTAGCTAGGTCTCCACAGTCGCCGCATGTACCAGTAGAAAAGCCGCCGCGTGTGCCAGGAGGAAACCAGGTAGGTAATGGTGCTAATGTGGAACCAAGTGTGCCCCAAGAGGAGCTGCGTGGTATTACACAATCACCATCAGCTTTTCCAGTTATGTTTCAAATTAGGCCTGATAATAATAATGGTCAACTCCATCAGGAATTAACATGGCATCCAATAGACATTTTGGATTTAAAAAGATTTAAGGAGTCCATTGTCTTTTATGGAATGCACTCATCATTCGTTAAACATATGCTAAATAATTGGGCTATACAAATAGAATCATTCCCCAAGATTGGAAGGGACTGATATCAGCTGTGCTAGAAGGTAGCCAGCAATTACAATGGTTGTCATGGTGGAGACATGAATCCACAAAATTAGAGCAGCAAAATATGGCAAGGGGAATAAATGTCACAACCTACCAAATGCTTGGTGAGGGACCTTATGCTGACATACGGTTACAGACTCAATTTGAAGATGTTGTCATAGAACAATGTCATGTTGCAGCTCTGAGAGCCTGGGATATGGTGGCTGAGGCTGGGAAAAGGTTTACTTCATTTACCAAGATAATACAAGGGCCTCAGGAAACCTTCTCAGACTTTTTAGGGAGATTGACTTCAGCTGTGGAGAGAGATGCAGATAACCCTGATGCCAGACAGGACTTGATAAATGCCTTGGCATATGAAAATGCAAGTGCTGAATGTCAAAGGGCAATTAGGCCATTGAAAGCTCGAGGAGCCCCAGTAGATGAATGGATAAGAGAAACAGCTGATATTGGTTTTCAAGAGCATCAGACTAATGTCATAGCACAAGAAGTTGCTAGGTGTCTTAATGAGTGCTTTAAAAATGGTGAACTTGGTAATTTTCAAAGATATCATAAGGCTGAATCCTCCAGAACTCGAAATGATAGGTGCCTGGACTCTGCAGAACATGGTCGTAGAAGGGAACAAATGGCTTTTAATGGTGAACATGGTTGTAGAAGGGAATGAATGGCTTCTAATAGCAATAGAAGGGTAAGGTCTCCAGGATTTTGTACTCATTGAGGAAAAGGTAAACAATGGTCCCAGGATTGTAGAGCTGAAACGGATGTCAGTGGTAACCCCTTGCTGGGAAATGAGGGGAGAGGCCTACCGGTTCAGGCCCCCCAAAACAATGTGAACTGTTGTCCATCATCCAACCAGAAGGAAACAAACAGGCAGGAAGAACAAAATTAACTATTGCTGATCTTTTACAGGCTACTGAAGGTACTACAGTTTTAGATTTGACCACAGATCAATCTAAAACATTATCCAAAACAGATGAATGTTATCTGTTAACCACTGGTATCTATGGTCCGTTACCATCAGGGACAATAGGATTAATATTTGGAAAAAATGGATTAACTTGTCACGGATTCTTTATTCATCTAGGTATTATAGATGGAGACTTCAAGGAAGAAATTAAAATTATGACATCCATATGGAAAGAGATGACAATTAATGCAGGGGACAAAATTGCCCAACTGCTGCTGTTTCCTTACACCAAGGGCAAGGTTGTTCCAATAGACAGAACAGGAGCAGTTGAAAATAGTGGAAAACGTGTGTATTGGCAAACAATGGTGAGTGCTACGAGACCAAAATTAAAAATACAAATGAATGGTATTGAAATAGAAGGATTGCTTGACACAGGAGTGGATGTCACTGTCCTCTCATGCGAATCTTAGAATCCAAACTGGTCACTTCAAAGGGTTCCTACACATTTTATAGGAATTGGTAAATTATCACATGTAAAACAAAGTGTACGATGGCTTAACTGTGTGGGACCAGAAGGGCAAACAGGGAAGTTGAGACCTTATGTGGCTGATGTACCCATAAATTTATGGGGAAGGGATCTCTTACAACAATGGGGTACTCAAATTAATATTCCTGCAATGCCAGAAATAACAAATAATGAAATTATAGATACTTTTGAGGAAGGTATTGATTTGAGTACTCAACAACAATTGCAAGCTATGTCTAGTGTCCAAACACAGGACACCCAGGTATCGAGTTTCCAAATTTATACTAGGGGCCACTGCTGAAATTCCAACAGCCCTACCCTTGAAATGGCTATCAAATAAACCAGTGTGGCAAGAGCAGTGGCCCATAACAAAGGAAAAATTGGAGGCTCTTGAGCAATTGGTAAAAGAACAGCTGGAGGCTCGTCATATAGAAGAGTCTACCAGCCCATGGAATTCTTCTGTGTTTGTGGTAAAAAAGAAATCGGGTAAATGGAGAATGGTAACAGATTTAAGAGCTGTGAATAGAGTAATTCAACCTATGTGTCCTTTGCAGCCTGGTATGCCTTTACCTTCTCTGTTACCAAAGTCATGGCCTTTAATAGTAATTGATTTAAAAGACTGCTTTTTCTCAATTCCATTGCATAAGAATGATAGGGAAAGGTTTGCCTTCTCTGTACCTATTCTTAATAACAGTAGGCCAATCAATAGGTATCACTGGAATGTACTTCCATAGAGAATGTTGAATAGTCCAACTCTGTGTCAATATTTTGTACAAAACCCGTTAGAAATAATGTGTAAGCAGTTTCCTCAGTCTATTATCTATCATTATATGGATGATATTTTGTTGGCTGATTCTAATGTCGTTATTTTAGAGAACTTATTTAAGGAAATGCAAAGAATTCTACCACTATGCGGGTTAAAAATTGCTCCTGAAAAAATACAAAGAGGAGATTCAATCAACTATTTGGGTTATAAAATAAGTCAACAGAGAATAAGATCACAAAAGGTACAGACCCATAAAGACCAATTGAAATCTCTTAATGATTTTCAAAAATTAGTGGGAGATATTAATTGGCTAAGGCCCACCCTTGGTTTAAGTACTCATGAGTTAAGTAATTTGTTTCAAACATTACAAGGGGATTCAAATCTAAACAGTCCAAGATGTTTAACTGTGGAGGCAGAAAAGGAATTAATGTTGGTATAACAAAGATTGCAAGATGCATACATAGATCAAATTGATCCCCAACTTGATTTTATTTTGGTCATTTTACCATCAACTCATTCTCCTACAGGGCTTATTATGCAACGGGAAAATAATATTATGGAATGGATTTTCTTACCACATAAACAAAGTAAAAAATTAAAGACATACATAGAAAACATATCTGATTTAATTGTAAAAGGTTATGCCTATGTGTCTACAGGGAATGAAAAAATGAAAAAAATCAACAAAACTTATAAAGATTAGATCTGACCAGGGAGAACCTCCCATTAGCTGAAACATGAATGTCTTCGCATGGTAAGAGTATTTTATTAACTGTATGGCTTTCATGATATTCCAATCTTTTACCCAGGATGGACAGAGTTTATGGTGTTCATGATATTCCAATCTTTTATCCAGGATGGACAGAGTTTATGGTGTTCATAGTATTCCAATCTTTTATCCAGGATGGATAGAGTTTATGCCTTAAAATGGACTTACAAAGTTGTTCTATGCCTTTCACTTGTTCAAATTTAGAGCAAAAATTTATTTTCAGAGCCCAGGACTGAATGACAATAACAAGACAAATGGGCCAGAAGATTCAATCTAACATACTGCTTCAATCACTGTTTTCTTAAAAACTTTGCATGCAAATCATTTTTAAAAGTGCTAGTCCAAAAAACGATCGATCCTATAGAGACTGGACAACAAAAGCTATAGGTAACTTTCCCGGGAATTGGCCAATATCTCATTTTTTGAAGAGTACCCGAAAATATTTACACTCCATTCCCAAAAGATGGGATGGAAGTTTTTTTTTTGTGTGTTATGTTACGTGTTGTGATTGTTTGTTGTCGTCTAGGATGAATGGATATATGTTATGTGTTGTGAATTGGATTCAGGGATTTTCTTCTTTCCCTCACTCTATTTTTTTGTCTCTTTTATTATTAAAAACTTAAGATTATTTTGTTATATTAATATATTGATAGAAATTTAAGATTGATTTTTTATAATAGATATTGATGGAAAGTTATGATTATTATGTTTTATATACACTTAAAGATAAATTTTAGTTGCAAATTTTCAAGATTTCTTTTGAAAAATAAAAAATTGTTTTTTTTGCCCTAGGAAAGATACTACATGCCATCTTTTCATGGCATGAATGGAGACTTACAAATGTCTTTCTTCTGTTCAAAGAACAGAAAATATTCCTTCATTGATTTGTGCCTCCTGCACATCCAATGCATTTTGGTAATTGCAGAACTATATGTTACTTGTAAGAAATTATATATTTTCAGAACAATGGGACCTGAGTCCAAAGAAGACAAGGCAAGTAACCCAAATGATCCAGCCTCATAGACTGCCTCAATATCTGTTTCCTCCAAAATCTGCATCCAGAACAACCTCAAACAGCTTGCTGAGATGGCCCAGCCTCAAAGACTGTTCCAGACAGGACACCAGTAAACTCCTGAACTTTCCTACCAAAGTCAAGCTTCTTACTACAAATTGCTCAGAATATTCAAATAGCTGAGCACATAGAGACTGGACAACAAATGTTACAATTTACTTGCTTAACCATTATTTTTTTCATTTTATTTGGGCCCCTAAACAGATTTTCTGTGTCCCAATTCAGCAGGAAGAAGTTTTAAGAGAATAACGTCCCATTCCCAAAAAGTGGGGTGGATGATTCTTTGGTTATTTGATGGGTTATAGATGTCATTTAAGGGGAATGGTTACAAATCATTATATGGTCTTGTTAAGCAAAGTGAGAGAGGAAATATAGATATATAGTACAGAATTGATAAGATAAAAGGGTAGATTATTGAATCTACTCCTATAGATATTTGTATATTGATACAAAATTAAGGCTATATTTTGACTAGGTATTGTACCTATGTAATTCTTAAATTTGCAATGTGATGTTCTAGTCCTTTTGACAGTAACTATCACAGACTGTCATATTTCTTTTTGGAAGCTGCTTTCCTATGCTTCCTACTCAAATAATAACTTTATCCCTTCTTATGTCATTGATGGTGTTAAAGGCATAGTAGTTATAAAATTTCAATTGAACTTGAGTTGTTTAGGATAATTTAAAAATGCATATTGATAGTCATTCAAACTTGTGATTTTATTAGGATAATTAAGTTAGTGAATTTCAGAGGTTCTAAGTTAATCAGATATTAAGTTGTTAGAGACCAGCAACATTTGCTTACTCAATGGATATGGACAGATGGTCTTCAAAACTTCAAGAGATCTGCAGAATATGGCATTTAAAGATATTTTTGTTATTTTAAAAATTCTTTGACATGAGACTGTCAGCTCCTGACAGTTCCCATTTGACTTGGAAGGAGACAATGAGCATCAAGAAATCTCCCATCAGGAGATAATTCCTATTGGGCAAAAAATGCCCCTGCTCTCTCAAAAGACTATATACAGTCCAAAGATGGACCAGAGCTCAATGCAGGTAAATTGATGGCCTGATTCTGCAAAGACAGTATGGGCAAATCTTATTTCCTGCTCCACAACTAAGTCTGTGAGACATGCTTGGCCAGAAGGCTGAAGATGATGCTCCAATGTTCTAGAAACTGGGGACTGTCTAGGCAGCCAGTTGTCTGTCATTTCATAGTTTTGGAAGTTGCTTGCTCTGCACTTCCTATCTGTTCAGATATATTTATCCTTCTCAGGTTTCTGATGTGATTGAAGACTACATAGTTATAACATCACAGTAAATTTTAAATCATCTAGGAATTAAAAGGATGTTTTAAGGTTAAGATGGTTTAGTTAATAATGTAAGTTAGTATGGAAGTTGAATTAGGTATAGATCCTTAAACTCATCAAGAGAGATACATGTCACACCTTTTAGTTTTCATAATTGTTTTTATTGTATTTATTGTTATTGTTACTGTATTGTGTTTATTGTTAAGAAAAGGAGCCTTTGCTAGACTTAAAGGGGGAGATGTTGAGGGAAGGTCTAATATTGTTTCTGATACATTGAATTCAATGCTGAGATCTGGTTACCACTCCTTCTGAGGCATTCTCTTGATTGGTTAATAAAAGTTGCTTATGGCCAATTAGCTGGGCAGAAAGAGTATAGGAAGGAGAGACTTCCTCAGATCACAGCAGGAATTCTGCACACACAGAGACTCTCTCCCTTTCTGCTGGGAGACACAGAAAGAGACAGACATCTGGAGAAGTCTGGAAGGTACTCACAGGCACATGTTGGTTTGGGGTTAACTTAGAGTAGCTAATTGAGAGTCTGTCCAGCTAAGGGCTAAGTGTTAAAATCTTAAAAGGTCTTGGTGTGTTTAATTATTGGGGAAAAGACTGTGGTGGCTTATAGGCCCTCAGTCCAAGCAGTCCCGGGCTGTTGGATTCCCAGACTCCCCTTAAGCCCAGGTGAATCTCCTGCCAAGCCGCCGGCAATTCTACCGGCCTAATATAACAACTTATATTAATTAACAGAGTTTAGGTTGTAGGTGGTGTAGGCCACCTTTGGTCCCGGGGCTCTTTCTCCAGGATAAGTTAGGCAACCGGTTAAGGCACTCAGGCTAGGCTGCCTGCTCCTCTGCCAAGCCACCAGCTACTCAGCCGGCTACTCTGCCGGCCTATTATTGCAGTTCATACTTACTAATAACTACATTAAATAATTAATTTGCAGTTTTCAGGGCTCAGATTCCATGAAACCATCTTTGCTTAGCAAATCACAATAGTTATGACTTGGCAATGGATGCTTAGAAATAAGCAGAACCAAGGAACAGAATGAAGAGGGTAGAAGAAGACAGAAGATAGACCAGCTCTGAGACTTTGTACAAGAATTCCCTTTATGCTTTGTCCACATACAGACAGGAAGTCTTTAAGATGTAACCTTTTAGAGGTGGATATAAACTTTAAAGCCTGATGGAGATTTTCAGGGAATGCAGAAAAACCAAGAGCTCTGAGATCCTGCTGCAACCTACACAGGGTCCTTTGTTCCTTCAGATCCTGGCTCATTAAAACACACGAACATGAGTAATCCTTCAGCTCGGCAAGTTTAATATCACCCTTCACAGTGTGACTCAGTTCACAAGTGCATGACCTTCTGTGGAAAAGGCTTTGTTTGGCTTGCAAAAGTGATGGCAGAAATGGCTCACACTCCTCCTGGCTTTCATCTAAGAAACTTTAGGTACCTTCCATGATATCATTAGCTGTACAACTAACTTGGCTTTTATGATTTAATCAGTGAAGCACAATCAAGCTGGAACAATCTGAATCTTAATGACTTGGTTAGGGCCACATGGTGGTTACTGACAAATCAAGAAGAACTTAAGAATATGAGAGATCAAGCAGTGTGGAATCACATGCCCAGGCCTATAGAAACTAGGATAGACTTCCAGAACCTTCTCGAAATCCACTTGTTTTTTTTTTTTTCCCCTTGGTGCTGGGGTTACACATAGATTAATGGAACACAATAAAGAATCCAGAAATAAATCTGTGTGGTACAGTCAATGTCTAGTAAGCCATCAAGAATGTCCAAGGAGAAAAATTAAGACTTTCAATAAAAAGTGTTAGAAAAAGTAGATATACACATGCTGAAGAATAGCATCAGACCACGATAGCACTCCACATACACCTCTCTCACTACAAAAAAAAAAAAAAAACAAAAACTAAAACAAAAAAACCCAAAAACAAACAAAAAGGAACAGATTACATGCTTAAACACAAGACCCCAAACCACAAACCTTATGGAAGAAAATACAGGGAGAAATTTATACTAATTGATCTCAGCAATGGGTATCTGGCCATGACACCAGAATTACTGGCAACAAGTAAAAATATGTAAAATAAAAATAAATAAATAAATAAAATTTTAAAGGCAATGAACTAGAAAGACAATCAATAGAAAAGAAAAATTGAAAATCAAATATTTTGGAGTTAATAACTCAAATATTCAAAAAAAAACTCCTATTACTAAGCACAGACAAAAAGAAGACAAAAGTACAATAATCTCTTCTTAAAATGAGGCCAGTATCTGTGTATTCTTCCAAAGAACACATATAAAAAGCAGACAGGTGGAGCCTTTTATATGTATTTATGTGAATGTGTTCAACAACAGTGACTTCCAAGAAAACTGAAATAAAAATAAATGTCATTTTGGGAACTATAAATTGGCATACCCATTATGAAAGACAGTATAGAAGTTCTTGAAAATACATTAAAATAGCAAGCCATATAATCCAGAAATCCCATTTCTTAAATATATGTCCATAGTTATTAAAACACTATCTTCTGTATTTACTACATCTTCTACAGCTGAGACAGGCAAGCAAATAACCATCCATAGATGAGAGACTGAGAGAACGGAATGCTCCTCATCCTCAAAAGGAAGGTATTATTTGCAACAACATAGATAATATGGAGGATATTATTCCAAGTGTAATAAAGCCATATATGCAGACCCTAACATAGTCCACTGCATAGAAGCTAACCGGAGAATGGAGTTTGGTACTGTTTGAAGTTGGATGGAAGGATTCACAGATTTGCACCAAAGAATACAACATTCCAGTTACATAAAGTAATTTCCAGAGATCTCCCATGAGGCAACTTTTATACATGTATATATGTATATAAGAGCATATATCATGTTGTTCCTCTTATAATAACAACAAATATATGGTTATAGTAACAGATAGATGGGAGGAAACCTCAGAGTGTAACCAATGCATTCATGACCTTCATGATGGCCATTTCTTATGAGTATATACTTAACTTCCAATTTATCCAATATATGCATTTTTTCTCTACAATATTTTGCACATTGAACCCCTTTATTAAAGTAGAATTTTGAAAAGGAAAGAACCAGGAGAGTGGGAGAGAAATCCAGCGAGGTTATCCTACCAATTTCTGTATGGAGAACTATGGAACCTTTTTCTGAGTCTCCATTTCTCAATGATAAATGAAAATAATAAAAATAATGTCATCTCAATGTTGAAAAGCTTAAATGAGGTAATCATTCTTAGAATATTTATTGGTACTACAACTATTTCTGACTACTGTTTTTCTTTGCTGTAATAGGAATGATAAACACTAACATTGTTATTAATGTCTTCAAATGGATATTTTCCAGATGAATAAATGTCAAACTGTATTCTACAATACTCATTTTTTAAAACCAAAGCAGAGAGACAAGTAAATTGGAATTAAATTTTGCTTGAAGATTTTTTTTAAAACATTTCCAAACGCCAAGCAGACATGAGAGAACCCATGAGATGAACAAGAGCATTTGACAAGTCAAATACATGGCAGCCTGTAGTTCCAGCCAAGGGTTTCATAAGCTGAAATTTTATGCTATTTACTAAAACACAATCCCAAGGGTGTGGATAGATATTGCATAATTTTCTATCTTATTATATATCGGAACCCTTCAGTGTTTTGTATATAAAATTGATAATGATAAATTTTAAATTAACAGAGTCATGAAGTTGGCAAAATTTTAGCATCTTATCTATCACTAGAAAGAAAAGGATAAGGGTTTCTTGTTTCATGGTTTTTATCTTAATCTGTGTTTCAGACTCCTTGAGTGCCACGACCCCACTGAAGCACAGCTTCCTCAGAGAATTGTTAGTTAAGAGTAACCTGAAGGACTTCCAAAACATGTCACTTTGGCATATTTAAAAGAAATGGAGAGCTAGCCTGTACTATCTCTCTTCCTCCCCAGTTACCTAAAATAAAGAATATGTTTGCTTTTTTATGAAGAAATTTACATTTATTGAAGAACTTTCCAGTAGCAGAGGTATGTGCCCTAGAAGGAGAGCGGATCTGAGACAACTGTCATCACTAAGGAGTGCTTCTGTCACTCACACATCTCCTTACGCTCTTTCCAGGACATGCCCCACTCTCCAGAAGCCCTAGAGTCATATTGCTCCCAGTAGCTTGGTGTATCCAAGTCTCTGTCATCTGATCCCTTCTTTTACTCTCCCAGATTTAGATACCATTGTGAACTTTTACATAACTAAAATCATTCTTTGTCACTCTGTACAATGCCTATTGACTCGTAGACAAGCCACAGAGCCTAGAATGATAGAAGATAGCTTCCCCTTCCCCCAGAATCCCAGATGACCCCTGTATACAACTCCACTACTGGAGATATTTTAAAGGGAACACTTGGACTCATATCATCTTTTCTTGTCTATCTATAATTTCAGTTTGAAGTTCACAAGCAAAGATGCTCTAGGAACAAAGGAAAATCACAGCCAGTGTCTCAAGACAATAGATGAACTGATGCCATGAGCATAAAGACACTTCAAAAGTCTGTTGGTGAGCCTTCTGTTAAGTCTTGAATAAATCCATTATTCCTAGTCCTGGAGGAGAGGGTTATAGACTTGATTCTTCCTTTTAAAACAGCAGCATCGTTTGACCCCAGCTTTTCTCAGCAGTGTGCCCCATAGACATGTGGATCCAGATGTTAACATGAGTTGCAGAATGCTAAGCCCATTACAAGTTCCACAGCAGTGCTTGCTGAAATTGGCAATTATGTAGTCTAAAACACAAAGCTACAAGTAAACATTTTCCATCAAATGCACTCTATTAGCCTCCTTCATTAAAGTCATTTTTTCCAATTTTAATAATGCCATTATGATCAATTGTCAGTTACACTGAGGCTGTTTACAATCCATATAAAATGTCCAAAGCCTACTCTAATAATGCATTAGCATTTCACCAGCTGGAGTCTTGTTGACAGCCACCAATTAATGGGGATATCTCCAGCAAACCACAGCTCCACCTTCTCATGGTGCACATGGAAATGACCATCCTAATCTTCACAGAAACAGGAAACAAGAGATTACAGGTGTAAGTTTAAAACTGATATATTACATTTTACAAATAAGGAAAACCCCGGGTTTGAGGAATATTTATTTATTAGTCGAACAAAAGCAAGCCCATACATTCTAGCTGCTTAAAAGGCATGATTACTTCCACTTATCTAGATAAAGAGTGTAATGAGAAAGTGAAGGTGGTAATTTCAACACCTCATTTCCTGGAGGGCTGTGATTCCTGACTTGACATTTCTCTTATCCTTGATTTCTAAATGGTCACTTCCTCTCATTAACAGCTCGGTGCTCTTTGATGAGAGTGAGAAGATGCAACAGGTTTGGAGAGCCAAGATAGACATCTATAAACAATAAGGAAGCCTTTGAATGCACACCATACCTTGGGGCTCTGCACCCATGCGCTGAAAAGACCGTCCTATGCAATGTGGATGTACTATCTGCGAGCACCCATAGTACTTCAGCACACTAGTATAGCACCAGCATGTCTAGAGCATGTTTTTCTTGCTAACAGTCTCAAGGCGTTTGAAGACATAGTTCAGCGATTAATAGCACTCGCTGCTGCTGTAGAAGATCCAGGTTTGGTTCTAGGTACCCATATGTCTGGAAAGCACAACCATCTTTAACTGTGGTTCCAGGAAATCTGATACCTTCTTCTGGCCTCTGTGAGCAGCTGCACATATGTGGTGCACGTACAGACAAGCAGGCAGGCTCATGCACACACGAGCACACGCACACGCACACACACACACACACAAATAACAAAATAAATTAGAGATTCCAAAGGAAGAAAGACTCCTGTCACTATCTTTCTTTCCCAGTACGATCAGCCCGTGTAATTCAACTAGCCAGGACTGACTCCTCTGTTTCAGCACCTTAGAAGGGAAAGGTATGATCATGGGGCAGTGAGAGTCCTGAATACAGAAGGAAGACACCTGTGCTCTTACTGTGGTTCATTCATCTAGCTTCAGCAAGCTCCACATGCCTGAACTGTAGGATGAAAGTAATGACCCTTTCTTCATTGAATTTAAGGGATAGTTGTGAAAAGAAATGCAAAAATGCACATGTAAATGCTTTTCTTTGCTTAAAAAAACATAAAGTCATATATATATATATATCATATTCTAATCCTTCTGAGGAGTCCTAAATTATTCTAATAAACCCACTTACATATTTTTCCTTTTCTCTTTTTTCCTTCTTTCTTTTTGTGTATGTATGCATATATATGTGTATGTGTGCAGTTTCTCTCTCTGTATATATAATACATATTATATTTGTATTATATGTAAATACTATATATAATATATGATACATATTATCTTTCTGCATGTTTAATGGCATAATTAAAGTCATTCAAGGAGGATGCATCTGCTCAGGCCACTGCCACCCACACCTACTACCCCAGGTCTACCTGGGTTCTATAACAAGGGAGAATACTAGCAAGCAGATATTGCCCTGCCCCAAACAGGAAAAACTCACATAACTGTTTGCTTTATTTTTAACTCCTCCTCAAGGGGCTGAGCTGCAAGAAGATTTCCTGGCAGTTTGGCTCAGTTGGATATATTTTCTGATATCAGGAACTGTATTTTACAGGATTCTTCATCCATAAAATTAGGTGGTTAGACTAGATCATCTCTAAGGGATTTACCAGCTCAAACCTAGTATGATTCCATCATTTTGTGGTTTGGCTCTGAATTTTTCAATAATTTTTTGCTCAATATGGATTATCTAGCACCCTCATGATTTGTCAAAAGAACAGAGCCTTCTGCAGTATTCGAGCCAAGCTCAATGTACGGCTTTATTTACTCTAGAGACAATTGACAATGTTTCTTTAAATCTAATAAGTTTTACAAAAGTTAAGGCAAAATAAATAGCTCAGTAAATCTCAAAACAGCAAGGAAAAGTCCAAAGAAAGTCTTACTGCTTCTTCATTTGAGAATACAGAAATCTTATTTATGATGTATTTCAACACTGGGAGAAGAGCAACAATTATAATTATATATGTAATACACACACACACACACACTCAGCATAGTATAATATAATCTCTTGAAAGTGAAGATATGTGACTTCTAAGATGTGGTCACAGGGGTCTATGACAGGGTGTGAACGATGGAGCAAAGGTTCTCCTCCCACCATTCACTCTGGGTAAAGTCCCGAAAAGATTCACAAACACATGAAGAATGACCCCAAGTCTCCCTGACTACCAGCTGCATTCATTTGTCCTGTGTCTGAAGGAGATACCTTATTGGAAAATTCCAATAAAAGTGACTTTTTGGATGACATTCAACAAAGACTGATACCAGAATTGCAACAATACAGGGCAAAGAAGACACAATAATGTTGATAAGCCCCGTAGATCTCAGATCTCATGTCCAAAAATCAGGTGGAATGTCAACTGTTCATGCTGTTAGAACTTGAGTGCAGCAATGAAGTACTGCTGTAAAGAAATTTCCTGTGAATTATTTATTAACCAACCTACTGCTGGAAGCCACTTGCATTATTCCAACTTCTTCCTGGTTGTGACACAGCATTCAGATGAACAGCTCTGAACACATAAATACCCTTCTCCAGAGACATATTTCCAAAGAGAATGTGCAGTATCAAATGCTGAATGAATTTACTAGGTTTGTATTGTTATTTTTCCTGTTCTGTCCCTGTAAGCTTCATATTTTACATTCCCAACAGAAAGAAATACAAACAAGCATTTTCTTATGTATTTACTGCTGTCAATGTCCCCAATGATGTCTATGTCATAATTCATGAATGTGTGACTAATTTATATTACATAGCAAAAGGGACTTTGTAGATAGAACTGAGTTGGGGAGTTGCCAATGTAAAAAAAAAATGCTTGTTTTCCATCACTGTAACAAAATACTTGAGATCATTAGGTAAAAAATGAAAAGAAAAAGAAAAAAAATATTTGTTTGAGTCAGTTTCATAAGCTCCAGTCCTTGGTTCCTTGGCTTTGTTACTGTGGGTGAGTGGTATGAAATAACATCATGGCATGTAGGGCATGTTCGGGGAAAGTTGCTCACCTCATAGAGTCTAAAAGAGAGTTAGGCATAGGCCCAGGCAATAGTGTCTTCTTTGGGACATGCTCTCAGTGACCTCACTTCCTTTCTGTAGGACTCATCTCGTAAAAGTTCCACCACTTTTCAAGTCATAAACTCATGGTCCTTTGGAGGACACTTAAGATCCGAGCCACAGCATGAGATGACCCTGAATTGTTCATTATATGAGCCGACGAAATGCAATCACCAGGGTCAGTAAATGCAAATGGGTAAGAAAGAACAGAATCAGAGGTATGCAATATGAGGTCTCAAGCCACTGTTGCTGGCTTTGAAGATGGAGGAAGGGGCCAGAAGCCAAGGAATGTGTGCCCTTCATGATTCTAGAAAGCAAAGAATGTGGCTCTCTCCTGGAACTCCAAAAAGGAAGCCTGTAGCCCCATTGCCATCTCAATGTTATTTAGCCTACAGAGAACCCTGTCATGTTTATCATCTCCAAAACTATCTTTTAGAAGATTCATTGTGGATTTAAGCTACAAAAAATAAGTTGTTACACTGAAAATGAATATATTCACTTCACATCTTAAAACATTTTCACAGTCAGTTTTATACAAAACTATGCAAAAGAGCATAGTTCACCAAACTATTGACTACTTGTCACAGCTCTGAAGGTACTGGGCACTTCTCTTCCTTGGTCCCTAGATCTCTTTCTGTCTTGCATCCAAACCCATCATCTCCAGTGCACATTTTGTCTACAATAACCTGTCTGTGACCTTATTAATTTTTGACATATTTTATTGCCTTTTAGAGGTTGTTTTTACTTCTAAGACTCTATTTCAGTGAATGGCTGCTGGGAAGAAAATAAAACAAGTATGGAATTAAAACATAACGTTGCCTCTTTTAAAAATGCCTCCTAGGGTAAAAGGAAGATAACCAGTTCAGTAACTCCTGCATCCATTCTCAACATGTCCACATTACGTGCATCGTTTTATACATGAGCAGAGCCTGTGCGACCCTCAAGTTTGCCCTACAGTGAGCGAGGAGAAGCAAGGAGATAATAAGATCATGATCCCAAGCAGGCTTGGATTAAGACCTGCAGCCATCCCAAAGACTGCTTTGAGGAAACTGAAAATACATGCTTAAAGGGAAGCTGGGTGTCTAACCAGAAAAACACAAGGGGCTCTTTTGTTAAGTCTCAGCATTTCTTCTTTAACATGGATGTATAGTGGCAGAGAAATAGAATAATAAAAGATCCCTTTGTGCCATTATGAGAGAGAGAGATTTATCATGGGGCAATTTCTAATCAGTTTGCATATATGTGAGATAGCATAAGTGACAGCAAAGTCTCGACAGAATTGCCTCCAGATTGACACTATACACATGAAGAAAAGGTAATTAAATTTTTTCATAAAGCCCAGTGTCACCTGGCTTTACTCACACGTGATGCTACCTGGGGATGCAGCTCAGCAGTTAGGCACTTTCCTAATACAAGGTCCTTCATTTCAACTGCTGAAAAAATATACAAAGCTGAAAATTTGACCATAGGAGCTAGACAGATGACCTAGTAGTTAAGAGCAGTTGTTCCTCTTCTAGACAACGCAAGTTTGCTTCCCAGAACCCAAGTTAGGTAGCTTCCAAACACCTGTAACTCCAGTTCCTTGTGATTCCCTCTTCTAACCTCAATGGGAACCTGTAATACATGCACAGAGCTCTATGCAGACACACACACACACACACACACACACACACAATTTAATGTGATAAAATTTCCTTCTCTTTAGCTCTAATACAGAAGGAAAACTGATAAGACTATCTCATGCTTGCTTGAACAGAGAAAGTGTGGACTATGTGACAGTATCCCTCTGCGAAACTCTGGAGCTCGTACCAGGAATTCAAGTGTATAGTAACAAAAGTCAGACAATCTTATATTGTAAACTCAGAGGTGGGGCTTCTTACTGGCCTATTATGTTTTCAAGGAGATGAGCAAGCATGGATGGGTAGTTCATTATTTAACTTATGATATTGCTGTTTGATTACAGAAATGTTAGCTTACTCATTACTGACTGGTAAGGCATATTTTTGTTTTAAAGATTTATGTCAGCATCCAACTTAAAGGGATCAACTGCTTGATTTAAATCAACAGGAGCACCCTGAGTGTTGAAATTCATCCACAGACTTAAATTTCTTATTGATTTCTAAATAACTGCTTTCTGAGAAAGACTTCTTGGCAATCCCCCTACAACCAAGCCTGTATTTTTCTTAAGAATTTTAGAATGACCTCTATTTAATAGTATTCTTAGTTCAAGTTTAATTATGCTATTAGTGGTAAATATTAGTTAATAGACTTTGTGACTAATTGGTCAATAAGACGACTATGCACTGATGATTTATATGAGCAAGGTAATAGATTTGATCAAATCGAGCCTTCCTGAATTAATCCTTTCTAACCTGTTGTTGAAAACTTAAGATCTCTAATAAACTGTCACTGTAAAACATAACTGGTTTTTGTTTTGGGGTTTTTTGTTTGTTTGTTTTGTTTTGCTAAAAGGTCTCATTTCGATAGTTTCTTTAAAAAGAATTGTTCCCATTTTACTACCACTAATCTGTCAAAACATGATAAAGCAGTTAAAATTCGGTTTTGAATTTTAGTCTGTTTTGTTACTTGAGCATATTGTTTGGTTAGGATATTATTTAACAGAAGCTATATTTTATTTTACTCTTCCAGTAAGTAGAGTGTTGTAGTGTAGAAATGTAAATATTTAAGTAGATTTATGAAAGTCTAATTTACATCCCATAAAATTCATCCATTTTAATTTCACAATTCAATCACTTTTAAATAAATTTATACAGTGGTGAAATTATTACCATAGTTTAATTTTGGAATTGAAAAATCATCCTATTGCCAGTTTGTAGCCATTCCTCATTTGCACACCTCCTGTCATGTCATGACATATGATGAGGAAATTACTTTCCAACTCTGTAGCTTTGACTTTTCTTGACTGTTTCATGTAAAAGGAATCATATAACACATTTCAGTATGAAAGTGCTATGGTCTGCCTTTTTATTATAGTCATCCTATTGGTTTTGTCATGTCATATAGCATATTCCATGCCTTTTCCAGAATGATTAAAGATGCTGAGCACTTTGACATCTGCTTGTTAACACCTATATATCCTCTCTGGAAAAGTGAGTATGCAATGGATTCGTATAGGAGTAGATGCATATTGCTTTTCCATAACTTTGTATATTCTAGCTGGTGCAAATACATTTGATTCAACTAAATGAACACTCACAATTCACACTGTGCTAAGCTTCTTGCTTTGTACCATTAAATGATCACTGTGAACAAGAACTCCTAGGAAGAATTTATGTCTTCAGAGACTGAATGACTCATTAGAAAGAACTTCAGTGCTGTGGAGAGACTAGAATGCTACAGATCCAGGGGCTAATTAACTTACCTTGGGCTTCATTTACCCTCTATAACAGCCATTCTATTCCCACTACTGTGTCAAAACTAACATCCTATGACTAATAGACAAAAATCTTTTGGAATCCACTAACTTACAAGACTACTAGTTTCCACCAACTGAAAGCTGAGAATGTCACCAGATAGCATCTTGGGCCTACAAAAAAATCTTCCTCCATCTTGCCATACATCCTCCTTGATGTACCCACTAACATATTTTTAATTGCCTTGATTTATGACTTCCTTTATCTTATGAAACTTCATGAAGCTGCTTCCACAGTGGAAAATGGATTGAGGTAATCTAAATCTGTGTTCTTCACCCATGGCTACCCAAAATGGCTTCAGAGTAAACTCTATTCCCTTTAAGATGGGAGCTATTTTTTGTGTCACAGCATCTTCTGTGAGCAATGTACTGGACTAATGACCTGAGTACATCATAAAAATAACCACAATACATATAAAGGATAACTTCCAGAAGTAAGTTCTCTGTCCATGATGTGGGTGTTGGGGATCTAGCTGAGGCCGTAGGGTTGGTGGGAGGTACTTTTAGTCAGTGGAATGTCTCTGTGGTTATACAATGAGTAATTTGCATTTAATTAGAACATGCATAAATGTTGACTGCTTCATCAGATAATCATAGATATTTTAGTAGTTTGAAGGGAGCAAATAGTCCTTCTATCTTGGTAGAAGAGAAACATTAAAGACCAACCTAGCCTGGTGCCATGGTGCACACTTGAGATTTTAGCATACAGAAGGAAGAAGCAGTAAGGCTATAAACGCAAAGGAAGTATATGAGACATTTCCTTAAAAATAGATAGGGAAAGGAAAGAAAAGAAAAAAGACAAAAAAGAGGGTTAGCAATGCAGCTTAGCTGGGGAGTCCTTCCTTAATATATATAAAACATTGGGATCCTTCCCCAACATTATGAAATAAATAAATAATAAATGTAAAAAAGATCTTTATAAAATGGAAGCACTCTATTTTCAGACCTTCCTCAAGACAAGTCATTCATGCATACCTCAGTGGGTAAAGGAGAAGATATGCCTACTGGATGGTAATAAAAATTATCAATTGGCAGTATCTAGTCTAAGAGACAACTCTTGGACATATTCATAAAAGAGAATAGGTTAATTGAGAAGAGAAGAGATACTTTGACTGAACAGCATCATTTCATGAGCTGGGGTTCTGGGATGAATTACAAAGAGAGGAGAGAGAAAGAGAGAGAGAGAGAGAGAGAGAGAGAGAGAGAGAGAGAGAGAGAGAGGAGATGCAGTGTGACCAGACACCATGGCTTCCTCACCATGATGAACTAGACCCTCAAAGTATGGGCTAAAGTAAATTCTTTCCTCCTACATTGCTTTTGTCAGGAACTTTGACACAGTAATGATAAAAGCTATCAGTTCTTGGATAGGTATACTACATTCCTTGTCTTCTCTTATCTCCTATTCATTTTAATAGAGAGGAGGACCAACTTCATCTTATGTAAAGGAGACTAAGTCAAAAGAAGTTAAGTAATTTGGTACAGAAAAGGTTGTACATCTCCTGAGGTTGGCCAGGTGGAGAGTCTGAGTGGAAGACAGCTCACACAAGACAAAGAAAATTAAAAAAAAATTTTTTTTGATTGTGGAGAGTGGAGAAGCCTGGGTCTCATTGAGGGCTATTCTAAAGCAAGCTTCTGATTAAGAAAGGACACTTCTGTTGGAATATAAACATCAAGTAGTATGTCAGAGTGTCAAAAAAGACCTTGAAAATTTTCATAATCCAAATGCTAACATTTACTTAAGCCACTAATGAAAGATAAAATTTAAGTTAAAATTCAAATATTATGCATTCTCTGGAGCCTGATTTTACACATCTCAATACTTTGAATTCAAAACTTAACCCTTTCAATATTTTCTAGGATATTGAAGTAGGACTTGCTTGTAAGAGGGATGCAACAAGTGAGGAGACTTTCTTCAGGGCTAGCATTTGAGTCACATGCCCTTATTTGGAGACTGTAGAACATTCTAGATGTACTCATTTATTCCTTTTTCTGTTACATGAAACTGAAGAGAACATAAGAGAATATTCATTGCTCAGAAGATGGCTCAGTGGGTAAGAGAGCTTACTGTGTAAGAAAGAAGACATAAATACAAATTCCAATATCCTTGCAAAAGTCTTGCTTGGCTGCACATGCCTGTAACTCTACTGCTAGAGTGCAAGAAGAGAATGACAGGCAGATCCTGAGAGTGAATGAGATGAAATAAACTCCCACTTCAGTGAGAGACTTTGTTAAAAATAATATGGTAGATGGAGAGTTATATCTTCCTCTAATCTCTGCTTGCATACATAAGGGTATACACACACACACACACACACACACACACACACACACACACATGCCACACTCATATACCACACACACACAGCAAAAATAAAAATTATTAACTATGAAAATACAATTACTGCCTCCCTCACATTTGTACCATTTAGGAATATATCAGGTCCTGGGGCTCTCACTTAATTATCAACTGAAGAGATTGTTTTCTGCTCCCAGCAGCAGAGCCTCAAAAATTCTTCCCATCAGCATTTTAAAAGTTTGTCAATCTCCCCCTAACAAACCCTAAGGAAAAGGAAGAGAAGCAAATGAAAATCCAGAGAGACTGGGGATTCAAGTCACACTCTATGAAAACTGTTTAAACAGGGAAAAAAAACACTCACATGTACAGTCAGCCCTCATCCCTCCTTGCATGACAGAATCTCTTTCCATTAGCTCCCACTGCAGTGTTTCATTGCTCTATTTACCAATTGCCCTATTAAATGTCTGTTTTGAGGGCAGAGGAAATGTCTATTTTATTAAAGTTCTTGCAAACATGAATGCTTGAGTTTGGTCCCCCAGAACTCATGTAAAACAGCCCAGCATTTTTGCTTGCACAGTGGTTCCAGTTCTGGGAAGGTAGAGATAGGAGTATCCCCATAGCTTGATGGTAAACCAGCCTGCCGAATCAGCAAACTCCAAGTTCAATGCAGATTCTGTCTCAAAAAGTAGACTGGTGTTGTGGTTTAAATGAAAATGGCCCTCACAGACCCATAGGAAGTGGTACTATTAGGAGTGTGGCCTTGTGGGGCAGATGTGGCCTTATTGGAGTAAATGTATCACTACGGGTGAGTTTTGAGGTTTCAGAAGCTCAAGCAAGGCCCCGTGGCTGATTGGCTCTTCTTGCTGCCTGTGGATCCAGGTACAGAACCCTCAGCTCCTACTCCAGCACCATCTGCCTGCATGCCACCATGCTTCCCACTGTGATGATAATGGGCTAAACCTCTGAACAGTAAGCCAGAACAATTAGTTGCCAGAAAGTTCTTCATTTAATAAATAACCAATGTTATTTTTTCTTTCTCATCCTTCCTTTCTCTCTCTCTTTCATTCCTTCTTTCTCTCTTACTCTCTCATTTTTTTTCTATTCACTTCCCTTTTTCGTGTGTGTGTGTGTGCATGCACTGGGGGGGTATGTGTGCACACATATAAATGTGCCTGTGGAGACTAAAGGACAAATTTAGGTGTCTTTCCAGGCACCATTCACCATTTTTGAGTTAGGGCCCCCTTTGGCCTGCAACTCATCAATTAGGCTAAAGTATCTGGTCAGTGAGTCACAGAGGTCCACCTGTCTCTGCTTCTGCCTGATGAGCAGAACCAAGAGAACACTTAGCTATCAGCAGTGTGGAGAACAAGCTCATGATACAAGCAGTAAGACCAGAATCTTTGAGAGATTTAAGGATTTTGGGGTGATGGTTGATTGCTCCAGGACAACACTTAACTGTTACATGTAGCAATGCTCCCTTTGATGATCTCATACCTAATTTCCTGAGTCATAACTGACATACGTGATCTCACCCAGGTCTGGGCCTTGATCAAGTTGTAGACTGTGGGCAATATGTGTAGACAGAAAGTGCATAGAAGAAAGACTCTGAAAGGCTATCACTGACTCTTCTTGAGAGCATTTCTCCTTATGCTTGTACACATACATGTCAGAGGTCACATTAAGTATCTTCATCAGTTACTCCCTAGCTGTCTTAGTGTTTCTATTGCTGTGAAGAGATACCATGACCACAGAAACTCTTATAAAGGAAAACATTTCATTGCGGTTGGCTTACAATTCAGAGGTTTATTTCCAATCTCATTCTGGCAGGAAGCATGGTGGCATGCAAGAAGACATGGTGCTGGAGAGATAACTGAGAGTTCTGTATCTGGATCAGCAGACAGCAGGAAGAGACAGTGAGCCACTGGGCCTGGCTTGAACTTCTGAAACTTCAAAGCTTATTCCTACTGACACATGTCTTTCAACAAAGTCACACTTCCTAATAGGGCCATTCCCTATAGGTCTATGGGATGAGGGAGTCCCTTCAGGTCTCCAATTCCTTTCAACTCTGTTGACAACAACATACTTCTTTCTTGGACTGGTTTCATACTCAGCCTGCAGCTTTCCTTAACAAGTATTCCATGACTCTGACATTTTCAGCCTTTGGTGTTTCAAAGGCAATCCAGGTTTCACCTTCAAAGCTTCATTCAGTGGCATATCTAGGCCTCTATTTAGGGACACACTGATACAACTTGGACTCAGAGCCTTTCCTTAGTCATGGATAGAGACTGTACAACCCGTTTCTTGTATTCTTGACTCTACAAAGTCAGAACCATGTGGCCAAACCTGTCAAGTTCTACTGCTAAATGAGGCTGGAAGTTGGTCCCCTGTTTAATTACATTTACATCAACGTTCTGTTATTGATATTTTTCTTCATTACTTAATGTTTCCTTTAATTCCTTTTCACAAATTGGAAGCTTACCTGGGTGGGGTCTTACCCTGAGGTCACTACTCCCTTTATGACATTTAGCATCAGAATTTTCATTAAACTTATCTCCATTGTTCTTTCTGGTGCTCATTTTCTTCTCAAATTGCACATTTCATACCTCTTTGTTTAACTTTCTCCATTTGATTATAGATCTGCTTAAGAGTGATTACTGACACACTACAAAGTCAATACTAGGCTGTCTTGAAATCTCCTGTGCCAAAACTATTAATTCAAAACTCTTCAATTTAACCTTATGCATATATTTAGAGCAAGGGCAAAAAGCAGTCACATTCTTTGCTAAAATATTACAAGAATAGTCTCTAGGCTGTTTACTAATATTCTTCCCCTCTGAAATTTCTTGAGCATGGCTCTCATAATTCAAATAACACTTAGCATTCACTTCCATGCTCCTACAAGGAAGGCACGTTAAACTTCACTTAAAGTGTTAAACTGCTTTCCTAGTCTAAAGTACAAAAGTCTTCCATATTCCCCCAACGAACATCATGGTCAGGTCTGTCATAGTAATAGCCCACTCCCTGGTACCAACTTCTGTCTTAGTCTATTGCTGTGAAGAGACAGCATGACCACAGCAATCCTTATAAAGGAAAACATTTAATTGGGGGGTGATATGCAGTTTCAGAGGATAATAGTCCATTATCACTGTGACAGTGAAATTGATAGGAGGCACAGTGCTAGAGAAGTAGTTCCAGGCTACATCCTGATCCCCAAGCAGAGAGAAAGATTGGACCTTCTATGGGGCTTTTAAAACTCGAAACCCATCACCAGTGACACACTTCCTCCAACAAGGCCACACCTCCTAATCCTTCTAATCCTATTACAGAGTTCCACTCCCTGGAGACTAAGCATTCAAGCATAAATTTATGGGAGTCATTCTTATTCAAATCACTACAGAACTCAACTTAATCTTGTTTAAATTCCACTTATTATACATAGCACAGCATCTTCCCTTTGCTTCTATGAGTTAAGCAAGTTTTGTAAGCTTATTAGTATATAGAAGTTCTCGAGGAGGGAAGTATCTTTTTAAACTGATAGTAATCCCAATGTGTAACCCTCAAACATACCACTTTGGCTTATTTATAAGTTAGAGCCAAACAAAATTGAGAACCACTAAGTGTAGGAAAAGTTCTTTACCTGAATCAAGTGTATGGAATAAAAACAAAAGAATAAATAAATAAATGTCTCCTTTTGTAAAGGAAGTTTGTGGTTAAAACAGAAATTTCAAGTAATAAAGGAATCTATACCTGGAAAACAGCAAACTACTCTGAGACAGCTTTTTATCACCTGGGTAGTATCATCTGAATGAAAATCCAAACTTTATTGGCCTTACATCTTCACCCTTCTGCTTCTCATGATTTCCCATTTATCACCCCCCTCCCCAGAAGTTCTAAACCCTTATTCCCTTCAGTAACTGGAGGTGACACATGTCCCAATCAATTGCCTTTTCCCTACACTCTCAGGTTTTGTGTTAACACTGTGTATATGTTAAAACTGAAATCATTTTCTCCTGTAAATCTATCTTATGGTGACTTAATTCTCAGACCTGACACATAATTTAGAATGTTAAAAGGAAGCATTTTTTTACCTCTCAGAAAATCTGTCTCTGAGTCATGCTACAGCTGAGTTCCAGGTGCAGATCTGAAGACAGTAAGTCATGGAGTGAGGTAGATATTTATGTAATTGACTTCTTCCTATGAAGTAAGTCATTCATAAGGGAGAGTGGTAGTCTTCAGCAAGTAAGGGTCAAGAGGATGGGCTGAAGCAGCGAGAAGGAAGAATTTCCTAGGATTTGAGACACACAGAGTGTAAAATGCAAGGCTTCCTACCCATCTCCATTTTTGAGCTATCTCTCTTATAACAGATAAGAGAACTGTAAACTCGGCCAACACCATGAGCAATCACATACAAGCTATAAATCTGTCTTGCTTTCAAGTCATCATGGTTCTGCAGAGGCAAGATATTTTTTTCAATAAAGGCATCAAAATTGCACAAATTTCTTCCAGGTAAAAATTAAGAATTTTGAGTTTTTTGTTTTAAATTCTATGTTTCAAATCCCAAACAGTCAGTCACCTAGTTCAGATACTCAAGTGTTTCTTATGTCCTGTCTTAGTCACTGTTCCATTGCTGTGAAGAGACACCATGACCATGGCAACTCTTATAAAGAAAAGCATCTAATTAGGACTTGCTTGCAGTTGCAAAGATTTAGTCCATTATCATCATGGTAGGAAACAAGGTTTCACACAGGCAGACATGGTACTAGAAAAGAAGCTGAGAGCTAGCCAAGACAAAGATTCTAGGCTTGGCATGGGCTTTTAAAGCTCTCCCCTTGTGACACACTTCTTCCAACAAGGCCATACCTCCTAATCCTTTCAAATAGTTCCATTGCCTGGTAACTAAGCATTCAAATATATGAGCCTATGGGGGCTATTGTTATTATTCAAACTAATACATGCCTATAATTCAATTCAATGGTAACAGCAGCACAGAGATGCCCTGAAGCCCAGGTCATCAATGCCTAGATAACTAATTTAAGATGGTGAGCTAAAGATAATTCTTTACCTAGTTGTTTTTGTCTCTTGATTATATGCATTCATTAATTGATATCTCTTAGTTCAGGATGTTCGGTTTGTTTGTTTATTTGTTTTTAACACCTTCTATTTCAGATAAACAAGCTTGGGTCTCCATATTTCCCTAGCACCTACTATTTGTACTCTAGGTACAAATTTTTGTGAACAATTCTGGTTATTGGCTGTGAACAACATCACTTTGAACAGTTTTAGAATTATTTTGAAGGACTGTCTTGGCATAGAAATGGGAAATAACTGCGACTAGATAGCTGGAACTACAGAGGAACTGTCTCCATAGATGGGAAACTGAGGTTGTTCTGACATTACCAATACTTGCTGAGTGCTTTATCCAGAGGGCCTACTAACCACTGACCACAGGAAGCTGTTGATGGTGCTCGAGACCCCAGAACTGAATGTTCCTGCTTCTGTCCATCTCCCTCAACCTGCTGTCTTTTTCACAGCCCTAACTGTGTCAGTCTCCTAGGGCTTCCATAATCAAGAACCATGGCTGGATGGCTGGCTGCCCACAAATCTACAGGGTGGAAGGTGAAGATCCTGGTGTTGGCAGGATTAGGTCCTTTTGAGGCTGTGAGAAGAATCTCTCTGTCCTTGCCTCCTTGACTTATAGACAATTGTTTTCTCAGTGTTTCTGTATGCTGTTTCCCTTCTATACATGCCTCTTTCTATGTCTATGTTTCTCTGTTTATAGAACATCAATCACAAGGGAGATTACTCTGATTGCATCGTTCTTTTTATCCCCAGAATTTCATTTGTGAATACTACATCTACATCATTTCCACCTCTCCCTCTCCTTCAAGTCTTCCTGTGTCCACTTCTAAAATTTGCTATATCTTTTTATTATTATATGTATATACACACATGCAAATGCATATGTGTATATATAACATACTGAGTTCATTTAACTTTGCTCATGTATGCATGTGCCCAGGGATGGAGATAACTACTTGGGACTGGAAATACTCTGTGGGAAGTTCTCCATAAAACCAACTGCCTCTCTCTTTCAGCGTCTATTGACTTGTTAGATTTCTTTATCTAGGAGTAAGACCCTGTGAATTTCCCCTGTCTACGCTGGCATGTCAAATTGTGTTGTCATTATACTTGTCTTGTTCAGGCAACCATATTGTTGAGAATTCATGGGTGTGTTTTCCCTATTGTGTCTAGGGACGGGGGTGGGGGTGTGTGATCTATTGACAGGTGTTCTGGGCTTCTGGCTCTTAATTACCTCTGTAAAGATTAACTCCAAATTAGATCATATTCAGAGATATGGATGACTAGCATGCCAGTCAAAGAATTTGGGAGGTTCATACAATTCAACTTATACCATCACTGTCCTAAATTTTATGCTTGTATACCTTTAGGATGTATAGCGTGTGTGAGAGAGTTTGTGCACAGTGTGTGTATATATACTGTACACCTACTTTGTAGGTGTATTACTATTTAAGAGAACACCCAAGTAAAATCTTAGTCCTATGTAAACAAGTTACTACTTTTCCCCCTGTACTGTGGCCATCATTAAATTTCTTTTCACCAATAGATGGTAAATCTGTGTGCAATTTATAAAACTACCGAGTGAACAGCTGCTGAAACAGAATAATGCAAATGCATTTAATGAAGTTGTGCTTGACAATGAAAAGTGTGAGTCAACTCTAAGGGTGCTTCAGAAAAGTCATGTTATTTTTTCTAACCTCTCTGCAGGTGGCCACACTTAACTGTGATAACAATATCTTTAAGCAAAGCACATCTAGACCCATTTATATGCCTCATATTGCTGCCTATTTATCACAAGCTGTGGAAGGTAAATGAGGAAGCTGGTGTCCTAGAGAGTTTTCAATCTATTAACATATTTTTAAAATATCGAAAGCGTAATGAGTCCAGCAAAAGTGTGATTCTACAAAGGCAATGTGGATTTCTTCATGAAGAAATTATTTTGTATACCATGTTGAAATGTTTGTAGTGTGTTGAGAAGAAAGAGTAATAGAAAGCAGGGACTGAATACCCATTCCATTCTTCATAAGCAATCTTTTGTCAAAATATTAACAATCCTTTGCTCAAAAGCATACATAAGGGTGATGCCTCAGTGAGTAAAGCTATTGCCTTATAACCCAGAAGATCTGAATTTGAAACCACTGAACAAACAGAAATCTGGGCATGGTAGCGCACAGTTGTATGCCAAGCAATCCTACAAGAAGATGAGAAGGGGAGACAAGAGAATCCCTGGAAATGTGATGACCAGCTAGCTTGACTTATGCGGTGGCAAATAAGTAAGCTTGTGAACAAGGTAAAATGAGAGGACCAGGACCTGAGGTTGTTGTCTGACTTCCTTGTGTGTGGTGGTGTGGCACATGCATGTCCACATAAACACACACACACACACACACAGTGTGTGTTTTCATATATGTGACATATATATGGTATATATATATATATCAAAATATCATATATATGGCATATACATTAAATATAAATAAGGTATGTACATTACACTAAGATATAGAAAGTCAAACATTTACTAAGGTCATGTGAATACAAGAATAACTAAAGAAATGCTTAGTTGGCTGACAAAAATTCAAACTTGATAGAATAAAACTAAGAAATTGTCACTGTCTTAAGAGAAATAATATTAGGTAGAGCACCACCTGTCAGAAAAACTCTATGTGGTCATTCTAGATCCCACTGGCCAATGAGACCTGAATAGGCACTGACTCTATCTGAAATGGGCTGAATAGAATCACAAGACACTTCATATTTATAGATTTCATAATCCAATTACTACCCAGACAAATAGTCAAAAAACATCTAGAAAAAATGCAAAGTTTGCTTCTCCAAAGGTCTTTGCAGAGCCCCTGTTCTAGACCATTGCCTCCCGGTAATGCTTTTCTTGCAGCCTCTGAGTACTCAAACACTGACTTCCTTTCTCGGATCCTGAAACATTAAAAGAACGTCTTGGGTGGTAGTGAAGCCAATTTTTCAAAAATTTTGTGGGTCAGTAATTTCAGGATAAGATTCAAACCTTTAAGTAAACACCAGACTGCCCAATTCTAAGACGGATTTGGAGATACCCAGAAAATATGTGCACTTGTTTTGCACTGAGATCGCTGTATTTCCCATATCAAGTCAAGCCAGAAATACCACAAGTGCAACCTTTCTCACGGTGTTTTTCCACTCCTTCACTGGGTCTTTGCCAAAAGCTCAAAGAGAACAGAGTTACAATAATAAAAATTGCGCCCTTTCCAGGAACCGTGTCACAGAAATTCAACATACTGTCTTCTCATTAGCGTCACTAACGATGAGAAAAGAAACAGCCCTGGTTGTCTCTGTTGTGTTCCATGGATGAGTGTAGGAGGAAAAATGTCACAGCAAAGAAAACATACCCTTCAACATATATTAGAAAATTCACACAACTGAATCATGGACTTTAGAGATTGCTGAATCTGCAGTACACATGTCACATATCAAGTGAACTGGGTTCGCCGCTGGGGGTGGTGGGGGGGGGAGGATCCTAAGAAGTTTATCCCAAATAATCTGCAAGCTGGGCAAAAAGACTCCTGAGTCCCAACTCCCAGGACCCATTTAGAACATTTGAAACTGTTCCATTTAAATCCTGGCTAAGACCTTGGCAGCAGCCACAAGAGGCACAGGTGCAAATCAGAGCCCACTGCTCCACTGGCTTTTCACTCCTCATCTTGGTCTTTCCTACTAGATGTTCTCCTAATCTATTTTCTGATGCTATAACAAAACACTGCAGACTGAGTAACCAATAAAGGAAAGGAATCTACTTCCTATACTTCCAGATGCTGACTTGTTCAACATTGAGGGACTGTCTTTGGTAAAGGGTCTTCTTCCATCCTAACAGGGCAAGAAGGGGAACTATCTGTGCTCAGGTCTCCCTTCTTTCTTTTGTCAAAGCACTGATCACATTGTAAGGGCCCTACCCTCAGGACTTTTCCCAAGCATTACTTCCTTCCACAGACCACTTCTGCATTCCATACTTAATGTACATTGGGGGATTAAGTTTCCATCACACACACACACACACACACACACACACAAACAAAGAGAAAGAGAGAGAGAGAGAGAGAGAGAGAGAGGGAGTTTGGGTAGTACACACTAAAAGCAGTACAGATTCCAAATGCTAAGGGCTAGCATGCTATGTGAGCACATTCTGAATGAGAAAGAAGCAGCTGTAATGGTCTAACATTACATGGTTACACAGTTCCTCAGTGTCTGAGATAGCAGGACCACTGGGCCCTTCTCTGTTATCTTGCAGGACCACTGGGCCCTTCTCTATTATCTTTTATGATCATGAAATCAGCATGAACTTAGGCATTTCTTTTTGAATCATGGTTTAACCTTTAAATCTTAGGTGTTTCCCCACTCGTGTTTTGAAGGCTTGGCCACCAGCCCTATAGTGCTACTAGGAAGTACTAGAACATTTGGGGAGTAAAAGAAGCAAAACATTGGAAGTGAAACTTTGTAGGGAACATCAAATAGTGGAACAATAGTTTTCTAACTCTTTATCACTCCAGCTTTATCTTCTGTTTTCCTCCCTCCGTCCTTCCCAGAAAGCTTGAGATGGACAGATAGCTACGGCGTGGTCATAGGCTCAATCTAGCATGCCTCAAATCTCTAAAATCATGATCCTAAGTAAATATATTCTTTGTAAATTTATTAGGTCAGACATGATGTCACAGTGATGGGGGCAAAAAGCATGACTTGCATTTCAAATCTGTAAGGGGCTGATAGCTAGACAAAGTCTCACACATACATAGTTACAGATACTTGAGAAGCTGAGGCAGGAGGATCACTTTAACTCATAAGCTGAAAGTCAACCCAGGTAACAGACAGAAACTCCATCTTAACAATACAAAATTACAATTGGAAAAAAGGGGGAGACGATAAGAATGGACATTACAAGGGAGAGACAGCTTAGCATGAATCCTTGTAGCTCTGTGGTTGTGAACATTTTCTGACAGATTATGTGTTATGCACAGTTCCTAAACACTTGGTATATCCAGTGTCCAATTCTGGAGAACAGAGGCACTAAACTCACATCCACAAACATATACACAGACATACATATATACACACACTGTAAAAACAATAAACATAAATATTAAAAAATAAGAAACTTGAGGTTTAATTTAAGTGTATTCTATGGATCTTATTGCTACCTAGATTTTAAAATACCAGCTTTGAACAGAAAGGGACACTACCTGCCAGGGAAGTTCATTTATGTGCACTAAACTGAGAAAGTCACGTCCTTATACTAATAAAATTCTAAAACAGATGATTAATATAGCCAAAGACTGAGTTATATTAATTAATTTGGCTAATTTGAAATAATATGGCACTTTGACAGCATAGTTTAGTCTCAGCTCAGTGATGAAAAACGGACTTTAAGAGATTCTTCCTCGAATGTTTTAGTCTTGCAATCATTTTAATTTCATGTTGATCTAATTAGTAATTCTAATCGCAGGGGGGAGGAGAGAAAATTTTTTCTCAGTTCATGGTCAATAATTTTCCCCAGGTGGACATTAGCACTTTCCCATTTCTCACCGGGGGTCTGGATGCTTTCCATCTGATAATGGATGATAATGGAAGGACGGGCTTTTTACACAGCTTGGCATTCTCTGGGGAGATAGTGGCTCTGGTGGCTCAAAGTGTGGGAGAGTAGAACATAGTGCTGGGAATCCTACAGTGCTTCGTTCTCTACCTCCAGGATTACTATTTCCAGAAAGCAGGCAGCTCCAACCAGTCTATAATTGGCCAGAAAGGAATGGTTCAAAAATTTCCTCCTTGACTTTATATGAAAAATTCCTGGAGATACAGCAAGCTTTTGAGGATGGCAATTGAGGGGATGAAATCATGTCACCCTTCCAGATGCAAGATGTAGATCTATAGATGATGCACCTAACAGGGCCCTGCTCCTTGGGATTCATGTCACAACTGCAGAGAAAGATGACTAAGCTGAATTAAGAGGATGACAGTGATTGAAGGGAGAAATTGGACCATGAATATCCATTGGTATCACCTGACAGATGTATGGCAGGAAGGAAGGAAAGCAACAGGCTTTTCCTAAGGCACCACGGGGTGGTGGTCTGCCATGGTTGGTCTAGTTGACGCAATGGACATGATCCCATCGTCTCCAAAAGGTACTCGAGCCCACTAGCCTACCTGAAAAGCCTGAAGGCCAGGCACCTGTTTTCCAAGGTATCCGGAGCAGCTCATGGGTGTCATTAGTCTGCTATATATGTTTCAATTTCCCTCTACATTTTTTAACATTTATTTGTTAATTTAAGTTACATCTCCATCACATTCCCCTACCCCTTCCCCTCTCAGTCACACCCTTTTTCCCCTTTCCCCCTATCATTTTCCTCAGGTGAGGGGGGGTCTCCATAAATCAACCAATACCTCCCCCCCCATTCATCAGTCACATGAGGGCTAAGAGCTTCCTCTTGCTCTGGGGCCTCACATGGCAGCCTAGCTAGAGTAAAGTGTCCCACTAACAGGCAACAGAGTCCATGACTGAGATTGTCCCTGCCCCGCTTGCTAAGGGATCACTAAGTTGACTATCATCTGTATTTGTATAGGAGGTCTAGGTCTAGTCTAAGCTTTCTTCTTCTTCTTCTTCTTCTTCTTCTTCTTCTTCTTCTTCTTCTT
>CAJQZJ010034182.1:2040203-2105817 GCA_907164525.1 Lophiomys imhausi
GAAGCAGGTAAGTCGACAGCCTAGCTCTGCCAAGACAGGGTAGGTAAGTCCTTCATAATTCCTGCTCTACAACCAATGTCTGTCAGAGAAATGGGGCCAAATGGCTGAAGATTGATGCTGTAATGTATGGAGAGAAAATGGGAACTGTCCAGGCAGCCACTGGTATGTCATTTCTTAGTTTTGGAAGCTGCAGGCCCTGCACTTCCTATATAATCAGATATATTTATCCCTCTCAGGTCTCTGAGGTGGTTGAAGAATAGATACCTAGAGTCTCATAGTTAAATTTTGAGTTGTTTAGGAATCAAGAGGGTGTTCTGGATCTAAGAAGATATTTTTAAAATTATGAGGCAAGTTAGTATGAAAGCTGAGTTAGACATAGAACTTTAAACTCATGGAGATGGTTAGATAGTAGAATGTTAAAGTCAGGTGCCAAATACATATGGACTGGACATTGGGAATGTATGCTAAGCCATATAATTCTTTAGTTCTTTTCCCCTACTTGAGTATTTTGATCATAGGCATTCGAAAGTTAACTCAAAACCATACAGATGTAAATTGGCTTGAGTCTCTTTGTGTACCATAGGTATAGGTACTGATATAAAAAGTCATGTTGTTTGTGTGTGCAGTTTGTGTGTATGCATGTATGTGTGTGTAGGTCCATATGTTGCTCCTTATGTATCATTTTGAAATAAGGTCTTTTGTTTACTACTTCCTGTGCCAGGCTAGTTGACCTATGAGCTTCTGGGAATTTGCCTGTCTTTACTTCTCATCTCACTGCAAGAGAAATGGGATTATAAACATGAATCTAGCTTTACATAGGTTCTAGTTATCTGAACTCAGGGCTTCACACTTGTAAGGCCAGTATTTTGCCTATTGAGCGTCCCTCCACAACCCTACAGCTATTTTTAATGTTGTAAGAAGTTAGCCAAGATCAGAATGCTAATTTATTGGCTCTATTTTATTATCAATATTATAAATACAACAAGTTCAATAACTGTATTTTTTCAATTACTACATCTGACCATTATTTAGTAATTGTTCCTCTAAAGTATTATAAATAACTGTTTTCAAGTTTGACAATGGGACAAGTGAGTGAACACATTCAAGTGCCCAATTGATGTTGAAGATTTCTTTTTATGGGACACAAAAGGAGAACTAGGTTCCTAAGGGGCATAGTTTGATAGTTCTATTTTGATTGATAGCATAGGCTATTTATTAATTTCTCTATTTTGCATGCCCTTTCCCACAATGCATCTGGTTTTAATTATATACCCATAATGCATAGGTAAAATATGGTAAAATGGGGTTTCCTCCTTAAAATGTGACTGCAGACACAGGTTTGACTTACTGTGCATATATTCAAAACCAGTTCAGGTCATATTGGCCCTTCTATTCTTCATTCCTGTATAGAAGGGGAATGTATTGAATAGAAGCTATCTACATGTGGTCACAAGGGGCGACTAAACTTATAGCATTATTTCAAAATGGCAGTATGTGTAGTCTGACACAAGTGGGGGGTTAAGGACCCTCTGAGGTTTGTTAGGTGAAGGAACTAGACTAACAAGTAAGTCATTAAAGAGGGCTATGCGTGTATAACCCAAAATCAAATGGGATACCAAGCCTAAGCATCTCTTTTGTTTGCCTACTTCAGGCAGATGAGATTGATGTTAGAAGAAGAGAGGAGTACTGAAGAAGTCAGAGGCAAAAACTTAAAGATGTCTGCTGGTTTCAGTTAGTTTCTTATAATGCAGAGACAAGGGCACACAGGAACAGAAAAATAACTGTTTCTGATCAGGTAGATTCTTTATTTTGCTTATTTGTTTTGTTTTAAAATTCTTTCTTTATAGACTATCTCCTATTCATTCTTTGACAATTTCACATGTGTAAATAATATAGCTTGATCCCCTCCTACTCACTGTAGGCACCCCAATAGCCCTCCTCCGTAATGCTCCTTAATGTCCTCTTCCTTTTTTTTTTTTTTTTTGGTTTGTTTCATTTTCTTTTCTTTTTAGCCCACGGAGTTCAATGAGGGCTTCCTGATGGAACACTGGCAGATTTTGTTGACTTAATTTTGCACAGATCTTGTGTGTGCAGCCATAGCTGCCATGATTTCTGAATGCAATGGACATGTCTTATCCAGAACAACAGCATTTCTTTCATAGCATTTCTCCCTATCCTCTGATTCTTACATTCTTTATGCTACCCTCTTTCATGATGCTCCTTTGTTCTTGAGGAAGCCTTGATAAGTCTAACTTAGGGCCGAGAACTCAACAGTACCTTATTCTTAGAATTTGACCAGTCAGGAATGTCTGCAATAATTGCAGACAGAAGCTTCTCTGGTCAAGGCTGAAGGTAGCACTAGTCTATTTGCACAAGCACAAATGCTTAGAAGGTAGTTTGAAGAACATGTTCCATTATCAAGAAAAGAGTACTAAGTTCTCCACCCATGTCCTTTAGCTTCCTCATATATGAGAATCCATCACTTTGTTTTACTTTTAGATAAGTTACAAAGTAGCAGGTTTCCTTACTGCATTTCCATATACACTTGGTTTGCCTGATTCTTCTACACACTTTCTCCTTTTCTCTATCTCCTTCTCCCCATCCCCACCCATGCCCTTCCATTCCTAGTATTCTTGCTCCCATTTTGATATCACACAGTATCAATTTTTTTCTAAAAAGACTGGTATTAAAACAGAGAGTTTTATTATCATGTTAATTAAAACAAGCTTTTTTCAGAAATTTGTCTAATTCATATCTGTATCCTGATACTTTAGAGGTCAGACAACTCAACCTTGATTTGGTGTAACTTTAGCTGACTTTTAGTCTAGCCCACTTTGGCCCAATTCTGGGGCTTAGTGCAAACCAATGGCTGCAATACTTTTTATTTGATCCACACAGATGCCCTAATGGGGAAACCAAGGCTCAAAGAACATCTGTCTCCTGGCTACTTACTTGTGGTGACTGAATAAGTGCAAACTCAAGACCAAGGTATCATTCTTTCAATCCCTTTTCTGACTTCTAGGATCAGAATGAGATGCTTAAGAGAGCAAGTATTTACTTAATATCAGCTCTTTTGCCCATGGTACCTTGATTCCTCATTTCTCCAGATTCCTGTCTCCAATTATTTGTTATCCCCCAAAGCAGTACCTAATTTAAACATTGTGCTCTGTTAGTCATCCTTCCTCACTGACAAAATTCAAGATCAACTCAGAAGGAGGGTTTTATTTTTGCCCAGGGTTTCATGATGGTTCAGGGCACAGACAGATGGCTCCAGTGAGGCAGACGATGCTCTGAAGACTATCGCAGAGCAAAAGTTGCTCATCTCATGCCAACTAGGAAGCAAAGAAGAAGCAGGAAGCCGCTGGTCCCAAATGATATCATGTCCTCCAAAGAGGCTCTTCCTCCTCAAGATTCTACCACCTTCCAAAAGAGCCACAGACCAGATATGAAGCTTTCAAAACTCACATGGGCTTTTGGGGACAATTTATATCCAAACTTTAGCACCTAGCCAAATAAATAAGCATCATTTAAAAAGGTTGACTTCCAGGCTGGTGGGATGGGACAGTGGGAAAAAGTGCTTAACATGTAAGCCTGAGAAATTGAGTTCAGTCCCTGGATCCTGTAGTAGAAGAAATCAACTGCCTTCTAAATGTATTGCCCTGACTTCCACACAAGTGCATGTGTATGCCTATACTCACATACACACCACAAATACACACACATAACAACTTAGAATTAATTGTTTAACTGACTCCTTTTCTCGACTATTTTGTGGAGTAAACTCCCTACAGATTCTTTGTAGAAACTGCTATCATTTATAATAGATGTAAGAATTATAAGCTTAAGTGAGTGTTGGTCACTTTTTCTTTACGCTCACTCATCAGTAAGCAAAGTACAAGCAAAGCAAAGCTTTCCATGTTTTTGATAATTGATTCACCATAGACCATAGACCTGACATATGGGAAGCTGGAGTAAATATCATATGTCCATCTAATTGCCCTAAAAAAGAAACTGGGTGAGAAGTCTCCTATTCCCTGAGGCCCAAATGAAGAAACCACAGTGAGTCCTACCCTCCTCTGTAGAAGGATGCCTGATGCCTCTTAGTTGGAGCAATTATATTTTCTGCTCTTGGTCTTGTTTATGGAGGTTACCCTTTGCACCAAGAAAAGGGACCCCTTGGAAAAAAAAATTCTAGGTTTATAAAAGAAAAACCTTCATATAACAGCCTGGGTTCAGCTAAAGTTATTGCCACTAGCAATTTACTGTCCTTTGAACTTAAATTAAAATCTCAATGTTGATTTCTTTTTTATGTAAAAGCCTCCATAGAAAATATAATTGCTGTAATGAAGATTCATTGCTCTTCATCAGAGATGTATGGCAACTATTTTGTTCAATTTGCTGAGGAATGTCATAGCAAAATGATGGGGATAACCCCTGAAAAAAATCTCCTAAAGATAATTCATAAGTAGAGCAGATGAAACAAAGAGGGGGGGTGGACAATTATCTGTTGAAGCTAAATATTTTGGGTGTCTGACAAAGAAACACAGTGCTCTTCGACAGCCAGCTGAACTTGGGACTCTATCAAAGAAAGCATTTTACTTTCTATTCTTTTGATGATGTCTCATAATAAAATAATAATTTGCATTTCTATGGTGCCTTTCATCTCACAGGACTTTATTGATGCTAAATTATTTAGCTCTAATATGTCTAAAAGAGGTCAGTTTCTTTACCTGCTAACCCTAGGCATGAATGAGGTAAATGGCCTCACTGAGGGCACAGTTCAGAAAAGGTCCTGCAGGATAGCTTCATCTCACCTCCTTGGGATACTTTTTTTTCTCAACTAAACAGTTGTTTCTTTTTCAACTCTGACCAGAATCACAAAATGACATATAAAAAAAAATTACATAGCCAAATAAAAACCTTTGGAAAACAGCATCTCTAGCTGGGAATTATTTCTTTCCTCATTTATTTTTATTATTAGTGAATGTTTTATCCATCTTATTCCCATCTGTTCATTGGGGTGAGAACTGGCTCGAAATTGGGACTTTCATTCTGAACACCATTCAACATGAGGCACAAGTTTCTCTCGCCTCTAAGTAGTCCTGTCTGATTTATGAGAGTAATTCAGAATTTGTGTCTTTAAGTTATACTGAATCTGTATGGAGAGCAGAATATTAATGTCAGACATAATCTCGCATTCAAACTTCCTTGACTAGTCATCCCCACTGAGCCTGAAGCAAGACCTATGAGGCCAGGTTGGGGGAGAGGTTAGAAGGGAGAGCACAGCAATTGTGTTCCTGTTTAGAAGGACTAAGGAAGAATACCTATAATTTAGTGAGCAAAAAATTCAAAATTAAGTATAAACGACCTTTTTCTGATGTGAGCCACCTCCCATGTCAAAATAATTCATTGGAAGGCCATTAGGTTGAAAAGGCTCCAACACCTAGAATTCCTGAATAATTAAACTGAATATCCACTCAATGCAAAGAGTAAAATGAAGCTTACTCTTAAGTAATCAGAAACTACCAAATAATGTCTAAGTAGCCACTAGAAATGAAGCCACTAACTAGATATTTTTCATCCTATCAAATATTTTCTTTGACATACTTCTACAAACTATTTTTTTTTTGGTCAGTTTGGAGGGTTTGATTGTTTCTTGAGACATGGTTTGACTATACAGGTTAGGCTAGCTTGGGAACTCATTATACTGCTCAGGTTAGCCTTGAATTCAAGGGAATCCTCCTGCCTCTGCTTCAAAGGTGCTAGGGATATAAGCAAGGGATGTAGTTTCCATAATCAGCGTTTTATGAATCAAGTATTTGTTATTTATTTAGTTAGTTATGGGAATTAAGTGATATGGTCATATTATCATGTGATATAACAGAAGCCTTTTGAAGGAATTTGTATTTAGATAGAGTACATATTTACTTTTAAAATGTATTATATTGTATTACATGAGGCCATTTTTATGTAAGTCCATAATATACATTGAGAATACTCCCATGCCCTGCTGCCTCTCCCCACCTTTTCTCCGGATCCCATTAGATCCCTTTGTTCTCTGGCTTTATTTTCTTCTCCTTCCATGTCGTCTGACTCACAGGACAATCATTGGCTGCTCAAACAAGGCTTTTAAAAAGGTATTACATATATTGATTGAGTGTGTGTGTGAGCGTGAGTGCGTGCATGTGTGTGTGTGTGTGTGTGTGTGTGTGTGTGTGCAATGTGTTAGACCCCCTAACTAAATCTATAGCATACCCTCTCATCCTCTCACTATGAGGGATGATTATAGCTATCTCCATTTGCCTGTTCATGGCAGTGTCTGAGAATGACTTGCTGGAATCATTTCTCTCCTTCCACTATGTGAGTCCCAGAGATTCAACTCAGATCGTTCAGCTTGGCAGCAAGCGCCTTTAGCCACTGAGACATCTCAGCCATTCCTATTTTGCCAAAATTCAAATGTAACCATATTTACCTCTTGACATCCCCAAAATGCCATGCCCAGAGGGACCATTGCAAAGGAAAATAGTCTTAGAGCTGAGAATGAACAATGACCAGAAAGAATGCTGTCCTGTGTACAAGCTTTGGTAGAATTTGCACAACTTCTTAAATGTTTCCAGAAGGGCATTTTTCTGTGAAGGAGACTGACACCTCCTTTGCATTAACTCTTAAGGAGGAAATAATAATATGTGTATTTTTAAAAATCATCATCTGATAATCTTTGAAGTGGTTTAGAGTGTCATATCACTACCAAGGACAAGAACTAGGACTCAGATCTCAGTCTTTTGAGCAGCAATCAAATTTCTGCAGATTTAGTTCTTGTTTTGACAAGCTGATGATTCTGAAGGAGTCTGTCCTCAATAACCTCAAGTCTGTTAATATCTTACTAGCCAGCTAGCTGACAAAACTGTCACTTTTCTAACTGTCGGATATGCAACCACTGACTACAGTAAACTAAATAAAATTGATTATCATATTATCTCTTTTCATCAGAAGGGAAAATCCATGTGGGGACAAATACCAGAAACAAAGTCTGGTGTCACCAGAGTATAAGAAAATAGCAAATACTGCTGTGTCAATGTTTACTGTTAAAGGAAATTTAATCAGAGTGTAATTGAATATTGTAAGAACAACTTCTTTGTTGCATATGACTATATCTATCTCAAACCACTGTAAACACACACAAACACACACACACACACACACACACAGAGAGAGAGAGAGAGAGAGAGAGAGAGAGACAGAGAGAGAGAGAGAGGATCTGAAAATAAGAGAGGAAAATACTGTAGAGCTCCTACTCCCATTGTTATCAATTCTCCTCCCCCACTGTGTTATGAGAATCATCAGGGTCTACACATTCTGAATGGTGCTCACAGGAAGTAGCTTTGTTTAGAACACAAAAATCACTCACGGTCCAGCTGCTTTCCCCGCTGGACAAAAATGTCTTAGAGATGATGTAATGAAATGCATTTGAATAAACTCCTTACACTGGTGGGAACTATTTTAAACTGAAAGGAAAGAATTTCTCTTCAGTGATGATCTCTTGCTCTTCTGAATGAGCTTGCAGAATCCTTCTCTATCTACTGTTTCTACAACAACTGAACCTCGCCAGCTAGCAGGATAAAATTTAGTCCAATGATATAAAATACAACTATGTACGGGCTTGGGGGAGCCTTCTAACCCAGCCATTCTTCCACACCATCAACTGTACTGTGATTTGCTATAATATTTTATGCCATTCTAGATTTTTCCCCTTAGTTATGTAATTTCCGGATTTTTTTTTTTTTTATTAACAGTGTTAGGTGTTTTGGCTAGAAGTGCCCTTTGTACTCACATGGCCTGGTAGTTCTCTGATGCATTTGGTCTTTGATTTCATCAAGTTATATTGCCATCCTTGGATCAACACCCCTACTGACCGTTCACTTCAATGACCTCTCTCATGGTATTGCCCGAAACAATGCCATATATTTATTTTACTTTCTCAGCTCCATTCTCTAGTCATTTACTTTATTTTCTTATCATCACCAATAGTCTATGTTGCAGGATTATGTGAAAATATATTTCTTATCTATTTCTTTATATGAATGTGAATTCTACCACACAAAGAGCAGCAAAAGTAAAGAAATATGGACCACTTTGGCCAATTCATGAAACAAAATTCACACCCCAGTCACACACATACATGTATACACACACACACACACACACACACACACACACACACACACAAAGAGAGAGAGAGAGAATATGAGGGGGAGTATAGAACACAAGGCCCCAGGAATGTCTCTAATCTCTTTAGTTCAACTCCAAAAACTCACCACTAAAATATGTGGCCAGCACACAGGATGCAAGACTTCCTCTGTGCACTTTCTACCATATTCCAGTACCTAGTTCAACAGGAAAGAAGCTGCCTGGAAGATCAGTATTCATCACTGATATCTGAGGTCTTATCTCCATTAAGGAGGCAAAAGGGTGCAGTGGGTCTGTGGTTCCCAAAGTGCAGCTCTTCCTTAAGGAACCAATCTCCATCACTAACCCAAATGCTCTGGAGATGTATCTGATGCCCAGATCCCTTTCTTAATAAGCTTTAAGGGTGATTCTGTTATAGTCACAGAATCGAGTCTTGAGTTACCCACTGAAATTTCCAGCTTCTTGTATTCCAGAACAAAGAATTAGACCAGGAGAATATTGACAGTGATTGAAACAGTTAGGAAGTGGAGGAAATCCCTAAGAAAGGAAGGGGCTAGAGAGCTGGGAAAGGTCCAAGGCTCAAAACCTGGGTAACTCCTCCCCAACACATACATACACTGTGATTTTCCATGTCATTTAAGTAGAACCTACCTTTCATCACATATGTATATCGCTTTCTTTTGGACCACATTCTTCATTTCTTTTACGTAGCCCTGGTGGGGAAAAAGTCTCCAGTTTCTGCAAAGTGTCTCCTTTTATATGTATATTTTGATGCCTCTCTCCTCTCTATGCCTGACACTCCTGCCACAACTCTGAAATATTGTAAAGTTTGAAAAAGAAAGAACTAAAATTATTTTAAGCAAGAAACTTCTTAACAGGAGTCCCAGAAAGAAATGATGGCTAAACTTGTGGAGATGTTTTTGAAAGCCAGAGCCACAATTGATCACTTTCCTCATTGAAAAAAGTCGGACCCTTAGCGCCAAGAAGCAGAAGTGTAGGCTCAGTGGCACACCAGCATAGAAAAAGCTGAACGCAACTTGACATGGGTTCCCAGGGAAGCTCTAACTGCTCCTGTTTTAGTGGTTTGGGTTGTTAGGATGATATAGACACTGTTTAATTATTGAGTCTTCACAGATCATTATTGTCTGAATGTAAATATTTCCCACAAGCACATGTGTGTGAACAATTGCTCTGCAGCTGGTAGTGCTGACTTAGAAATTCTGGAGCCTGTGGGGAGTGGAGATTCAGGTCTAGAGAATTATAACTAAGCCCATACCAGTCCTGTGATGTATGAGCATACAGTTTCAGCCATCTCTTTCTACCAAGTGGTTACCAAGCATAATATCTTTCCCCACCATGGCAGCCTGAACTACCTCAAACCATAAGCCAAAATCAACCTTGCCTTCCTTCAGTTGATTCTCTTCCAGTATTTAGTATGTACTGCATGGATGTCCAAATCCATTTGTAAATCAATCCTGACTGTTTTTCTCATATCTTTATTGTTAGTTGATTTCCAGGCCTCTAAATCTTTGAAGTCCATATGTTGAAGGAAAGATTTTTTTTAACAGAAACTGTGTGTCTTAGACTGTTCATCTGAATTATGTTCACATCAATAGGACTTCTTATAAGTTAACTGGTAGACACTCATTTGAAGAGGTTTAAGGAGTAGGATTTCTGGAAGGAGAGCGTAAGACATTAAAAATCTATATAAAGCATTTCATCTTAGGCTAGCGACTTTGCTCAAACTGTAAAAGCTCTTACTGTGCAAGCATTGTGACATGAATTCAATCCCTGGAACTCATGTAAAAGTGGAAGCACAGAACTAACTTCACAAAGATTTCCTTTAACCTTCAAATACACACCATGACATCTGCACTTCAAACAAACATCATATCCACAACAATAATAAATAAAACGTGAAAACATTTCATCTCATCCCATTAATAACTTATAAAAACGATATTGGCCACATTGTCCTATCAATGAAGGAGCAGGTAATGAGAAAGCAGACTCACACTACTGACAATACATAGAAGACCTAGATTCATACCCAGGGAGGAAGGTAAATGAGGTAGAGTGCTTAAAGTACAAGAAAGCATGAGGGAGAAGTTAGTGCTGAGGTTAATGGGCAGAGGAAACAAAATCTCTGTGGTATCCACGAGAGACAGGGGAATTCTCCAGTAGTCATACGAACAGCAGACTCAGACATAGATCAAACAAGTGGGATTACAACTTCATCTTTTACTTCCTGGGAAACTTCTAGAAAATTCCCAAACCCAGGAAAATCTTTGCTTTTCTTATTTTTATGGTTTGAATGCAAACTGTCCCCTACAGGTATATGTGACTGGTCCTCAGCAGGTGGTGCTCCTTTCAAAGATTGTGGATCCTCTGGGTGATGCTTCCATCTGGTATGCATAAGATGTTAAGGGTAATACTTTCAAGTCTTTGATTTCTGGTCCATCATGAGATGTTATGCTACCTATTCCTGCTTCCATGGAAGTGCTCTGCCATGCCTTCCAGTCAGTGGTAAACGAACCCTCTAAAATAATGAGCCAAAATAAATTTCTTTTTTTCCCCTTAAGTTGTTTCTGTCTGGTTTTGTAGTCATAGCAATGAGCAAAGTAACTAATGTATTTATTTGCAGAAAGTGGATAAAACTATCGGCATGGGTTTTCATTTAGACTGAGGTAAAAGAACATGTGTAAAGTTGTAAGCATAATGTGACTCCCTGACACATTCCTGTCTTCTTAGTGAGCTGGTTAGAGTGTGCTCTCAGGTAGATCTGCTACAAGGAGTCCTCAATCAGCAGCAAGCAGAATGCACTCCTTCAATGATGCAGAGAGGGCTGTGGAGGTATTTTCAAATCTGGCAGCTAAAGAACAAAAGCTGATGAGGTCATGGAGACTTGTCAATACGGACCTTCCAGCTCTTTCATTTCAACCCCAGAGGCCTTCTGGATTTGACAATGCAAGAAAAATGATGTCTGGTTTCCCCCAAAGGATCAATTTTCTATAAAGGGAAAACCATCAGGTTAGCACCCAACATGCAGGCTCATTCATCTGCCAAGTGAGTCAAATTCTAGTGGAGGTTTTATCCATAGGATTTCAATACACAGTTTATGGATAATATCTTGTGAAAAGAAATGAGTTATAGTTTTTATTCACAGGAAGCCCATAATGGTTTCAGTATTAGGCCACTTGTCACTGGAAGGGGTTCAAATTAACTACAGACACAAGGATAAAGAGAGGTGAAGTCTAAATCTGATGACTGCAAATAAAATAGCTACTTACATGCTTCCTTTCACATCTGTATCAGTTCATCCATTTAGTAATTCTACCTTGGGAGAGAGCCAGCTGGGTGAGTGGGAGAAGTCCTAACTTCCTTGTCCTGTATCTAGGAATGTCCCTCACAATAAGACCCTAATTCTTTTCTACATGGGTTGAAATATATTGTGCATAATTGTCTTTCCAGACATTTTCCTTACAGAGGCTCTATATAAAGACTGTGAAAAAAAGGTTTACCCTCAGACCACATTCAAACAGAAAGACACATCACTACTACTATTTGATACCTGTGGCATTTTATCTAGTCATGGGAACATTAAGAATAGTGAAGTGTAAGACAACAGACAACAGGGATCTGACATGACTTATACTGTACAGGATGCATCTTTGAAGGGCAATTTGAACAATCAGTCATCCAGTGATGTCATCTGAGGAGAAGCTGAATACACATCTCTTGAGAAACATCTCCCTCCCACACCTTACTTATTTCCCAATGTGTGAAATTCCTCCTAGTGATGTTGTCCCTCTGCCTTGGATTACATCCATAGCTCTCAAGTTAAAGTCAATGGAACCCACCCTTCCATTGAGTCCAATAAGGTAAGAACAAGACTCCTGAGAGGCAGGATATAAGGTAGCCTTGTGCATGTTAACCTCTGTATTAGTTACTTTTCTCGTTGCATGACAAATGTAGGTCAGGAACAACTCTAACAAAAATCTGTGTGCACGTGTATGGTTCATGCACATTTGGAGATCAGAGGCTGACACTGGTTATCTTTTTCTACAATGGCTCACCTTATTTAGGGGAGAGGGGATAGAGTCCCTCACGGAGTCTTATCTATATCTTTTAACTAAGCTGATTGGCTGGCGAACTCCTGGAGTCCACTTGTCTCTGGCTCCTAATGTTAAGGTTACAAATACATGCAGCTGTGCCTGGACTTTAACGGGTGAAAGGCAACCATTGAGACATCTCCGCAGCCTGACATAAACAATTTAATTAAGGAAGGGCTTATTTTAGATAAGGGTTTCAGAGGACTGTAGTCCATCATAACAAAGAAAGAACAGCAGAGTTCATGGTGGTGGGATCATGTGGCAATTGCTTTTTCACATGAGAGCTGTGATAGTTTTAATTGACAACTAGACATAATCCAATACCACTTAGGAAGAGAAACTCAATGACAGATCTTCTAAATCAGTTGTCTTGTGGGTGTGTCTATGGCGTGGGGTGGGGGTTGGCTTTTAATTGTTAATTAATGTAAGAATACCTAGTCCACCTTGGGAGGCACCATTCCCTAGATAGGAGATTTTGGTCTGTATAAGTATAGAGAGTGTACAGAGCATGCAAAAGTATGTTTGCATGTACTCTTTCTCTGCTCTTACGTATGGGATATGATGTGATTAGCTATTTTGAGTTCTTGGCATCTTCACTTCTTTGGGGAAGGACTATAATCAGGAACTGTGAACTAAAACAAACCCTCTCTCCTTTAGGTGAGGTTTTTGGATGGGTTTTCATCATAGCAAAAAAAAAAAAAAAAAAAAAAATGGAGCTAGAACAATACCTAACCAGTGGAGAAAATTGGGTCAGAATCAAGATCTAAAGCCTTACATGTAGTAATCTATTCCCACAAGTCGGGCACCACCATATAAAGGCTCCTATCCTTAAAAAGAGTTAACCTTAATTTTGTATCAATATACAAAGATCTATACCAATGTAGCCAAATATAACTTTAATTTCATATCAGTTTACAAAGATATAAGAGTAGATTCAATAATCTTCCCCTTTATCTTTCCTATATCACGTCTATATTCTCTTTTTTTCTTTTTTCTTTTTTTATTAGTAAACCAATTAATTTATTGTGGTTACACCAGAGGCAGAAATGACTCAGAGACACACCAACATGGCTTATAGCTAATGAAGGCTTAAAACTTGAAGCACACAACGCAAACTATCAGCAGCTCAATCAGTGAGTATTTTCTAGGCAGCTCGGGTTGTCTGAACCTCTTCTAGGCAGTTCAACCTATCTGGAACTCTGCCAGAAATACATAGACAATGACTTCATTTGTTGAGAGTTCTTTTCAAGTGTTTTCCATCTACATAAGGGAGAAATAAGGATAGAGAAAAGAAATTACTGGGTCTAGCCTCATAAGCCTTGTTTATCAAGACCACTTAACAGCTTGTAACCAATCCCTCTAAATGATAACAAACATCTATAACCCATCAAATGACCAAAACAATCACCTACCCCACCTTCTATAGTGTGGCTTCACTCTATTTATTTATTTGTTTGTTTGTTTACCTCAAGTTATACGTCCATCACAATGCCCTCCTTTCAGCCCTCCTGGTTCCACCCTTCCACCCTCTCCTCCCTCTCCCACCCATCCCACTCCTCCAATGTGGAGCATCCCTAGATATCAGCCCCCCTCAGTTAAACAATCATATGAGGGCTAAGAGCTTCCTCTTGCGCTGGAGGCTTACATGGCAGCACCCTTAGGGCAAATTGTCCCATTAATAGGTAACAAAATCTATGTTCCTGATCCTTTTTGTGTGTTGGTTGTAGGATAGTTATCCTGTACTATATGGATAAAATCCAATTATAAGTGAGTAGATGCCATGCACATCTTTCTGAGTCTGGGTTAGCTTACTGAGGATGAGCTTTTCTAGTTCCATCCATTTGGCTGCAAATTGCATGATTTTCTTGTTTCTGATAGGTGAGTAGTATTCCATTGTGTAAATATACCACAATTTTTTTATCCATTTGTTGGTTGAGGGACATCTGGGTTGTTTCTAGTTTCTAGTTATTACAAATAAGGCTGCTATGAACATAGATGAGGAAGCGTCCTTGTGGTTTGGTGAGGAATCATTTGGATGTATACCCAGAAGTGGTATGGCTGGGTCTTGAGGTAGAGCTATTCGAAGTTTTCTAAGATATCACCAGACTGATTTCCATAGTGGTTGTACAAGTCTGCACTCCCACCAGCAATGGAGGAGTGTTCCCCTTTTCCACAACCTTACCAGTAAGTGCTGTCATTTGAGATTTTTATCTTAGCCATTCTGACAGGTGTGAGATGGAATCTCAGAGTCATCTTGATTTGCATTTCTCTGATAATTAAAGATGTTGAGTATTTCTTCAAATGTCTCACTTCCATTTGAGATTCCTCCTTTGTAAATTCTTGGTTTAGCTCTGTTTCCTATTTTTTGATTGGATTATTTGGGCTCTCTTAAAATTACTTCCTGTAGAAGATGAGCATTGAAGAATCTCCAGTGGGAGATGATTGAATTAGTTGCAAGTCTATCTCTTGGTAGGAAAAGTCCCTTGCCCCAACTGTAGACAGAATGCTGTCCAAAAAGGACAAAACCTGGAAGCAGGTAAGTCGACAGCCTAGCTCTGCCAAGACAGGGTAGGTAAGTCCTTCATAACCCCTGCTCTACAATCAATGTCTGTCAGAGAAGTGGGGCCAAACAACTGAAGAGCAATGCTGTAATGTACGGAGAGAAAATGGGAACTGTCAAGGCAGCCACTGGTATGTCATTTCTTAGTTTGGGAAGCTGCAGACCCTGTACTTCCTATAAAATCAGATATATTTATCCCTCTCAGGTCTCTGAGGTGATTGAAGAACAGATAGATAAAGTCTCATAATTAAATTTTGAGTTGTTTAGGAGTTAAGAGAGTGTTATACATTTAAGAAGATACTTTTAAAATTGTGTTGCAATTAGTATGAATGTTGAGTCAGATATAGAACTTTAAACTCATGGAGATGTTTAGATAGTAGAATGCTAAAGTCAGGTACCAAATACATATGGACTGGTCATTGGGAATGTATGTTAAGCCATATAACCCTCATAACTGTGGCCTAATTACCTCTGTTGTACTGTATTGTATTTACTATTATAAGAGAAAGATCCATTTGTTGGACTGAAAGGAGAAACTGTAGGGGGAAATAAGATATACCTTATACTTAAAAGAAAAAAAAAGGAAGAGGATGGGGGGTTGAGGGTGGGATGGTGGGACTGGAGGGGGAATAGGGAGGGGACTGCAATTGAGATGTAACTTGAAGAAATAAAAGAGGAAAAAAAAGAATAGAAAGATCACAAAAAATTACTTCCTGCTGATTTGGGATATAAGAAACTTGTTTGGGGTACCAAATAAGAATGAAAAAATGGCTAAACAAGTTAATAGTAACATTTGTTGTCCAGTCTTTTTGTGATCAGCAATTTAAATGTCCTGAGAAGTTTGCAGACAGAAGCTGAACTTTGGGTGGGAAAGTTCAGGGCTTTACTGAAGTCCTGGTTGAAACAGTTTGTGAGGCTGTTTTGAAGTTGCTCAGCATGTAGAATTTTGAGGAAACAGCTATTGAGGCAGTCTGTGAGGCTGGACCATCCGGGCTACTTGCCTTGTCTTTCATTTATGGTCCCTTTTCTTAAGAAGTTTCAGTTGTCCAGTGGTCTCTGGACTCCTTAGCTGGATATTTTTAATCTCATGGAAAGATAAGAACAGAACCCTGCCCTAATCCTAACTCTGAGATGTTCCTTTTTTGGTAGGTAATATCTTTCCTAGAACAAATTGGGTTTTTTGGCAATAGAAAATGTATTGTCTTTCAATTAAGAATAAAAATATTCCTTTGAAATTTTGGAACTAAATATACCTTTAAATGTATGTATTTTGAGATCACAAAAGACATTCACTTTGAATTTCAGTGTACCTTTTGCAAGTGGTTTTCAAACTTAAATCATTATAAATCCTATGTGCCTTCCTCTGCCTCCTAAATGTTGGGATCAAAGGCATGTGCCTCCCAACTTTTAGGATTAAAAGTGTGAACCACCACACCTCAATGTAAGTTTTTCTCTATTTGGAACTTTCTCTGTGTTAGGCTGGCCTTGAACTCAGAGATCTGCACGCCTCTGTCTCCAGTGTGTTGGGATTAAAGGTATGAACCATCACCACCCTGCTCATTGTAACTCTAGAATTTAGAAGACAACTAATTCTATAGTGATCTTCCTGTGTCTCCTGGGATTAAAGGTATGGGGTAACACCACCTTGTTCAAATATTTTACTGTAATAACCCTTAAATTACTTACAACATTTTAAATCTCTTAACTGTATTTTAGTACCAAGCAATGAAAATATCATTTATATATGAGATGAAAACTTACAATCTGATATCCACGAAGGTGTAAGCTATATAGTAACCTACAGTCTAATATTCTAACACAAAATTAAGACCATTTTCATTCATGACAGTAAGGCAAGTATGTCTTTGGTAAATTGTGAAGTTCTAGGCTTTTGAAAATAACTATCACAAACTGTTTTGGATAATTAAGAAATTCAAACTAATAGTGTGGAGCTTGACTGACTCCATCTTGGAAAAAAAAAAGATTCCATTGTATATTAGGTTTGACTCAGAGTTGACCTCCAGTTCCAGGAAAAACAACAAAATATACCCAACCTTGTATTCTAGGGGTGTTCCCTAGTCATAACTGGACAGCTCACTCTGAGAAAGCACCCAAAAAAGTCTAAACTAACTTTCTGTTGGTCAAGCTGACTGATAATGGTATGGCAACAACAAGAAGCCAATTAGGGATAGGCAGGTTTGTCTGTCCAAATATCATCCAATCCTATGTTAGAAACTCCTTTCTTTGTTTAAGACCCTACATAAACCCTATATTTTTGAAGTTTGAGATTCTCAACTTGAACTGCTGTATCAGTTAGCCTTGGGAGTCCAAGCTCAAACTTGAATACACAACCCTCATGCATTTACATTGGAGTTGGCTCTTGGGTGGTCTTTGGGGTCTCAAGAACCAGGCAAAATAATAGTCACTCAAATTTGTCATTTTGTTAGGTACTAGTTTAGTGTTTAACATGTTTCCTATGTTAATCAGATATTAAGATGCTACGAGACAAGCAACATTTGCTTATTCAAATATATGGAGCTATACTGATGATCTTCAAAAACCTCAAGAGATCTGTAAATATGGCATTTGAAGATGGTTCCTTCTTCTTTTTTTTTTTTTTGATTTTTTGAGACAGGGTTTCTCTATGTATCCATGGCTGCCCTGGACTTACTTTGTAGACCAGGCTGGCCTTGAACTCACAGAGATCTGCCTGCCTCTGCCTCCCAAGTGATGGGATTAAAGGCATGCACCACCATGCCTGTCTCTAAAGATGTTTTCTTATCTTAAGATTTTTTGATATTGAGACATGTCAGTTCTTTACATTGTTTAGAAATTAAAAGGATGTTCTATGTCTACGAAGATGTTTTTAAGTTGGTAATGCAAGTTAGGATGGAAATTGAGTTAGGTACAGAACTATAAACTCATCAAGATACATAGATAATAGAATATTCTTATTAGTTTCCAAATACATATGGACTGGATATTGGGAATGTTTGTCATACATTATAGTTTTTTTCATAATTCTTTCCTAATTGCTCTTATTGTTTTATATTGTAATTATTGCTATAAGATAAAGAGCCTTTTATTGGACAGAAAGTGGGGGATGTGGAAAAGAAAAAAAGATACACCTTTAAAAAAATCCAAAGACAGGTATAGGTAAAGCATTTGCTTCACATCTTTCTTAAGAATGAAAGTTTTAAATATAAAAAGAATAGCTAAATGACAGAAGTTTTTGAAAGAATCCTAATCATACTCAAATATTTACTAATTTGTACATTTTTATACATTTATGTGTATTTCTTCATCTGTCTGTCTCTGTTTCTGTCTCTTTCTTTCTGTGTGTGTGTGTGTGTGTGTGTGTGTGTGTGTGTGTGTGTGCATATGTATACCACATGTGTGTATTTGTCATTAAAGGTATAGAAGATGTCTGATTCCTTAGATATGGATTAGTGTAGTTGTGAGCCACTTCACATGAGTACTGGGATCAAAACTTAGGTTAGCTAGAAGATCAGTAAGCACTATGAACTGCTGAGCCACCTCTGCAGCCTATTTTGTCCATGTATTTATACGAATATTAAAAAATAGAATTTTGTTTAAGATATTCAATGGCGCTACTGATTCTGTGACAACTGAAATCACCATCATCAGTTCTAGGTTGTTAAACTTATTCAAATCATTGCACTGACATGGACCATAGTGTTGGAACAAAGTAACTAGGAACTAATTAGATTATTTTTCTGATACTTAGAGAATATATTAAAAATACGTAATTTTTTGAATTCTTCAAATCACCGTAACATGGGATTTTCTCAGTTTTAAATACACTTCTAATATGGAGAGCTATGCCCATTTCACTGCATTAATCTTTCAGTTCAGCAATATGTTATATTATTTTGTAATGAGTGCCATATATGAGTGCTCTATGAAGAAGTAAACTTGCAGATGTGCAAAAAAGGCTCCTAACCTTCAGCATGGCGCTACAACCTTTGAACCAAAAATTAAAACTTTGACCTTATGTGGGGGGACATTACAGACTCAAAGTATAATAATCCCTCAGATGCAGGACAGATATGTAATATCTCTTCAGGACTATTAGCTAATTCAGAATCACCTAAGAAAGTGTATTTTACACACATCACAGCATAATAATGTTCAGACAGGTTTCAAACACTGGTTGGATGATTCATGTTAGTTTTATGTACCAGATTCAGAACTATAATGTGTCCATAGCTGGCATAGTAAGTTGTGGGATATCAGAAGTACGTGTATGTTTTTGGATAATTCTACAAAGATTCATTTCAATATTCATATACAATGTGTGGAGATAAGCTAGGACAAGGTGCTATTCAGTACCGTCCACTAGATATATTTTCCTTTCCCTAGAGCATAAAAGTGCTGATAAAGATTTATGTAGATCTTTGCACGACAGTAACATTTTCCAAAATTCTTTAATCTCTTTTTTTTCACAAAACTATAAAAATGTTCCATGGGACCCACTGAATATGAAAGAGCTTCACTGTTAGAACTTTTGAATACAGGAGAGAGAGAATGTGTGTGTGTTTATATGCTCATATGGAGGCCCAGAGGAAAAACTTCAGTGTTATCCTCAGAAATGCTGTCTACTTCAGAAACATGAGTTTAACATAAGGTCTATCATTGAGCTGCAGCTCACCAATTAGGCTAGTCTGTCTGTCTGTCTGTCATCAAAGCTCCAGAATCCATCTGTCTCTGTTAATCTACAATAGGATTGCAAATGCATGCCCTCACCATGCCTAGCATTTCATTTAGCTTCTGGAGATCAAACATGGGTCTCAGCTGCTTTACTGACTGACCCACCTCCGCTATCCCAGGTCCTAGTCAAAGTAGTTAAGAGGTCTGCACTTGACTTGATGCCCCGTCATAGCTACAGCAGTGCAGACATTTGTCTATTAGTCAGGGAATATCTACTAAGATTATACATACATGCACACACACACATAACACACACACATACACACAAACACACCCACACATAACACACCCACACACATAACACACACAAACACACCTACCCACACATAACACACACACACACATACACACACACAAGCACACACACTTGCACACATAGACAGAAGGGAGATTTAGATGTAATGTCAGCAGCTAGCGCAGGATTCTGGAAAGCCTACAGAAAACTTCTTGCCCCTAATGATCCTCATGTCTTCATGTCACTTTGTATAACCTTTTTCTTTTTAACTATAGTATTGAGAGTTGTCACTTCTAAGAATAGGTTATAAGGGACTGTAACTTTTGCCTTTTTTTCTTTTCTCTCCCTGGGTTTTCCTCTATACTGTTATTCTAGAGGATCCACTGTGTGAGGACTAGTGGGTAGCAAACAGTCTAGAGGTTACTAATGCCATAAGTCCACCAACCCGGGAGAGACAGAGTCCTGGCTATATCCATGGAAGGGAGCTTAGAAGCAGAGAACACCAAAGTAGAACTTTCCAACAAGACCTCTGTCCTGATCATTAGCCTTTAAGGAGCCCTGAGCCAGCACAGCTCCACAGAGATTCATGTTCCACAGAATATGTCAGATGATAAATATGCATTGTTTCAAACTGCCAATATTGGGACAACTTGTTATACAGCAGGAGACACACTGGTCTGTTTGGCATTTGAAGCCACCATAAATATTTTTTTTTGTTCTGTTTTCTTCAACAAGATTGCCATCAGCCTTTCTCCGTGACTGTCCGACTCTATTTTTCGACATCAAGTAAATTTCTGTCAAGACTCTGAACTATTCTGATTATTTCAGTGCGTGTTGAATTTTTCATCTAGAAGACACAGAATCTATTGTCTAGACAAGGCCAGATTGTCTTTGATCACTCATTCCTGACCTTTGAATAGCATAGCCCAAGGTAGACTGCACATGGGATTGACTGACAGCTGTTCTAGATGTGGGACTCAGCACCATGCCTATGTTAAGTGAATACTCTGTCCTAGAGGTACTTCTCCAATGCGTTGTTATTATTGTTGCTGTGGTTACTTTTCATTTTGAAGCAGAGTTTTGCTAAATTACACAGGTAGTCTAGACGGGCTTTGAAGGTGAGATCTTTCTGCTTCAGCTTCCCAGCTAATGGAGTTTCCAGGCATGAGACATCATGCTTTTTTGTTTTTCATTTTTATGTTTATCTTTTATGTACTCATTACAACTCTATTAATCGCCTCTAATACTTGTTTTGAATTTTTTGAGAACTTAATGCATTGTTATTTATTATAGACATTGTACTGTACAATAGACCTCTTGAATTTATTCCTGTTATCTAACTGCAATTTTGTAGATTTGACTAACGTCTGTCCAATCTTCCTCAAACTACACTCAGAGCCCCTGTAACTACCACTCTGCTACTACTTCCATGAGTTCAACATTTTCAGGTATCTCATATAAGTAAAGTAATGCAGTAGTTATCTTTATATGCTGAATTGAACAGTATATTTCCTTTATCCAGTCATCTGTTCTTTCATACCTCTGCTGGTTCCATACTCTGCCTATTGTGAGTAGTGCTATAAGAAATATGGGTTTATGGATTGCTCTTTGACATATGAATATCTGTTTCTTGGGGTAGATTTCCAGAAGTGAGATTCCTTGATCCAGGAAGAATTTAATTACAAACAGATGAATTGTCATAACTAGTAGGATTCACATTTCTTTAAAAGCAAAACTGGAGGAAACGAGAGGTTGGAATTTGGGTGAGGATTGGTTATCCAAATAAGGCATTATGAAACTAAGAGTAAAAAGTAAAGAGGAGATAACAACTGGAAATCAGGACCAGAAAAATCTACAAAGCAGGAAGAAGACTGAGCAAGGGGTGTAGAACTTGGGGAAACCAGCAAGGACTTGGCACTTGGAGCTGTGTTTGCTGGATTGGCTCAACTTTCCTCTGAGAATACCTCTGTTGATCTCAAAGAGCAACACCCAAGGGAAAAAGTCTGGTATATTGTGATGCACATGTGCATGCACGCATGTGTGTGTGCACACATGTGTGCTTCCGTGTGTGTGTGTGTATGTGTATGCTGAATTACTTTTAATTTAGTAATGGCTCCCAAGAAAATGGGAAGCTGGTAAAATGCAGTCCTTTGAAATCCACTTGGTAAATATTCCAGAATATGGAAATAGAACCCTTGCTCATTCCTTGCCTTCTTGGCACTCTTTAAAAACAAAAAGAATATTTATATCCATGACTAACGGTTCATTTATAGACTCAGCCCTACTCCTAAAGCTATAGAGCAAATTTTAAAATGTGCTAAAATGTTAAAAGTCAATTTATTTTGATGACTACTTAGGCTTAGTTTGCATTCAATTTAGCAAAGAAAAACAACACCACATTGAAGAGGAATGCAAAGGTATTATAAACAACCTAATAAGCAAGATGTTGTTTTCATTTGGTTCATATTAAAAGCAGACTTAAAGAATTATGCAAATCTATACTTAATACCAAATACGTTTATGTATTTGGTATTACATTTCCAATTCATAAATATTAAGAAGATTTCTGGATAAACTACTTTATTTCCTCACATAAGGTGTAATTCTAACTATGTAACACTTTAGGCAAGCCAGGCTTAGTCAAGTTATATCTATATACATAAATAACTTTTCCTAAATTAATTTAACAGACTAGAAATCAGTAAATATGAATATTTTGGATTTTGGCTGTTGCTGTTGCAGTATTTACAACACCAAGCTACTGATATGACAAAAGTTCTCATTTTCTATAGTGTGGGTTGTTACCAAGATGACAGTGTGAAAAGGTTATTTCAACTGTCAGTCATTATAGACTGCTAGTTGATGCCCCTAATAAAATTTAAATTCAGATATTTTAGAGAAAGGGTCCTATTTATACTGGCTACAACCATATTAGAAGAAAAAAACATAGCAAATTAGGTATATTTAGTTATTTTTTTTCAGTGTAGCCAATAATTTGAAACACTACTGCCAACATTTTTGGAGATTGACTCATCTTGTTTTGTGACCAGGGCAACCCCTTCACCATCCTTAACATCTTCATTCTCTTAGCTGTGCCTTTTCTCCAAATTAATTTAGATAAAACTCCTAAAAGAAGAGTGAATGAAATATTTTTAAATAGTGAAGCAAAATTGCAAATAATCTGCAAGAGAAAGAATAAAGCGTATGAACAGAAGGAAACTTCCTTTACACAATCAAATTTGAACTGAGAGCATCTGAGAAAGTGGGATATGCTAAGCCTTGGATTTCCGGTTGTATTTTCTTTACTTTTGCAGTTTAACTAAGCATCTTGCAAGGAGCAGTATGCAGTTAGATGGGGCTTGTAATTCGATTGGAATGTTGTGACTACACCTGTTGTTCTTATTATAAATGCCTAATTCTTAGTTGAACCTATTTGTCACAATAATATCCTGTAGTGAAGACTTCTACCAGATAATTGCTTAGAATGTAAACAATACAACATTCCTTTTAACTGTTTTAACTGGGATGCCTTCTAATTTTAACACCTACCTTTTGTTCATATATTATTGGGTAAGGTAACTAACTAAGAGCCACTGAACAGCCTTTCATTTGTTACTATTTTTCTACTGTGATCTGAAATTAACAAGCAATATTTAATGCCTGCCACCCTCTTATTTTTATAAACATCAGCTCCTATTGTTTTCACACAAGTTGGAAAGAAATATTGAGCTCAGTCTTTTTGCTGTGAATACTGTTGACGGTGTTAGTAAAATGTTCTTCTGATAACACCAGAGAAAGCCCTGTCCTCTTCATATTTGGTCTCACCAAGAGTTGCTCATTGTTGGCTCAGCAGGAACATAGTGTATTATTTACCTTCCTTGTTATTTGTGACTTCTAGAATCTAGCAAAAGCAATTCAAAGAAGGAATACATTTATTTTCTGGTACATTTTAAGGTTACAGTCCTTCATGGTGGGAGGACATAGTAGCAGGAGCAGGAAGTGACTGGTTACATTGCATTCCTAGTCAGGAAGCAGAGAGAGATGAACACTTGTAACCAGATCCATTTTTCCTTTTGTTCTCCAGAACCACAGCCCTTGAAATGTTGTCACACACATTTAAAGTGTGTCTTGCTACCTCAATTAAGGTAATCTAGAAGTTTCCTTACAGACATTCATAGAAATTTGTCTGCTAGGTTGAATCAAGATCATGCCAAATTGACAATCAAGGTTAGCCATCATGGGAAGCAAATGTGGTCTTCAATCCTATTTTTTCCCTCCCCTTCTTCCTCATCATCGTTTCATCTTGTTGCTGTCCAACATTTATGGAGGAGTTATTATGATCAACATACTCACTTTTTAATGAATAAATATTAAAAATTAGATAAATAAAATTTTAGGATGTTAATAACTTATCTGTTGTTGTACATCTAACAAGTTATGAGGCTGGGATTTAATAAGTATTATCTGTCCCTATGTAGCACGTACTGTTACCCATTCACTTTATGTCTTTTCCAGTCTGGCACACTCAAGGGAGCATAATAATGTCATTGGAGACAGCATCAAGACAAGGGACTCTTTCCCCAGAGTCACCTTTTGTGCCCATAAAGCCCCTTTAGCTACTTCACAGGGCCACAGGGAAGGTAGTTACCGCACTTTTCCTGGGGGCCAGTAGCTTTCCACAATTTCCACTAACATTAATCTCTATGGCGGGGTGAGGAAGTATAGCGCCTCCAACGGCTCTACAGACAGCAAGCACTTGGGAAGCCCTCTCTTGTTTTTGATTCCTGTTCCTTCAATGATGGCAGCTCACTTGTTCTGAGAAGAAAATCTCATTTTCATTCCCACATCCTTGCCACAATCAGCTCTCAGCTCTCCCTTGTCTTAAGGAAGACAAAGACTCAAGCAAGCCCTGTCTGTCCTGAGGGAAAATGGATTTGTCATAGAAAGTTTTATGTGAACTAAAGACTAGAAGCTTTTCAGTTCTAGTTGTTGAAGATTGTACAGAACAAGGGCAGGGAGAGATGAAATAAGGAGAGGGATGAGGTGAATGAGGCCAAAGCATCACTTGAAGGCAGCGACTGGGCCTGATGAATATGAACTTTGTTGAGGAGTTCACTTGATAGAGTCTTGGAGGTCTGGGCAGTTGTGGAAGAAGTTGTGGAATCACAAGAAACTAAACTAGACAAGCATATCCAAGAAGCTTTGCTCAAATACTAGGAAGCTCCTAGAATCGCATGCCCAGCCTAAAACCTGTTGCCTTGCCGGGCAACCGTCTCATCATTAGATGTAGAAGTATAGCCTACCCATGCAGTAGTTCATCATTGGCTTCATTTGACCCCTGGATAAGATATAAGTTGCTATTAGTGCCCATGTAGCACAGCATATGGATGCCACTCATCCCACACAGTCTTAGAATTCACAAAGTGGGATGTTAGAACACCTTGTATGGTAATGGCCATATGTTATTCTTGGATTCAATAAGTGTGAGATTCCTGTGTTGGGACCATTGGTTAATTAGAGCCCCCAAAGACAACCGTTTTTGTCAGTTAATATGATAGTTGTTGTTACAGTCTCTTGACTTGCAAGAATTGCACATAGCTAAGAAAGGTTGCATGCAACTGTCATCGCTATAGCTTGGAACATGTAGCAGGAGGATTACCATAAATTTGAGACTACCCTGAGTTACATAGTGAGTACCAGTCCAGCCAGGGCTACACCTTGTCTCAGAGCAAGACCTCATCTCAAAAACAGGAAAAAGTACTACATGATGTTTCCATTGAATCACAAGACTGAAACTAAACAGTGTTTGAGATGTAAACATGCAGGTGTCTTAAACAGAGAGCTGTTCCTAAAATATTATGAATCATCACTCCAGAGGTTAGAATTTGCTAATTAGTCACTATTTTATTAGGTCAGCCATGTACTTGTAAAAATAGATTATATGTATGTTGTATATGCATTAGTGTGTTCATGTATGTGTGCATATGTGTGCATAAGTATGTTCATAGATATGTCTATCAAAGATAGTTCTTTGTAAAAATGTCCTAGATGATTTACATTTCCCATTCCCCAGTAAACATTTCTCCAAAGCTAAGTATAATATGAGTAGCTGATTAGAACATATCTAAAATAAGTTTAGTTCATTAAATGATAAGCTTCTAGCAACTAAAAGCCAGGTGTTGTACTAAATATTGCAGACTTGTTTTTTTCTTTTTAAAGCACTTCTGGTATAACCTTGAGATTTTTGAAACTTCAAAATATGTACTGAGATCCTACTGTCCATTGTAACTATGTTTGTTTGGAGATGAGTCTTGGGGAGGTGGTATGGTCAAGAAATGGAGTCCTTTTCAATGGGATTCCTGTTTGAGAAGAGACCTGAGACACTTGTTTCCTTCTTACCTCTGCTTTTTGATACCCTCTGAGGACATAGAAAGAATACAGCCCTATGAAAACAAGGAATTGAACTTTCAACAAATCACAAACTGCTATTCCTTTGACTTTGAACTTTTTTTTGCCTTAATATAATATTTGATTCTTTTTTTCCCTTTATTTTTTATTTCTTCAAGTTACATCTCAATCGCAGTTAACTCTCTATTCCCCCCTCCAGTCCCACCCTCCCACCCTCAACCCTCCATCCTCTTCACTTTTTTTTTTCTTTTAAGTTTAAGGTATATATTATTTCCCCCTACAGTTTCCCCTTTCAGTCCAACAAATGGCTCTTTCTCTTATAATAATAAATACAATACAAAACAACAGAGGTAATTGGGCCACAGTTATGAGGGTTATATGGCTTAGCATACATTCCCAATGTCCAGTCCATATGTATTTGGTACCTGACTTTAACATTCTACTATCTAACCATTTCCATGAGTTTAAAGATCTATATCTAACTCAACATTCATACTAACTTGCAACACAATTTTAAAAGTATCTTCTTAGATCTATAACACTCTCTTGACTCCTAAACAACTCAAAATTTAATTATGAGACTCTAGCTATCTGTTCTTCAACCACCTCAGAGACCTGAGAGGGATAAATATATCTGATTTTATAGGAAGTACAGGGCCTGCAGCTTCCCAAACTAAGAAATGAGATACCAGTGGCTGCCTGAACATTTCCCATTTTCTCTCTATACATTACAACATCGATCTTAAGTCGTTTGGCCCCGTTTCTCTGACAGACATTGATTGTAGAGCAGGGGTTATGAAGGACTTGCCTACCCTGTCTTGGCAGAGCTAGGCTGTCAACTTACCTGCTTCCAGGTTTTGTCCTTTTTGGACAGAATTCTGTCTACAGTTGGGGCAAGGGGCTTTTGCTACCAAGAGATAGGCTTGTGACTAATTCAATCATCCCCCACTGGAGATTCTTCGATGCTCATCTTCTACTTGGAGGAGAATAGGGGGTGCTGTCAGGAGTTGATATGTCTTGATATAAAAAAAAACTAAAGTTACAAAAACATCTTTGAATGCCATATTCTGCAGATCTCTTGAGGTTTTTGAAGAGGCCCTATCTATCTCTTATATTAGGGTAAGCAGATGTTGCTTATCTCTTAGAAGCTGTATTTCTGATTAGCTTAGAAAAGAACTATAAAAGGCTGTCATAGTACCTAACAGAATGACCGGCTTGTATAACCATTAGTTTGCTTTTCTTAATTATCCTAAAACAGTTTATGACAATTAGTAGTAAAAACATTTACATTATTACATTTAGAAAAAACATTTCATTTTTTTTCTTTACCTCCTAACACTTCCATCCCATTTCTCTGGGGTGGGGTGTCCTTACATAACAGTCCCTCATCTCAGCTGAGAGGTCGTATGAGGGCCAAGAGCCTCCTCATTCACTGGGGGTCTACGAAGCAGTACCATCAGTGAAAAGTGTCTCATTGCCCAGGAGAGAGTACTACTAAACAAACAAACCAATAAGCAGACAATTAGATAAAAAAGACTAAAAAATAGAAAAAAAATAAAAAATATATTAAAAATAAATAAAAATTAAAAATAAAAAGTCTATGTCCAAGTTCCCTTTGGTGTGTTAGCTGTAGTATCGATACCTTCTACTATATAGCTAAAATACTACTATAAGTGAATAGATGCCATATGCATCCTTCTGAGTCTGGGTTAGCTCACTCAGGATGAGCTTTTCTAGTTCCATCCATTTGGCTGCAAATTGCATAATTTCATTGTTCCTGATAGATGAATAGTATTCCATTGTGTAGATGTACCACAGTTTTTTAACCCATTCTTCGGTTGAGGGACATCTGGGTTGTTTTCAGTTTCTAGCTATTACAAATAAGGCTGCTATAACCATAGATGAGGAACTTCCCTATGATTCTGTGAAGAGGCATTTCGGTTTATACTCAGAAGTGGTATGGCTTGGTTCTGAGGCAAAGCTATTCCAAGTTTTCTAAGATACCGCCAGACTGACCTCCATAGTGGTTGCACAAGCCTGCACTCCCACCAGCAATGGAGTAGGGTACCCCTTTCTCCACACCCTCAGCAGCATGTGCTGTCATTTGAGTTTTTGATCTTAGCCATTCTGACAGGTGTGAGATGGAATCTCAGAGTCGTCTTGAGTTGCATTTCTCAGATGATTAAGGATGTTGAGCATTTCTTCAAGTGTCTCTCAGCCATTAGGGATTCCTCCTTTGTGAATTCTCTATTTAGCTCTGTCCCCCATTTTTGATTGGATTATTTGGTTTCTTGGCATTTAATTTCTTGAGTTCTTTGTAGATTTTGGATATTAGCCCTCTGTCAGATGTGGGGTTGGTGAAGATTTTCTCCCAGTCTGTAGGCTGCCGTTTTGTTCAAATGACAGTGTCTTTTGCCTTACAGAAGCTTTTCAGTTTCATGAGGTCCCATTTATTGATTGTTGATCTCAAGTCCTGAGCTATTGGTGTTCTGTTCAGGAAGTTGCCGCCTGTGCCAATTAGTTCAAGGGTTTCTCCTACTTTTTCTTCTAGTATATTTAGTGTGACAGGCCTTATGTTAAGGTCTTTGATCCACTTGGACTTAAGTTTTGTACAAGGTGATAAGTATGGGTCTAATTTCATTCTTTTACAAGTGGATATCCAGTTGGACCAGCACCATTTGTTGAAGATGCTGTCCTTCTTCCATTGTGCCGTTTTGGCTTCTTTGTCAAAAATTAGGTGGCCATACGTGTGTGGGTCTATTTCTGGAACTTCAGTTCGATTCCATTGATCTACTGGTCTGTTTCTATACCAATACCATGCTGTTTTTACAACTATTGCTCTGTAGTACAGCTTGAAATCTGGGATGGTGATACCTCCAGATGTTTTGTTTTGTTTTTTTTTTTTTTTTTATTGTACAGGATTGATTTAGCTATTCTGGGCTTTTTGTTGTTCCATATGAAATTGAGAATAGCTCTTTCCAAGTCTATAAAAAATTGTGTTGGTATTTTGATAGGAATTGTATTGAATCTATATATTGCTTTTGGTAGGATGGCCATTTTTATTATGTTGATCCTACCTATCCATGAGCATGGGAGATGTTTCCATCTTCTAAAGGCCTCTTCCATTTCTTTCTTCAAGGGCTTGAAGTTCTTGTTGTACAGGTCCTTTACTTGCTTGGTTAGAGTTACCCCCAGGTATTTTATGTTGTTTGTGGCTATTGTGAAGGGGGTTGTTTCCCTTATTTCCTTCTCAGCCTATTTGTTTGTTGTATAAAGAAGGGCTTCTGATTTTTTTGAATTAATTTTGTATCCAGCCACTTTGCTGAAGGTGTTTATCAGCTGTAAGAGTTCTCTGGTGGAATTTTTGGGGTCACTTATGTATACTATGATATCATCTGCAAATAGGGATAATTTGACTTCTTCGTTTCCGATGTTTATCCCCTTGATGTCCTTTAGTTGTCTTATTGCTCTAGCAAGAACTTCAAGTACTATATTGAAGAGATATGGTGAAAGTTGACATCCTTGTCTTGTCCCTGAGTTTAGAGGAAATGCTTCAAATTTCTCTCCATTTATTTTGATGTTGGCCACTGGCCTGCTCTATATTGCCTTTATTATTTCTAGGTACGGTCCTTGTATGCCCGTTTTCTCCAAAACTTTTAGCATGAAGGGCTGTTGGATTTTGTCAAATGCTTCTTCTGCATCTAGTGAGATTATCATGTGTTTTTTTTCTTTCATGTTGTTTATATGGTGAATGATGTTGATAGACTTTCGTATGTTGAACCATCCCTGCATTCCTGGGATGAAGCCTACTTGATCATAGTGTATGATACTTTTGATGTGTTCTTGAATTCGGTTTGCTAGTATTTTATTAAGTATTTTTGCATCTATGTTCATGAGGGAGATTGGTCTGAAGTTCTCTTTCTTTGTTGGGTCTTTGTGTAGTTTATGAATCAGGGTGACTGTGGCCTCATAGAATGAGTTTGGCAATGTTCTTTCAGATTCTATTTTGTGAAAGAATTTGAAAAGTATTGGTGTTAGCTTCTCTTTGAAGGTCCGGTAGAATTCTGTGCTAAAGCCATCTGGCCCTGGGCTTTTTTTTGGTTGGGAGATTTTTAATGACTGTTTCTATTTCCTTAGGGGTTATAGGGTTGTTTAATCTGTTTATCTGATCTTGATTTAGCTTTGGTAGGTGGAATCTATCAAGAAAATTGTCCATTTCACTTAAGTTCTCAAATTTGGTGGAGTATAGATTTTTAAAGTAGGATCCAAATATTCTCTGGATTTCCTCAACGTCTGTTGTTCTTTCTCCCTTTTCATTTCTGATTTTGTTGATTTGTGTCTTCTCCCTTGTCTTTTAGTTAATTTGGTAAGGGTCTGTCTATTTTGTTGATTTTCTCGAAGAACCAACTCTTGGTTTCATTGATTCTTTTTATAGTTCTTTTTGTTTCTAAGTTGTTGATTTCAGCCCTACGTTTGATGATCTCCTGCCTTCTGCTCCTCTTGGGAGTGTTTGCTTCTTTTTTTTTCCAATTCACCCAGTTTAGCTGTTAATTCACTAATATGAGCTGTCACAATTTTCTTTTTGAAGGCACTTAGTGTTATGAACTTTCCTCATAGCACAGCTTTCATTGTGTCCCATAGGTTTGGGTATGTTGTGCATTCATTTTCGTTGGATTTTAAGAAGTCTTTGATTTCCTTCTTTATTTCTTCCCTGACCCAGTGGTCCTCAGCCGGGCATAGTGGCACACGCCTTTAATCCCAGCACTCGGGAGGCAGAGGCAGGCAGATCTCTGTGAGTTCAAGGCTAGCCTGGTCTACAAAGCGAGTCCAGGACAGCCAGGGCTACACAGAAAAACCCTGTCTTGAAAAACCAAAAAAAAAAAATAGTTGTTCAATTTCCATGTGAGTGTAGACTTCCTGTTGATTCTTTTGCTATTGAAGTCCAGCTTTATTCCATGGTGGTCTGATAAGATACAAGGGGTTATTTCAATTTTCTTGTACCTGTTGAGGCTATCTTTGTGTCCAACTATATGGTCAATTTTGGAGAAGGTTCCATGAGGTGCTGAGAAGAAGGTGTATTCTTTTGTGTTTGGGTGAAACGTTCTGTAGATATCTGTTAGGTCCATATTTAGTTCATGATCTCTCTTAGACTCATTATTTCTCTGTTTGGCTTCTGTCTTGGTGATCTGTCCATAGTTGTGAGTGGGGTGTTGAAGTCTCCCACTATTAAAGTGTTTGGATCGATGTGCGATTTAAGTTTTAGAAGCGTTTCTTTTATAAATGTAGGTGCCTTTGTATTTGGGGCATAGATGTTCAATATTGAGATGACCTCTTGGTGTATATTTCCTTTAATGAGTATGTAAAGCCCTTCTCTGTCTTTTTATATTAACTTCAATTGGAAGTCTATTTTGTTTGATATTAAGGTGGCTACTCCAGCTTGTTTCCTGGGTCCATTTGCTTGGAAAACCTTTTCCCAGCCCTTTACTCTGAGATAGTGTTTATCTTCAATAGTGAGATGTGTTTATTGTATACAGCAAAAAGACGGGTCTTGTTTACGGATCTAGTCTGTAAGTCTATGTCTTTTTATTGGCGAGTTGAGTCCATTGATGTTGATGGATATTAGTGACCAGGGGTTTTTATTTCCCATTATTTTGGTATAGCTGGCTGTCTTGTGTTTCTTTTTGTTTAGTTGCTGTGGAGGTTTCTATTTCCTCTGTTTTCTTGGGTGTAGTTATCTTCTCTGTGTTGGAATTTTCCTTCTAGGATATTCTGTAGGGCTGGGTTTGTGAGGAAATATTGTTTGAATTTGATTTTCTCATGGAATATCTTGTTTTCTCCATCTATGTTGATAGAGAGTTTTGCTGGGTATAGTAGTCTGGCTGGGCACCTATGTTCTCTCAGGGCTTATAGAACATCTGTCCAGGCCCTCCTAGCTTTTAAAGTTTCTGAGGAGAAGTCAGGTGTGATTCTGATGGGTCTGCCATTGTATATGACTTGGCCTTTTTCTCTTAAAGCTTTTAATATCCTTTCTTTGTTCTCTACATTTGGAGTTTCCATTATTATGTGGCGAGAGTAGTTTCTTTTCCGATCTAATCTGTTTGGTGTTCTATAAGCCTCTTGGATTTTTACTGGCATCTCTTTCTTTAGGTTTGGGAAGTTTTCTTCTATCATTTTGTTGAAGATATTTCCTAGACCATGGAGTTGGGAGTCTTCTCTTTCCTCTATGCCTATAATTCTTAGGTTCTGTCTTTTCATTGAGTCCTTGATTTCTTGGATGTTGTGGGTGAGAGATTTTTTAGCTTTCTCATTTTCTTTGGATGTTGTACTGATTTCTTCCATTGAATCTTCCATGCCTGAGACCCTGTCTTCTATCTCTTGCATCCTATTTTTCATACTCACATCCGTAGTTCCTGTTCTCTTCTCTTGATTCTCCATTTTGTCTTTTAACTCTGACTGTGTTTTCTTTATTGTTTCCATTTCTATTTTCATGTCTTGAATGGTATTGTTCGTTTTGTACATTTCCTTCTCCAGTTTGCTTGTTTTTGCCTGGAAATCTTTCATTGTTTTGTCCTTTTCTTGTTCAAGCTGAGTAACCTTGGCTTGGAGCTCTTTAATGGTGTTATTCGTTGTTTTGACTTGTAAAATTGTGGCTTCTTTGAATTCCTTCATAGTTTTAAGTTCTTCTTGAAGGGACTCTATCACTTTCCATACTGTAGAATTGTCATCGTTTTTATGTGTTTCAGTTGTGGTGAGGTGGTTCGGGCTGGGCGGAATAGCATTGCTTTCTTTTGTTGGAGACATTTCGCTCTGTTTTTTTGTTTTGTTTTGTTTTGTTTTTTGGTCTGGGGCCTCTGGCCATGTAGAATTTTTTTGCTGTCTTCTGGACTTGGGTCCCAAGGGGGCACTTTGGTGCAGGAGTAGAGTTGCCTTAATCCACCCCTATAAGGTGAGTCATTCAGCCCCGCCTCCCAGGTGGAGATCTAACTAATCCAGGTGGTAGAGCTGTGTACAAGTAAGCTCTGGTTCCCCGCCAGAAGCTACTACAAAAGTCTGATATAGGACAGTTTCAAATATCTCGCAGTTTGCCCGGGGTTGGTTCCTGTAGCGGGTAAATCTGCAGTTCAGCTCCAATAGCCTTGCTGCTCCCGCGGCTTGTAAACTGGTCAGTTTCATCATAGACTGCGATCTGCAGTCTGAAGGCACTTTGCAGCTGAGCTGTGCTCACTTCCAAGGGTCGCAACCTTTTGCCAGATAGTTGGATCGTCTGTGAGAGACCTGGGGGTGCCCAGCAGGGTGGGGATTATCTCTGCGTGGGATCTGAATCTGCTCTGGGTATTAGGTTGGAACTTACTGGGAGTCTCCCCTGGTGGGGGATGGGTGATCCTGATTCCCGGGTCCAGCGGCTTCCTTGCGTGTCCAAGAGTGGGAAGGAGCGTCCTGCCCAGGGATCCCCAGTCATCCCTGGGTATCTGGGTGAGATTTAGAAGGGGTCATGCCCTTTGTACAGCATCCTGCAACACTTGCCGCCTTGTGACTGTTAACCCTGAAATCAAAATACATCCACGCAGGCCGCCACCATCTTGGATTTCCTCCGACTTTGAACTTTCTAGTCTCCAAAATTGTGAGAAAAAAAATATTTTCAATTGTTTAAACCACCCATTCAAAGACATTTTCTTTCCACAATCTGATCGATACCTGACATAGTTCCCTAAATGCTCATTGATACATAGAGGACCACTGAGTATGACCTGAAGCATAATCCTTAAAATCCACCCATCCTATACTCTGTGTCTCCCATTTCTAAATGAAGGACTGGGAACGAGTGCAGAGGAGAGAACCTAATTCCATGTGTTGTTAAAGTTTACTTTTTAAAATACGGATGTTTATAATATCGAATTATTTTCAGCTCCTCTATTCATTCATGCCTTTTGCTCGTGGCTCTGTATGAACTAAGGCTTCATTGGATGCCTGCACTATCCCAGGCACTATTTTAGTTGCTGATAAATGTTTACACTTTAAGCCCTGCATGACATTGAAAAGACTCCTGTCAGAGAGGTTACAAAATTCACCTCAAGCTCAACAGTTGGTCCCCAACCAGTATGTGATGATAATCAGTACTATGGAAGTTTAAGCCAAATAAATCTTGTCCTCTCCAACTTGCTTTTGGTAATGGTGTTTCATCACAGCAATAGTAACCCGAAGAAATTTTGTTGGTTTCTTGTTTTTATTTTTTCTTACGTGGGCTCTAGGTCCCCATATTTGCATAGCTAGTGTTCTTAACTACTAAACTGAGACATCTCACAGCTCCTCCATTGGAAATGAAACTGAGCTTGACTTCAATCAAACCAATAGTGTTCATGTAGAATCACATGTTATCTAAAATCCCTGTGTGTGTGCCAGAGACCCCCTCTAAGACTCAGACCCAGTCAACAATGTTTCTTATCTCTTTCCATGCCTACTTAACAACCATCATTCAAAGAACCCATCCTTTGGACATAGAGGAAATACCTCCACTGTGATCAGAATAAAAGCAGATATCAAAGAGGGATGTGGCTCCCCACCTTTTCTGTGTGTGTCATGTGGCCATTTGGCTGTATGGAATGAATGTTCTTTGGAGTAAGGAGGGACTGCAAAGCTTATCACAAGAATATCACAGTCTGTATATCCAAGTGAGTCGGTATCCTTTTAAAGCAGTCAACTAGTTAAGTGAATTAACTTTAAGTAACATTTAACTACTCGCAAAATCCAAAACCAGTTTCCAAAGCAAAGTCTGGGTAGCACTGAAAGAAATTAAAGCATGTACTAAGACTTCTGAAAGGAGTTTAAAGAAAATAACTATACAGTATCTGGGCAGATTTGTCAGCCTGAAGACCCTACTTTCCAGCTGGATGACTGAAGATGGCTCAGATACTTCCTTAGTTGTTTGGCATTTAGCATTCAGTGTCTTCATGGCTAAGTGGAAGCCAGTGTTTTCCAAGGGAAAACATAGTCTGGATGATATGATTTGGTGTTAGACTAGCTTTAAAAGTTAAAAAAAAATACTATGCAGGATCTACATAAGATAAACTATTATACATATTTTTGAATGTCAACATTACACTTTTGAGTGTTTTTCCCTCAACTGCATGCTCTTTTAAATTTATAATGGGATTATTTAGCAAATATAGTTAAATAAGCACATTGCTACTTAGGCATAAAGCATTCCACTATCCCCCAATTTTTTCTATGTGACTTTTTCATCACTTCCCTCCCATAACCGAGGTCCCAAAACAGTATTGCTGCTCTTCCTATTACCAAATTTTGTTTAAAGGACATAATATGAAGATGCTTGTGTTTGATTTCCTTAACTTGCAGAATTTTAAAAAACATTTATCATGTTGTTCTTTGCATTACTTTTTCTCTGTTGCACTACTAAGTAGCTTCTATTATGTGGATATTCCATAAAGCTTATCCATGTGTCAATTCATGGACATCTGGATTGCTTCCAGGAATTACTACTAAGCATAATCCCACCATTAACACTTTGTTTTTTGTGCAGATATGCACAATAGTGTATTTTTAATCCCTGGTTTTGATTATCTGCCATTTCGATTTTGAGTGGTGTACTGTGGTCTGAAAATATGAAATGAACTTCTCCAGGAATAAGTGATTTTTAAATTTTAAATTGCATTCCATTCTGAGTAGCTTGAAGAAATCTTATGCTGTCCTGATCCTCCTTGACTAAACCATGATTCCTCTCTTTGTACAATATATTCACATTGTATACAATTATTTAATAACAACCTTTTTATTGAATTGGTTACCATGGTATTAATGGCTTTAGTAGTAATGACCCCAAACATTAGCATAGCTATGATGACATTCAGATATGCCAATAAGAAGCTGTAGAGTTGTTCCTTTAAGTGGAAAGGTAAATTTTATTGAATAAGAAAATATGAATACAAAAATTGTTGAAATCTCTAGAAAAATTAGATATTTTAATAGAGAATGAGAGATAACACATCTAAGTAATATTTATTATAACATTATTATACTCATTCAACTTTATTTGTTGTTAATATTCCATTATGTCTAATTTATTTATTGTAATGTTAATTTCATTGAAAATAATTTTTCACACAATATATTCTGATTACTGTTTCATCTACCCTGACTCCTCCTAGAACCTACTTACTTCCTCCACTGACACAAATACACATCCTTTCTTTCTCTTCTTTATTAGAAAATAAATAGCAACTGAAAAAACAAAGAACCAAGAATAGTACAAAACAAACAGGGGGAAAAGCCAAACAAAAGGTACAAGAAACACATGCAGACACAGACACAAACACCCACACAGACACACACACACACACACATGTGTACACACACATGCACACACATGTACATTTGTATACTCACTCATAAATCTCATAAAAACACGAAATTAGAAACCATAATATATAAGCAAAAGATGTATCAGGTTTTAAAAACTGTCCAGATAAAGCATTATGAAACAAAATCCCTCTAAAAATACCATTGAATTTGTGTTGTGTTAGGCATCTACTACTGCTGGTTATGGGGCCTACCCTTAAGTATGGTTTGTATGCCTAGTGTGACCCCCTTGGAGATAACTATTTTATCTTTTGGAAGATGTTGTCAGTTGGAGATGGCTCCAGAGTTAGAAATGTGGGCTTGTGTCTACCTCACCTCTCAATGCTGGGGTATCATCTGAATTAGACCTGTGCAGGCCCTGTTCATGCTGCCACAGTCTCTGTGAGTTAATATGTTCATTTGTTCTGTTGTGTCTAGAAGGCCGTGTTTCCTTGGTGTCTTCAAATGCCATTGGCTGTTGCAATCTTTCTTTCTCCTCTTCAGAGAGTTGCCTGAACACTGAGAGGAGGGATTTGATGGAGACTTACCATATTGGATTGAGTGTTCCAATGTCTCTCATTCTCTGCACATTATCCAGTTGTGGGTCTCTGTATCTGTTCCCATCTACTGCAGGAAGACACTTCTCTGATGATGACTGAGCAAGATGCTGATCATATTTGTCAAATTGAACTTTATCATAGATATATGTAAGTAGATAAAAATATTATACTGTCTGTGGTATCAGATACCCACTATAGTCTTCGTACATAACCACTGAACATAAAGAAAGGCTCAGGTGTTTCCATTTCTCTTGAAGAAGTAGTTTATTGTTGGTTTATATGGTGTAAAACTTTATAAAATCCTGGTGTCCTAGTCTCCAGAGTACCTACACATTCTACATTTCCACAATCAGTAGATAAAAGTCCGTGTCTCCCATGTATTCAACTGCGCCTAGTATTTTAACTTTTACATAGTTAGGTTTTAGTGGATACAGTAACATCTTGTGATTACTATGTCTAGTGATTGATAATATTCATTGTCTATTCATACATCTTCTTTCATGAAGTATCTACTATTGGTCAACCACTTTTAACTATTGGGTTCATTTTATTCTTTTTAGCAAAATATGTGCCAATGATAAATAATATAAATAACATGGAAGGTAGAAAGGGATAGGTATGTGGAGACAGAAGAGAGAGAAAGAGAGTTAATAGATGATAGAACGCACAGATTGCTAAGATTTACATTAAGTGATTTTTTTTCCTGGATATGCTCCTGTTTTGAGAAATGTTTTGTAAACTTTACCACCAGATTGTGAATTGCTCTTTACTTCGTCATCAATGATTTTCAAAGAGTAGAAGTTTTCTTGGGCTTTCTTGGGCTTTCCCAATTAGAGCATTCTGGTTCCTACTGGAGCTCTGGCATAGGAAGCTCAGCAGAAACATGAACCCATTGTGGGACACTCAGCCATCAGTTTTTTCCCAGTGTTCTATCCAATATCCAAAAGTCAAATGCTTTCAGAATATCCCCACATGTATTCTACTCCTCACTGCCAGTAGTCTTTATCACACACAGCATCTCCACTGAAGCTCAACCCTGAGAGCTTGAGGTAATAAGGGAGCAGATAAGAACCAGAAAATAACATCCCAGTGTTCTGTGCAGACTCAGTGACCCCGAAGAACATCATATAGTCTTATCTCAGAATCATTGTGGTCACATTTAACAGAGGTTAGAAGCATAGTTCATAAAACACACTACTGTCTTTGCTTTTGGTTTCATAGAAAGCACTTATTTTGTTTATTGAGGACAGATTTATAGACCATGGAGTTAATGAAACTTGCTCTTCAGAGCCCTTAATTTCTATGGACTCATTCTTGCATCCCAGGAAGGGACATACAATGTGATTGTATATTTATTATAAATGTGTGGACTTTATTTTCATTTATTGTATGTTCATATTTTCAAAAGGGCCTTCCTCCTTCAGATATTGTATTTTGAATTCTACAAAATGATAGAGAAGCAAGTAATCTAATAGTCTCTGATTTAAAAGCATAGTAACAAAGATAATTTTTGTGAATTTTGGGAGAGAGAGAGAGAAAGAGAGAGAGAGAGAGAGAGAGAGAGAGAGAGATGTACAATTTGTGTAGTATGGCAAGTCCACAGGGCCAGGGAAAATGACCAGAGGTTCCAATAACTGATGTACTCGAAGACCTAGCCAGCTCTGTTTCTGTGATTTTGGCTACATTTTTGATGGACTACACTTGGTCAACAGCATCATGGATGGTATTCTAAACCAGGTCCTTTGCACAGAAATAAAAGTCTCCTATACATGACTTGTATATAGAGGACTCCCCTACAGGTATCTCCATTTCTTGTAGAATGACTGTATTCTCTGGTATTTCTGTCCAAGCTTCTTTCCTCCTCTCCTTCCTCTGGAGTCAGCCCTGCATGGAGTACACTCTCCTGACTTATTCCCAGCTTCTCTATTCTCTCACCTAGGAAGTTGCTTGATTGCCTTTCCTTGTTTTAGCATTATGTTTTGAGAACTGTCTCAATTTAAACAAATAAATTACTAGCATTTTTAGAATGTAATCTAAGAGAAATGTGCTGATCTCTCTCTTTCTCTCTGTCTCTCTCTGTCTCTGTCTCTCTCTCACTGTGTGTGTGTGTGTGTGTGTGTATACGTGTATGTGTGTGTGTGTGTTTGCATGTGTATTGTGTGCTTGTTGGGTATACTTATCCAATCAGCTGGATGTATGAAACTAGAGGACATCAAGAGTCATCCTCTCTTACACTAAACCTTACTTCTGAAGATAGTCTTTATCTGAACCAGGGGCTACCTGCTCAACTAGATCGGCTAGCAACCAAGTCCCTGGGATCCATTTCTCCCAATTTCATATTCTGGGGTTACAAACACATGCCACCATGACTGACTTTTACGAGGATTCTGGGAATCCAAACTCAGATCCTCATGCTTGTACTTCACCATTTAAGATGTCTCTCCAGCCCTATGTTTTATATTTTTATTATTGGTATACTTGTTTGCCTTTTTAATATGTCATATATATTCAGTGTTGTCTATTTACATTTTGCTATTATTACCTATTTAAAGGATTTTGGGCTTCCTTTTTCTGCTGTAAAACATGTTAAGGATACATAAAATATTTTGCATTTTAAACCTTCACTGAAGAAATGTCACCATCCAGTTCTCAGCTTCTTCTAAAATTCTAAGCACACCATGAAACAAATTCTGAGGATTTGCTCGCTTGGTATAATGGCTATACTTCTTTAAAATATTCATCTTCTTTTCTGTCAAGGCTAAATTTCCTTCAGACCATGGAAGAACACATTGGAAACAAGGAAAATCCTAGTTGCTTAAGAGGCAGACAGATCTCCAACAGTCTTCATCCATCCTCCATGCTTCTCTGAGCATGAAGCTTCCATGTTTCTTTCTATGAATCACTCAGGGACAACTAGTTACTTTTATTTATGGGTATGTATGTTTCTTTCTGTATGTATACATCTGCATACATGTATCATTGGAGGCAAGAAGAGAATGTCAGATCCCTTTGAGCTGGAATTACAGGCTGTTGTGAGTCACCCAACATGGATTTTTGGGAATTGAATTTGGGTCCTCTGCAAGGGCATCAACTGCTCTTAACTGCTAATCCATATCTCCAGACTCTGCACTGTTTTAAAGATGATCTCAAATCTTCCCAATTGCCCTCAGCTACTTCTCTGCCTAGTACTCTAATATTATGGCCTGGAGGCTTGGTGAACATATTATTTTGTGTATTCACCAGATGAATGGAATCACCTCGTCACATATCTCCAAACTTTCAAATTCAGTAAAGAGAGAATGTAGATCTCTTGGAGCAATTGTAGGCTTGGGTCTGTTATCTGACTTTACCCATTGGCCAGAACTATGTGTATCAAAAACAATTCTTTATGAAACAGTGATTTGCTGACTATTAGGTACTTTGTTAATAACATTCTGCATTTTTTGCTTGATATTTTTATCTCTTGAACACAACTTTATGTCTTTGTCTTAAAGTGGTTGTACTCCTCAAGCTAGCAGCTTTGGATAAACATAACCTACCATGATCTTTTCTAAGCTTAAAGTTGGCATGTGACTTATTTAAACAATGATAACAAGGTTCTGAAGATGAGGAGATGGAGAAAGGCAATGCCTGTAATGACCCTGAATAAATAATTTAAAGGAATTTTCACTTTATAAAACAGTAGTTCTATTTGGTAGTCACAACCATAAACCACATGTTAGACAAGCAAAATTTGAGGGTGTATTTTATTTCTTACCCTAAGAAAACTCAAGTAAAACTTATCTTAAATGAATTTATCTTAAATGAAAGTTTCCTGCCCCCAAACTGCAATTATTTAACTCTTAATAATTTTAACAAATTGTTTAAGTTCCCATTTCTTGATTTTATCCTTAAATTGCCTTTTAAATGTAGTTATGTTTATCTCATTTCTCCTCAGATTCTTTTATTATGAGAAGAGAGTATGCTTTATGGTGAGTTAAATGTGTAATAGAAAGCTTAAGCATCTACTGTGTTAGAATCTGGGCTTGAAGGCATAGTGGAGAGCCCTCTTGGTAATGAATGAATATGAGAGGAATATAAAATGCAACTGTGTTGATTTGTTCTTTCTTTCTCTCTGTCTTTTTTTTTTTCTTCAAGAGGCTATAAATGTAGCTTCTTTCCTGGAAGTAAAAGCATCATTTAATCATCTCAAAGCAACCGACTCCTATGCTGGTACTCCCTGTTTATCCCTGGTGTCTGATAGCAACATTTAAGATTATCTCCCTTCTCTTCTGAGGCTTCTACATCACTTAAAACAAGTTTAGTATACCTATGTGCTCCTCTCTTAGTCATAGGCCTTTGTCACCTTCCTTTCAGATTCAACCAGAAACCTCCAGAAAGTCAAAGAAACGTCCTCCCCCATACTTTCTGATCCTAATAGATAAGGAATTAGCAATCCTCAAATCTGCATGGTAAGTTGAGGCTGGTATGGAACAGCTTCTACAGCTGTCTCAGACCTTGTGCCCTGTGGCTCCCAGCAGTTTTTATTCTCTTTACATGCCCACAGGCTTCCATTCTTGTTTCCTGGCCCCTGGGATACATGGCCCATTACCCTGTTTCAATGGCTCCCCAATCTCTTCCCAACCACTAGAGATCAGAAATGGAGTAAATGAAGCCATCTGGAGAAATGAGCACCTCCAAGTGAGTCTCCCCATAGATACAGCTGCCTCAGGGCAGACAGGAAAGAACCTTCTAAATAGTTCACAGAGGTACCACCATCATTCAAACCTACCTCTGCATTCTGTCTACATAATATTCTTTCCAACTCATCAACAAAAAGACACTGCTTATTGGGTGCTCCCAGAGGGAGAGTAAGACCCTAGAAAATTATGCAAAGAAAATTAGTATTAAATGGATCACTGGTTATATATTGGTATGACCGACTTAGATGCCAGCCAGGCCAACTAGCTCTGTTCATTTAAACACCAATAGTGGGAACCAAAGTCTCCCGTGAACTGTACTTGCTGATGTGAAATACAGCCTTTGTCCTGGAGTGCATTAGTATGTGGGATAAGTCAACCTTCCCTATTTTCTTAAGCACTCCTCTTTCACATTCTTGTTTGTGCAGCAAGAATTGTGCTACTCTATTTATACCACAAGTTACATGAGCAGATTGAGTAAAATAAAGCATATAAACTCTGTAGTCCAAGGGTGGCTGCTGTGATTCAAACTCTGGGCACACTGTATACTCCACAGCCCAACGCCTTTCCCACATCTCTGCATTCTGATATTTTAGCCACATGCAAGGGATTTGAGAAGGCTTTCTAACTTCCCATTATTCCCTACTGTTTAATTAGGTTATGCTAATTGTGGTAATTTCATTAGTTTGCCATTGGTAAAGAATGAGCATAATATCCAATCTTATCCCATGAGAACCTCATCTACTATGGAAGTTCTTAGACTCTTAAAAGTAGACAAAACATGACCTCCTCTCTTAACACCCTGTGAGCTTCACTGTGAGGATGTGAGCTTTACCTATAGATGTGAGGTGAGGAGGCCTTGAGTTCTGTAAGGGAAGATCCTGAAATAGAAGTCACATGCTGAGAATAGAAATCTGGGAGCCCCAAGGATGTGTTATAGAGCTGTCAGGAAGACTAGCTTTGAGTTGCTTTGCCACACTCTGCCCTCTCCTTTCTGAGAGCACTGTATTCCCGGGGCCAACTGAACGTGCTTTCATTTTATCTGAACATGGTTACCCATGTAGTCTGAAAGGATGCTTTGCTTAGTAGGGCAAGATCTTTTCACTGGGCTTGAAATTTCAGGAAAATCTGAGGGTACATTGACCAAAAGGTTTTCCTTTTTAAGATATTAGCAGCAATATTCAAAGAGCATTTCAAGGCTCCCAGTCACCAAATAACCCCTAACATATCTACTGTTTTCAATTTTTTCACAGTTGCTGGATCCAGCCAGTTCAATGTCAAGCTCCTGTTCCCTTGAGTGGGAACATTTCCCCCAGAGGTCCTTGCTGCCTTCATTGTATTCTTACCAAAAGCTGCAAGAAACAGGTGCCTTGCCATTCTTACCTTTTCATGGGGTCAGGCTACACTCCAGCACTAATTTCCTAAGCTCTATTTGTAAGAGAAATAGACACACTGGCAATTATTTACGTGACAGTGAAACCAAGTATGGTGGCTCACATCTACATGCCTGGCACTCGTGCAGTAGAAGCAGAACGGTTGCTGCAAGTTTGAGACTGGCCTGAAATACATAGAGTTTCTGGCCAGGTAAGGCTGAATAGTGAAATACTGTCTCAAAACACAAGAAAGAAAAAATTAAAACTAGAGACAAAATGAAGTAATTATTCACTGATTATTTTAAAATCCAAATTGAAGGCCTTAACAAGAGAAATTATATTGAATAGCATTCTCTTTACTGTGCATGCATAGTACTTAAGTTTTTTTTTTTTTTACTGTTTATTTATTACTTCAATTTACATTTCCATCACAGTCCTTTCCCTCCACGCCTCCCAGGCACACCCTCTCACCCTCCCACCCTATCCCCCTTCTCCCACCTATCCAGTGTGCGCTGCCCTACATATCAGCCCCCTTCAGTTCAGCAGCCACATGATAGCTAAGAGCTTCCTCTTGCACTGAGGGCCTATGGCAGCTTCACTAGGGCAAAGTATCCCACTAACAAGTAACAAAGTCTATGTTCCTGTTCCATTCAGTCTGTTGGTTGTAAGAGAGTTATCCTGTACTATATGGTTAAAATCCATTAAAGGTGAATAGATGCCATGTGGATCTTTCTGGGTCTGGGTTAGCTCACTCAAGATGAGCTTTTATACTTCCATCCATTTGGCAGCAAATTGCATGATTTCGTTGTTTCTGATGGCTGACTAGTATTTCATTTCCTAAATGTGCCACAGTTTTTTTATCCATTCGTCAGTCAAGGGACAGACATCTGGGTTGTTTCCACGTTCTAGCTATTACAAATAAAGCTGCTATGAACATAGTTGAGGAGATGTCCTTATGGATTGGTGAGGAATCTTTTGGATGTATACCCAGGAGTGGTATAGCTCGGTCTTGAAGTAGAGCTATTCCGAATTTCCTAAGATATCACCAGACTGATTTCCATAGTGGTTGTACAAGCTTGCACTCCCACCAGCAATGGAGGAATGTTACCCTTTCTCCACAACCTTGCCAGCATGTGCTATCATTTGAGTTTTTGATCTTAGCCATTCTCACAGGTGTGAGATGGAATCTCAGGGTCATCTTGAGTTGCATTTCTCTGAGATTAAGGATGTTGAGCATTTCTTCATGTATCTCTCAGCCATTAGAGATTCCTCCTTTGTGAATTCTCTGTTTAACTCTGTACTCCAATTTTTGATTGGGTTATTTGGTTTCTTGGCTTTTAATTTCTTGAGTTCTTTATAGATTTTGGATATTAGCCTTCTGTCAGATGTGGGGTTAGTAAAGATCTTTTCCCAATCTATAGGTTGCCTTTTTGTTCTAATGACCATGTCTTTTGCAGAAGTTTTTCAGTTTCATGAGGTCCCATTTATTGATTGTTGGTGGTAGAGCCTGAGTTATTGGTGTTCTGTTAAGGAAGTTGTCACCTCTGGCAATGAGTTCAAGGTTTTTCCCCACTTTCTCTTCTATTAGATTTATTGTGTCTGGTTTTATGTTAAGGTCTTTGATCCATGTGTACTTACATTTTGTCCAAGGTGATAAATATGATTTCAAGCTATCCTACTGAGCAATAGTAATAAAAACGCATGGTAATGGCATAGTACTTAAGTTAATGGAAGGAAAAAGAAACAGTTCGGACTTCCTTTCTTAGGAAAAATGTCTGCAATCTATCCATTTATTGTCTCTTTAGGATAATCATTATATGATGGTTTTAAGGGAGCTCATTGACTTAGCAGATGTTGTAGGAGGATTCAGACCACCATGTACACTCTGGTTTTACAGTCATGAAGGCAAAGCCAGTAGAACCTGTCTTGGATTAGAGACTGACACTATTAGTTCGGTGTAATGTAGAGGAGGGCAGGGGTCTGCAAGGCTCTCACAATCTAATCCCATAAGGACAATCACTCTGAGAAGTACAAGCAGCAATTCAGTCACCCAGCGGGAAGCTATTACAGAGGCAGTTTGGGAGATTAAATACCTTCTGGTTTTTATCCAGTACCATGATCAAGAGGAAACTCTAAAAGGTACTAGATAAACAGAGGGAAAGGAAAAGAGAAAAATGAGGGAGAAGGAATGAAAGAGAAGAAGAGAGAGAGAGAGAGAGAGATAAGGAATTTGCTCTAGATTCCCCAGGTAGGGGGTCTAGTGATCTCACATGATGCATCATATGAAGTAATGCCCCCTATTTATCTGAAGATGCTTAGTGAGCATCTTACTGTCATAGGCATATGAGGAGTGAAACTTTCAACTAGACAGGAATGTATTTTTTTCAAGTTTTGGGGTAAAAAAAAATTGGGGTCAAAGAGAGAGACCTTGATCCAAACCATAATTGGAGATGATTTTTCTCTATTTTTCTCTTTTCATCTGTCTCTGCCCAAGGGATCCTAGAGGCTCTTCATAAGCACTTTCCCTTCTATTGGACCCATCCAGAAAGCTTGGATATCTCAGAGTTATACTCTCCAGCTCTCCTCCCTCTTTTATTCAGTTAGATACTTAAAATCAATTTCCAGTCCACTGTTAGTAGCTACCAGAGCCATAAACCATATCTCTATGGTTACCTCATTGTGAGAAATAATTTGTATTTCTAGTAATTTGTTTAAGAAATCCTGAGATTCAAACTACTCCCATATGGTAAGGATACTATTTTAATATCCGCCCGAATGCTCTGAATGTGTGTGCCCAGTTGTATATGGCATATTGATTTCCTTACATTCTATGAGATAAAAAGGTTGACTTTATCCATGGAAAGGTTTTGGGTATTCAGTTAAATAGAGGCATCTTCACAAGAAAATCAGTCATACTAATTTTTATAAATTATTTCCAGGTTGATAATGCTGGCCCTAGTTTTTCCTTATCTTGCTACTAAAGTATAGGATATGATCAACAAATTGAATAATTTTCTTTTTAATACAGTGTAACCTGTATGCTGCTGAATAAATTGCATTCAATTTTTCTTGGCATAATGACCTCCTCTTTAGATGAAATGATCTTTTTATGTTTGAAAAAATGTGTACCATGTGAACCAATGACTGGAATAACTTTTTTTTTTTTTTGCATTCATTCCAGGTATGGGTATGGTGAAAAACAGCAACTTGTAATTAATAGAATATTGGTTGGTTCAGTCATGTCTAATAATAGGTTGAATAATAAATCATAAAGTGTTTTGCAATTAGGAAAATTCGTACAAAATAGGAAAGTACTGCTATCATAGTAACCTGAACAAGTACGGAGCAGTGCATCATGGAACACTTGCTATAATAAAGGTATTCCTGTTTAGAATGACTCTCCATTTATCAAATGCAATGAACATCTTGTTTTCTTAGAAACTGCTGTAGTGGCTAACGGGCACTAGTGAAATACTTACCTAATATCTCCAAAATGCTTGTTTCTCCTGCAGGAATTTTCCATGTTGTCAAAGCATTTGAAGAGCTCACTCCTCTATTCTCTCACAGGTAGTGATTAAAGGCTCCATTATTCCAGTAATATCCACTAGTATCACAACATTTATACAGCTTTCAGCATTTCCATTACCAAGTGCTAATAAATGACCCACTGTAAAGAAAAACTGAACCAGCTGAGTACAACACCATCATAAAATATTTCAGCCTGATCATGGGTATTCTTTTTATAAAGAGATTTTCCAATTTACATTAAAAAATATATAGAATAGGTTTTGGTTTTGTTTTTTATATTTGCCATGCACAGGAAAAAATAGAGGAGTAAAGTGTGTTACTCTTTGGGAGTTTTGTTTATATTGCTTCTTAAAAGATAAGGTCTGTAAAAACATGTTTTACCTTGGATTTCTGTTTACTTCGTAGGTTTTTTCTTCTTTGCCACATTCTGATTTATACCTATAGAAATATAAAAAGGTATATATTTGGTTAATATCATTATTTCCTTGAATATATGTTATTAGGCTTCTTTAAGTCATTCAATCCAGTAGTCATCTGGGAAAAGAGGGAATGGAAGACATGTAATTTTCTAATATTCTTTTTTTTTAAGATGTGGATTGACTCTTTTTTTTTAATGCTTATTTATTACTTCAAGTTACATCTCCATCACAGCCCTCTCCTTCCACCCTTCCCAATCTCACCCTCTCACCTTCTCTCCCTTCTCCTGTCTGTCCTACTCCTCCAGTGTGGGGTGCCCCTACAGATCAGCCCCCTCAGTTCAACAGTCATTATGAGGTTCCTCTTGCACTGGGGGACTACACGGCAGCTCCACTAGGGCAAAGTTTCCCACTAACAGGTAACAAAGTCTATGTTCCTGTTCCTTTTGGTCTGTTGGTTGTAGGATAATTATCCTGTACTATATGGCTAAAATCCAGTTGTAAGTGAATATATGCCATGCCACTCCTGGGTATACATCTAAATGATTTCTCACCAAGCCACAAGGATATCTCCTCAACTATCTTCATAGCAGCTTTATTTGCAATAGCTACAAACTGGAAATAATCCAGATGTCCCTCAACCAACGAATGAATTAAAAAAATTGTGGTGCATTTACATAATAGAATACTACTCAGCCATCAGAAACAAGGAAATCATGCAATTTACTGCCAAATGGATGGGTTTATAAAAGCTTATCCTGAGTGAGCTACCCCAGACCCAGAAAGACATGCCATTTTCTAATGTTACAGTATAACCTTCAGAGTATGATACCCCATTCTCATCTCTCTATCCTCCTGGCTGCTGTCAATCAGCTAAGATCTGTGGTACTGACAACCAGTACGCACAGCCAACTGAGATGATTGGAATCTACACTTCGGTCACCCTTTCCACAGTCCTGTGCTCCCTTAATCCTTTATAGTGACTCCATTGTGGTGTTATGGAAAATATGAGCTGCTCAATACAAATTCCAGAGCTGTATGACCCTCTCATGGTCACTACTGCCTTTAAACATGATCCATCACAAACTACAAATGAGTGGTTATCACATGTTCAACACTATCACAGATAGTATGTGTGCTTCATTTAATCTTCTTAACATTAGCATGAGATCAGGACCACAAATCTGAGACAAGCCCACCAGCCAAGTTCAAGGTCTGTAGGCATAATCCTACCCCTGCTGCCCGAACTTCTGCTCAGCTTCCACACTCAGTTTTGCCCAGACGAATGCATTTTTGCTATAAAAATCACATTTTCTTAAGTAGCTTAATGTGAGGACCCAAGAAATGGAGGTTTATGAAAAATGGCTCATTGCTGGGAAAATGAAAGTAACTTGTGGGAGAAATCTAAGATGGTGCCAGCTGGAAGATGCCAGGGCAGAGTTGAAACCTGATCCTGGGAATAGTTGATTGGATGAGCAAGACTTCTATACTTGTGATCAGTGCATGATCACCATGTTACCAGGCTTGTCCTATGTGGTGTAATAGGATGACTTTAATGTGATTGGCCCATGTATCCCCATGTGAAAATCCCCCATTTGGTTCTGTATATAAGACAGAGAAGGAAACATTAAAAACAGGAAATGCTTAGACATCACCCCTACAGTGTTTGTCTTCAGACTGAAGGCTGGAGGTTTGGGCAGGCAGTGTACTCACCTTTCCCTGAGAACCCCCTTGTGTAGTGACCACTGTGTAGGGGGTCAGCACATAACTGGCTCCCAAACATGGGACACAGAAGAGAGACCCTCATCTACACAAGGGACAGGAGGAGATGGTTTATAGCTAAGTGAACAGCAGGGTGAGGGATCCCCAAAAGAATCAGGCATGCAACTTCAAAAATGTAAGAGCCTGTGCTTAAAGAGCTGAAATATATCCTTAAGAACAAGGGTTTGGAGCTCTCTGAGATCCAAGAAACTAAGGTGTGGGAGGGGGTACTACGAACTGTGCCATGGGTAGATTCTGCCAGTTTGTTTTGTTGGGTTACATGGGTTCGCATTGGGCACCTTGCTGTGCAGCAAGAGATCACACAGGGAGATTTCCCCCAGGGATTTTTCCCACTACTATGGCCCTTAAGGCTTGTTTTCAAAAGCAAAAGGATGGGGGAGACCCCTCCTTGATTCCCTAACCAGCTTTAGAGCCAGAGTGGGACCAATTTGCTACCAAGAGATCTAAGGCTGTTAATCCAAAACTGAAAGGGAACTTAACAGAGTCTCCTCGCAAACAGAACCTCCATCCAAAGGCCCTCAGGTGGGAAGGAATGAGGCTCCCTCAGGTGCGGGGACGGGGGAGTGAGGGGGGAACCAATGGCAAGGAGATGCAAAGAGGGGGAGGGGAAGAGATTCTACTTACTTCTGCCCGTAACCCCTCCCCTTCCTCCATTTGAGGAAGTAGTTCAACCACCAGAAGGGCATAGTCCCTCCCCTGGGGCATGGAGGGGGCACTAAGGGGGATGACCCTCTCCTCGTACCATAAAGAGTTCCACTGAGCTGAAGCAAAAGTGTTTCCAATCAATGTCAACCTGGGAGGAAATAGGCCAGCCATCTGGTACCCTTGGGAAGCAAATGATCTAAAGGAACTTAAGAGAGCAGTAGTGGAGGATGGACATAAATCTCCTTGGGCGGAAACTGTCCTGTAGGGGTTGGCTCATTAGCCATGCACCTATGTCGAGCAGTGCTCCCTAGTAATATGTTCATTAAATGGTGTGCCCTGTATAAGGAGAAATGCCACATATAGGCCCATCAGAATGATTGAGCCAAGCCCGCAGTACCCATTTCCTTCAGTATGTTGTCGGGAACTACAGACCCTTACAGCTCCAGGCTCCAGCAGGCAGCCATTCCTCATCCATATACTGATCAGGTCAGGGCTCTAGGATTTGCAGCATGGCATAAACTGGAGGAAGGACCCTCAGAGGCCCCCATTTCAGGTAAATCACAAAAGCCAAATGAGGATCTCTCCACCTTTATAGATAGGGTCTCTCAAAGCATACAGAGGAAGTTACCCCTGGCCCCTTAAGGGAACATTTTATTAAAATGCTGGTATGGGATGGAATGAAGACCATAAGCTAGCATGTGCAAGACAGAAAGAACAGTCAAAGAAAGGATGGATAATCTGTTGCAAAGATGTGGGAACACAGAGCCATCAGGCACAGTCCCTAACTACTGCCTCGAAGGCACAGACAGATGCCTTAACTGAAGCTGTGACCAAAGCCCTTACATTGGACCCCTCACGAGGTGGACCATCCCCTGGAATGGTCAGGTCTCAGGGACTGAAACAATGTTTTGGGTGTGGACAGACAGGCCACCTTGAGAGGGAGTGCCCTAATAAAGCTGGATGAGGGATGGATGCTGGCCCTTCATCACAGCCTTCAAGACCATTACTCCATATCCGCGCTGTTATATGGGCTTCTATTGACAGAATGAATGCAGATCCTGCTATAACATTGAAGGAAAACCCCTTCCATCTTTAAACTAGGGGTGGGGCAACCTCCAGCCCTGTTAGCCCAAGGAGGAAAATCAGAATCCCAAGGGCCAATTAAATTATCTAAAGGGCTCTTCCTCAGTTGCAACTCCACACAGACGCTCCCTATGCATACCGTGAGGCACCCAGAGCTAAGTGGATGATACCCATTGTACTGGAGATAAGGCCCAAAATGGACATTACCATTGCAGGAAAGAGTTTCCGCTGCCTAATAGATACTGGTATCAACAGAATTGTGTTGAGAAAAGAAGTCCCTCACAGCTGGAAATTTGTCCCTGGGCCCTCAATCTTGGGGGTTGGGAGAATACCTGGTCAGAGGAAAGCCAGGACTGGCTTCTATGGAAAGACATGAATGGGTCCACGGGGGAGGTTAGGCCTTTGGTTTCTTCAAGGCTCAATGTAAACCTGTTAGGTTAAGATATCTTGGGCCAGGAAGATGTCCCACATTACCACGAATCATAAGGCCTTTTATGATAAGATTTTGGATGAGGAGGAATCACAGCAACTGTTGATGGAGTGACAGGAAATTTGGGAAAGACCCCCCCCAATCCTAAAGGCCACTGCTCCCCAGCTACTCCTTATTAAGAGGACTCTTGGACCCCCAATCTTTGTGGAGCAGTGGCCTCTCCCTTTGTTTAAGTTAAAGGCATTAAAAGAGCTTATTGCTGAACAGTTACAGCTGGGACATATCTAATCATCCATTAGTCCATGAAATACTCGCAAGGAGCCTTAAATTTCTCCCACAGGGTGGGAGGTTCCTTGCATCAGATGTTGCCACCACATCAGTTGAAACAAATGACCAATAAGAAAGAAAGGCTTTCTGGTGGCTTCAAAACTGCATGGCCAGATTAGGCTAAAAGTTCCCTCAAGAGGAGAAAAAAAAAGGCCAATAAACATCTAATGCAAAGAGCTCCAGGACTAAAAAAGAGCTTCTGAGAGGCTATTTTTCATCTTGTCTTCCAGATGCTGGCATGCCTGGTTTGGCTGTTAATTGGAGGATTACAAATCCCACAGGCGAGAATGGAAGGAGGCAGAGGCAGGAGGATCACAAGTTCGAGGCCAGCCTGGACTATCCCTGTTGGACAGTCATCCCCAACTTGCCTCCACTGCAACCATATCTGCTGTAACCCTGACACAAACCACCACTATGGCTCAAACCCTCCAGATGGTCATACATGAAATCTCTGGGATACAACAACAACTTGGCTTGGCCAATCATCTTGCCTGGGGAACAATAAGAGATCACCTTGCTATAATATCATCTATGTAATCCTCAATATAGAGAAAATCCTACTGCTATGATTTCTAATTTGTCTATATAGATGAAGGGGCCTTGAAATGATAAGTATTTACAAATGTCAAGATTGCTGCTTAGATGTTATAAAATTTAATGATACTAGGGTTCTGATTATCCCTACTACCAACTTCTTTCAAGATGTCTGGAGTGAATTGACTTCATGGTTTTGATTGCCTAACCTGACATTGATGGGGTTGATTCTTGTTTATGCTTTAGTAGTTTTGGGTCTATATTGGTACTGGAAGTACCACCAACAAAATGTACAACTAAATGATAAGCTGGTGATGCTTGCTCAAGTGATCAAGGAGGTTCTCCCTAATGGGGTCCCTCACAACCCGGGTATTAACATGGCCCTTAAAGAGGTCATGCAAGACCTTTGAGTGGTGATGAGTACTTCTAAAGGATGATGAGCATCAGTTCCTCTCAGTTCTCTCACTTCGCTGATGAGCAATGGGCAAGAGGCTGGTCTCTCTCCATGGGTCTTTCCCCTCCTTATCTCCCTGTTGTTTAAATAAATAAAACAGGAGGAGATGTGGGGACCTGGGGACCCGGGAAATGGAGGCTTATGAAAAACACCTCGTTCATTGCTGGGAAAATGAAAGTAACTTGTGGGAGATATCTAAGATGGCACCATCCAGAAGATGCCAGGGAAGAGTTGAAGCCCAATCCTGGGTATAGCTGATTGGGTGAGCAAGACTTCCATGCTCGTGATCAGTGCACGATCACCATGTTACCAGGCTTGTGCTATGTGGTGACTTTAGGATGTGCTATGTGGTGCATAGGATGACTTTAATGTGATTGGCCCATGTACCCCCCACGTGGAAATCCCCCATTTGGTTCTGTATATAAGCCAGAGAAAGAAACATTAGAAATGGGAAATGCATAGACATCACTGCTGTTGCATGTATTTGTCTTCAGAGTGAAAGCTGGAGGTTTGGGCAGGCAGTGCACTCACCTTTCCCTGAGAACCCCCTTGTGTAGTGACCATTGTGTAGGGGGTTGCCACAGCTTAAGGGTTTGTTTTTATTAACTCACACCATTTTTTCAGTGACAGGATTTTCAAGTCTTGGTAGATTTTTTTTTCTCTTTTCATTATTCTAATTTGACAGAATTTCATGGAAAAGCCAACTTTAGAACATAACGTGTCTGATTTTTTTTCTTTGTTCAAAACATATATAAGCATTTTCAACTTTTCCACAACATGCAGTAATTGATTGTAAACAAATCTATTGAATACACTATGTGAAAAGTTGGTGGCAGAGAGACAATGTATGCCATACTGGAAAAAGAAGAGGGAATTGAAGCATTTTTTATACAGAAAATGAGAACACAAGGTAGGGAATGATCATTATCTAGATGGAGACACTCCACAACATGTACATAGTTCAAAATATCATGCTGAATATCATGAACAAATACATTTTTTACTTCTAAAAATATGGGGAAATTTTTAAATGCTGTAGCCAAAGGGAAGCTAAGGAAATAAAATAAAATGTAAACTGGTGTCCCTGATGGAGTCCTGGAGGAGGCAAAGGACTTTAGGTAGAAACTAAGGAAATACAATGTGAGAAGATAGTTACTAACTTCCTGCTTAAGGGTGAAGGCCAGGTCAGAGTCCCAGAGCTCAAGTGAAATGTTAATAAGCACTATGGTTCACCTTGATTCCTGGTGGATAGGAAGCAGAGACAGAACCCTCCAGATCAAGCTGAATAGTTAGACTAGCAGAAAGAGCCAGGGAGAGGCTGGGTAACCGGTCCTGCTTCAACACCCACGGCAGAGAGCAGTCCAGAAAGAGACCCAATGACAATCTTAATCCTCCTAAACATATATGTCTATTTATGTGTAGATATGTCTACACATGTATTTGTGTACCTCCCCCCACAGGTATGCCCACACATGCATACATGCATATACTCACACACTACATAAACACATACACACACATGCGTGCATGTATGTAGGCAGGCAAAAAGCTAAAGAAATATCAATAAAGTACATGCTTCCATTGTACCATTGTATCTCTATTGGCTGTTGACTGTGAAAAATATGCCAAACTAATATGATATTTATAATAGGAAATTAGTGGAGTATATATAAGAACTCTTAGGGATGCTTATCTTCTCAACTTTTCTGTAAAAACATTATACTTGAAAGGAAGAAAGGAAGAAAGAACGAAAACACACAAATTTGCTAAAGGAAATAAACCCACCAAAAACAAACACATTTTATGTGATTGCATTCCTATTCAATGTCCATAAGGGGGAAATCTAAGCCATATGAAATATGATTAACAGTCAGTAAGGGCTGAAGATTGCACAGGGGTGGGAGGAAACAGTAGCTAGTGTACCCAAGCCTTCTGTTTTAGGTGATGAAAATATTCATATTTTATAAACTGACTGTGGTAATGGTTGCACATATTTGAGAACATACTAAAAGTCATCAAATTATGTAATTTTGTTGGGTGAATTATATAGAATGGGAATTGCATTTCAATAAAACTGCTAATAAAATGCTATAAACTAATTGAAGTCAGAGAATGCTATTGAAATGTACAGTCAGTAATGAGACCTTCTTGAGTTAGTGTTTTCAAAGATCCAATAAAGTGAACAATAAATATGAGTCTTCATTACATGTCAATAGTCAAAGAAATAGATTTAAATCTATGCAATTTTAATGGCCTGATAAAGAAAACACATTGATATATTTTTGAACTTTAAACAGCTATATTAAATCATGCTGATTAGCAAACCATATTTAAAAAAATTCACTGCATATAGAAATTTTATTTACTATTATTGTCTGTCACATTTATTATGTAATCTAGAACCTCTGGCACAATCTAGATATTTTACTTTTTAAGGTGAACAGCTAAGCAATTTCACAATTTATGAAGACTGAAGTATTATCATGGTCGATCTGTACATAATATCTAGCAAGGAAGTCATAACTGAGTGGGGATGTAGGCTCAGTTGACAGAGTGCTAGCCTCGCATGCCCAAGGCCCTGGGTTCAGTCCCAACATGGCATAAACTGGACATAGTTGAAATTCCAGTAGAAAGTTGAAAGATGGAGGCAGGGATAACAGAGTTCAAGGTTACCCTCAGCTACAACGAAAGTTGGAAGTCAGCCTATATTACATGAGGCCTTTTCATAACAGAGAGGTGGAGGGGCAGAGAGAGAGAGAGAGTAAGAGGGAAAGGAGAGAGGGGGGGAGGAGAAAGAGGAGGAGGAACAGGGACTGGAGGGAGGCAGGTAGCAAAAGAAAAAAAGGAATCATAGTCAAAGGTAGATTGAGAAAGTGGCAGGAACACTGTGAAAGACTTCCCTAATATGTGTTTTCATTTTAACTCCTCCAAGGTCGGAGTGTGATCATCTCTCTCCAGTGTTTTCTGTTTCTGTTTTCTTAATCTTTGTTTTTGGCTTTCAATATGTTTTCCTGACTCTATGCACTTTCTCCCATCTTTGGCTATACTCATGTCTCCCTTCCTCCCTCTTATTTCTGAATTTTTCCCAATCAAACATTTTCCTCAAACTAAGCAAATATAAACCTACTGGGAATTCTTCAGAACACTTCATAGTTACTAATTACAATTCTATCCCTGACTCTGAATTGGAAGTTTTGTTCCATAAGACAATAGTGTGGCTCCTGGGCTGATCTCTTGTGACCATCTGTTAGAAACAGGAGGATCAGGCCCATCCCAGTTTCACTGTATCAATATCTCTGAAGTGGTACCCAGTGGTTGCTTTTCTCTTACAACAAACCCTTTCCTGTATTTGTATTATGTATATGATGTACATATACATGTGTACATATATACATGTGTGTGTGTGTGCGTGTGTGTGTGTGTATAAAACTGGTGATGTTGTTGAGGTCAGATCCACCAATCAAGGCTCTTCCAAGTGCCATTATTAGATCATAGCTTCTCAATAAATGAGAAGGGGACAGAGCAATGTACCTTGTTCCAGGGTTTCTTTGTTTCTACTACACAGAATTGGCTAGCTACCCAGACATTTATGGAGATCCTGGGGATTCTAATTCAGGGTCTCAAGTTCAAGCTTGTGTGACAAACACCTTTAACATATATGTATATATATGTTATTATATAGAATTTATATATGTTATATATTATATAGAATATATATGTTATATACAAGAAATATTCTATAAATATATAGAATATTTCTTGTATGTATGTTTTCAGGGATGACTCTGGGTTAAAAAGGGAGAAAAGTTGTAATGAAATAAACAACATAAAACAATCCCTGTGAGCATGTATGTTGCACCCCCATGGTTGAACAGCACTGATCTAAGAAAACTCAAGTTCTGCTTTAGAGGACTCAGGATTTTTGCATTCTACAAGGTGAGAAATTAGCACATCTAAAAGACACTTCAGCTTTTTTGGACAAGAAATCACAGCTGGGGGCCTCACATCCTGCGCAAGATCCTCTAGAATCTCCAGATCTTATGAATGTGTCTGGGGGAAAAATTAAAATTCCTTACAATCAACTATACATCATCTCAGCTTGCAGCATTGAATGAGCTTAGCTGAAAAATCCCTTCTTAGTTATGTAAGATAGCAGGGAAATCAGCCAGCCAATCCTATCAACTAGAGATGCCCACCAATCAAGGGCTCTCCCAATCCCTTTACAAGATCATAGCTTCTCAATGAATGAGAAGGGGACAGATCAATGTACGTCCGAGTAAAGACTTGCACAGTTCAGCTGCTTTTCTGATTAAGTGATCATCTATGATGATCGTCAACTCTGTTCCAGAGACAGATTCTCTTTAACATCCCAGTATCACTATGTAGGAATACTTGCAAAGTTCCCTCTGTTTCTAGAAGCAGATTAACGAGAAGGATTGGACTGACCCTTTCATCCTCTGGATAAGAATGTCAGATGTGTTTCCTGTTTCAATAAATGGCTGGAAAAATGAGTCTTTACAAAAGCAATGGTGATGTTACAAACATCTGGGATCTACAGTGGAAATAACTCCACACATATTGTCTTACTTCATCTTCCTGAAGCTTTCAGAGAAAGATATTTTCAACCCAAGTAATGATGATTAATGAGTTGTGATCAAGAGAACTGGAGACAAAATAAATATTTGCTGCCAGAACTGGAACTAAAATTTACTCCTCTAGCTCATTGTTCTATTATATACGTGTGTGAGTATGCATGTGTGTGTATATTTGTGTGTGTAAATGTGTCTGTGCATGCATGTATGTATATGTGTGTAGAGGCATGAATACATGGTGTATGTGTGCATTCATGTGTGTGAACATGCGTGTGTATATTTGTATGTTAATGTGTGCATGCATGTGTCTGTGTGTGTATTTGTGTATGTATATGTGCATGTATGTGTGCACATGTGCATACGTGTGTGCATTCATGTGTGTGTATAGTATAAATGTGAGCATATATGTGTGTATGTGTGTGTTGCGAATACAGACTTCCAGGCTCAGGTACCAGGGTACCCTTGTTGATGTCCAAAGACAGTCCAAAATGTTTGTCCTCACTTTTCACCTACTCCAGCATCTCTTTGTTTCTACTTCACAGAATAGACTAGCCACCCAGACAATTATAGAGGTGCTGGGGATTCCAATTCAGACTCTCAAGTTTCTGTGACAAGAACCTTTACCTACTAAGCCATCCTTCTGCCCTTCATTTCTGTAATTCTTTAGTGAGCTAATCAGAATTTTGTATTGCATAGAATCAACCAGGGCCTGCATTTGAACCTCATTATGCAGACAACTTTTGTTTTGTCTTCCTAGGAACCAAAGCAAACTGAACAGTTTTGCAATTTTGAATATGTTGAATCTGCCACTCAGATTTGTTTTGGAATTGAATTTGAAAGTGAGTTTAAAATAACAAATCTACTTACATAATCAAGCAGAAAAGCATGTTATTTGTCCATAGTTCATTTTTAATCATCACGTACTAAGAATTTTCTCCCTACTGTGATGAATGCTATTGAAAACAATGACCAAAAACATGGTTTCCAGCTGATAGAAACTGGCAGCCTGGTGGCATAAGGTGAGAAGAGGGGTAGATGAATCCAAGGTTACCATGAGGTCGTGAATCTGTACTCATTAAGGAGAGTATTACAAACTGTGATCTTTGGTTAATTAAGAACCAGTTTTATTCCTTGTTTTCCCAGGTTTAAGAAATTAGAAGTTAAATAATACTGCTGATGTGATCTAAGGGTTGGTTTATCTCCCTTCCCTGGGGTCCATTGTACCATCACCTAGTATATATGATTCCATTTAATAATAATGGAAGTCACACTTGGGTATTGGAAAGAGAATCTTTCTCTCCTGAATTTTCACAGGGAAATCCCTTGGGGAATAACATTTTCTACAACCTACTTTTTGCTCTGTCTGGGCCCAACAAGTTACTGTGCACAGTAATTAAGTGAGCACAATCGGCAAATTCAGACTTCAAATGTCTGCCTTTTATGGTTACAGATGTTCTCTGCATAGTCTGCTCAGCGGTTCCTGGGGTCATAAATGTTTAATTTTTAATCTCTTTTTTATAGGTTTTGTGTAAGGCAGACTGTTAGTATACCAAAAGAATTTTATTAGTGTGTTTTATGTGCATGAAGTTTGCAATAATAAGAGCTTTAGTAGAATGAAATAAGGTGTGTTCCCTTAAGAAAATGAGTTTTACTTCAGCTCAAAACATAGATTAATATTCTTGTTACAGAACAAAGTTATATAGATTGCATTTACAATATTATTTTCAATGACAATCTATTTGAGGTCCTAATGTCTTCCTGGGGCATTGTGTGACTTACCTTCAGATGTATTGTTGGAAGTACACTGAGTTACATCATCTGTTTGTACTCCAAATGTACTTTGAAATGATTGAAGGACTTGAAACAATAATTATTTCAGCCTGTGTTTATCTTCCACGACACAAGCAGCTGCCTCATTGCCCAGAAGACCTTGTGACACAGACAATATGTGCAGATGAAAAGTAAATTGTTGGAAAAATACCACAAGAAAGGGCTGAGAAACACAGCATTGACATCACATGCTTACATGTCCACTGTTTACTGAACACCTGGATTTCCATTGTCCTGACAACAGCACAACTGTCGCAACATTATCTTGGTGTGAAACTTTGACATGAAATCTTCTGATATGCATTTTTCCTTTAACATATAGCACGTTGTAAGTTCTGAAAGCCTAAAAGTAAACTTTGTATCTCCCACTTAGTATGGCATACCCTGAAGTTTTTTCTGCTTCATCATCTACTGACAGGGGTGAATTTATTACAACATGTAGAGAAAGCAGACTTCCTGAAAGAATAAAGATCTAGAAAAGTCTTTGGTTTAAAACGATCTTAACAAAGGAGTTAAAGAGCATGAACTATGTGGTCAAGATCAAAAGTTTGGGCTCATTCAAAGGATGAATAAGAAATCTGCCATACTGAAGCTTGCATGTCCAAATATACTTGCTACCTAGGTCAGAACTTCTCTGACCAGCATGGACCATCATCCAATATTGAGTCTTCCGGTAAATTGCAGATTAAGCTTTGCTATAATACACTAAGTAACTTCAGACACTGGTTTGAATGAAAAGTGGACGCATAGGGTCAGGTGTTTGAAAATCTGGCCCTCAGTTGGTGATACTGTTTAGGGTATGTTTAGTAAGTAGGTCTTGCTAAAAAGAAGTAAGTCCTCTGGGGCAGACTTAGAGATTTCATAGTTTTCCATGCCTTCTAGCTCCCTCTCTCTCTGTATCTTGCTTGAGGTTGAAAATGAGAGCTCTCAGCTTCCTCCTCCGGCCACTATGCCAGATACCTGATGCTGTGCCTCCCCACCATAATACAGCCTCTTATCCCTCTGGAGCTGTAAGCCCAAATAAACTCTTTCTTCTGTAAGCTGCATTGGGGTGATATTCATGACAGCAACAGAAAACTCATTAGATTTACTTTGCACTAATAATATCTCCCTTTCCCTAAGTTTCTCCAAAGTATACCATCATGCTGTAAATCTATGGTTACTGTAGATCTGTGATGTCCTTTTTGTCATTGCTAACTTAAATGAAGATGTCCATCCTTAAGCCATTGAGACCCTCTCAGAAGTTCTCCTGTCTGCAGTAGTTGTTAAAAGGTGATTATTTGGCATAGAGACCTTGCAGGTCTCAGCCTTTTTCTCTGCCCCAGTTTTTCATGGTTGTCTTATTTCCCTTCTTGTCTCTGTGATAAAGCACCTGACAAAAGCAACTCAGGGGAGAAGGTGTGTCGGCCTCAAAATTCTACCATGTGAGGAAGCATGGCGTGGACTTGAGAGAATGTGTTACATTCACAGTCAGGAACAATGAGCTAACGCGCCCATGCTTCACACTGCTTACCTTACTTTCTCCCCTGTCATGCAGCCCTTGTCCTACTCACAATTAATATGAGTCCTGACACATCACACAGTCCCAGACAGGCAGACTCAGGGTGACACATCTCTCAGGTGATTCATTAGCTGGATTGTTAATTAACACTAACTATCACAGTGGTGGAGACAAAAAACAAACAAACAAACAAACAAAAAACAAAAAACCTTGTTAGTACATGAAAATTTTAGATACTTCCAACAACAACAACAAAAATCTTGGTACTTTCATCTTGTTACTTAGATGGAGTCTTGTGTAACCTATACGTCCTGTGAACTAACTTTCCTGCATCTCCCTTCAAGGACTGCACTTGTCTCTACCTTTGGCTTTGGCATTTACAAGTATTGCAAGTAATTATCTTAGGAAACACTTTAAAGCCCTGGTAAATCTGTAAGACAGAACCCAGGTTTGAAAGATGACCAGGTGATCTAGTAAAGCCAGCCTGCACCACAGACCCTCAAGTGAGTCTGAGGAGGTAGAGAAATGAAAGTTTCTCTAGAAGAGAAAAAATCCACAGGAGCTGGAGAGAACAGCTGTGCATTAAAAGGCTTACATCCCAGCTGTATTACCAACAGTAGACATCCCAGGGTTCCTCATATTTACTTAAATTTTGACTCATAATGTGTGTGAATAAAGGGGAGGAATGGGTCCTCTTGTCCATACAATCACAGAGAAAGGACTATTTAGGACTTTGGTCTTGGGAAACACTGACCCTCATGACATCATAGATGCAGCTGAAAGACAAATGAACATAGTTTAGTCTGTGGAAAAAATAATTTTCTCCTTGTGAAATAAAGCTGTCTACTGAGAAATTTCATACATAATTTTCCATTATTACAAACAAAAGACAAATGCGTATTTCTTAGCTTCCAATTGTCAATATTCCATGTATAAGCTACTGTGTATGTTAGCTGTTCATCTATGACCAAATAATCTGAGAAAACTAATTTAAATGAGAAAGATTTATTTGAGGTCACAATTTCAGGGATTTTGATCCATTGTTTTAAGATCCATTGTTTCTGAGACTCTGGTGAGGAAGAGCCTCATGGGAACAGAGTATGGTGGAGAGCTGCTAATCACCTCATCTCATGGTGGCCCTGAAGTCAGTGGGGATGAGGAGGTCCCTGGAGGCAAGGTGTACCCTTGCAGGACAAGCCCCCAGTGACTTACTTTCTCAGGTAACACTACCTCCCTGTAATGCCATGAAATTATGAATGCACAACTAGATTAATACATGGATGAGAGAGAGCTCTCCTGATTCCTTCTGAAAGCTCCATTCTGAATACTGCTGCCTCATGGAACAAGCCTGACAACTATGAGGTTTGGGGGCAATACTTCAGACTTAAACCACCAAAACTTCCAAAAAGTTTCATTCATCTGAAAGAGTACCCACATCTGGAGAGAGTGGGACATGTAGAGTCAGTTCCCTTTATTCTCTGGCTTGGTTACTTTGAGGAATGGAATGTCATCTACTGTAATGAGTCATTTACCAATGTAAGCTCTGCATACGTTGTCCACTATTGTGAAAATGCCTGTGATACTAAATTGGAGTTCAAAGAAGTCAACCTGTCTTAAAATACATTTACAAGCTAAAGTACAATTATAAGTGAGTAGATGCCATGTGCATTTTTCTGAGTCTGGATTAGCTCACTCAGGATAAGCTTTTCTAGTTCCATCCATTTGGCTGCAAATTGCATGATTTCCTTGTTTCTGATAGCTGAGTACCATATAGTACAGAATAAGTAACCTACAACCAACACACCAACAGGATCAGGAACGTAGACTTTGTTACCTATTAATGGGACAATTTGCCCTAGGAGTGCTACCATGTAGGCCCCCAGTGCAAGAAGAAGCTCTTAGCACTCATAAGAATGTTGACCTGAGAGAGGCTGATATGTAGGGACACTCCACATCAGAGTAGTAGGTTGGGTGGGAAAGGGAGGAGAGGAATGGTATGTAATTTCCCATTATTACAAACAAAAGACAAATGCTTATTTCTTACATTCTAATTGTCAATATTCCATGGATAAGGTACTGTGTGAGTTAGCTGTTCATCTATGACCAAATAATCTGAGAAAGCTAATTTACATAAGAAAGATTTATTTAGGTCACAATTTCATGGATTTTTGACCCATGGTTTCTAAGACCCACTGTTTATGAGACTGTGTTGAGGAAGAACCTCATGGGGACAGAGTATGGTGGGAGAATGGAACCGGGAGGGTTGGAAAGAGGGCACTATGATGAAGTTGTAACTTGAAGTAATAAATAAACATTTTAAAAAATACATTTATAGGTTGTCTAGAGTGGTGGCACATGACTTTAATTCCAGTGCTTGGGAGCCTGGTCTACAAAGCAAGTCCAGGAGAGCCAGGGCTTTTAAACAGAGAAACTCTGTCTCTAAAAACCCAAAATAAAAAAGTAAATAAATAAATAAATACATTTACAGGGACTAGAGATGACTCAGGAGTTAAGAGCAGGTACTGTTCTTACAAATGACCCAAGTTTGGTTCCCAGTGACCTCATACAGCAGCATCTAACTTTTTGTAACTCCAGCTCCAGAGAATCTGCTGCCATCTTCTGCACTCCATGAGAATCTGCACTCACATATGCAAGTATCCACACATACAGATAAACATCATTAAAAACTAAATATAATCTTGAAGAAACCTTCACATTTGTAACAAACAGAAGTGTGTGTTCCTGTGTGATGATCAAACCCAGTGACCACTGTGTCTAAACTTTGTAATAATTTTCAACATGATATTCTTTGAAAGTACTTTGATACAGTAAAGGAAAGGGACTAATTTAACTGGTCTCCTGTTTGTCAAATTATAAAGAGAAAGCAGGTTATGATCTTGGGCGAATCCCTCATATTAAACTCCACATGTTTCCTTATGACTCAAGAGAAAAGTACAGGGTATATGTGCCTTCTGAGTAGAGCAATGGGCAAGAATCATAAAATGTCAAAACACTGAGAATCCTAACAAGCACAAAAATCAAGAGTTCAGGGAAGGGCTCTGATTGAAGTGTGGACTTGGAACAGCTTTATGGAAAACAGTAGAACCCTTGCCTTTTCCAAGCTAGGCTTCCATCAAAACTGCGTGACTATGGCCCTGTGGACTTCCAACATCTAGCCAGATTCACTTCAGCTCATCACAGTTGCCACTGGAAGGTCAAACTCCTTCAGGGATTTGGAGTGGGGAGAGGTCTTTCCTGTGAGGATTCGAGAGCTGACAGATCTCCTCGGGAAGGCAGGTCGACCTATGGTTGGGCCTATGTTCTCCCCTCTCTGACAGTCATTCTGGTTCAGCAGCTAGGCTGACCGAACAGTCAGGGAGCTCCACCCAAGAAGGGTGCCAGAGTTGGCATGCCTGTTGCTGACTGCCTCAAAAGCTCAGGTGCTCCAGTGAGTGACCCGCCCCAATGCTTGTGGGGAACAGACTGTAGCTGGCTCTGTTTGCAGTCAGTCTCAGCTCTTGATTACTTTGCTGTGGCTGGATTTGGCCACTCATTTACAGTGCACACTGTGCCACCATGTTGGGGACTCTGGAAAGAAAATCTTACTTTCCTTTCTCTTGTGGTCCACTGTTTTTCCTGGTTAGATTCACATGCAGGCTTGATATCAGGCAGACAGGCGAGACCGCTGATCCGTAGGCTGGATTTGCTCAGGTGCTAGATTCACTCCGGCCAGCCTTCCTCTCCAGACGAGTGACTGAGCTGGCTGATTTCAGGGTGGTGTTTTTGGGAGCTGTGTGAGCTGTTTCATGTGGTGACCAGTCGCAGTGTTCGCCATGGAAATTCAGACCCCGTCTGTGTTTCGCAGTCATCTGCAGGACCTCATTCATGTTCACTCCACAGTGACTAATCTCATTCACTTACTACTCAGATACCATGCTCTATGGACCACGCCATCTTGAATATCCAGGTCAAACTACTTCAAAGAGTGTGTGCCATGCTCTCCAAGTAACTCTTGTCCCTGGCAGACTTTGGTGGAATTGTAGTTAGAAAGACGAAAGAGAAATTCTCAGTTAGATACTCAGTGCTCTGGTACAGAAGATAGCCCTAAACGTAGCTCTTGCCCCCTCATCATTCGCCTTTTCCCTGTTTGATTAGGCAGATGATTACTCTTTGAGTAATATATACCATATTTCCAGCAATAGGACACCATCCACAGTCTTCCTATATTCAGGCCTCTGCAATTGCCTCAGATATATCTTAACTGATGTCCTTTATCCTTGAAATTAAACAATCTGGGAAAAATGCATATATAACTTAGTGCTTCATTATCCATATATCTTAGTTTTATCTTAACTTAGATACAATATCCATGATTCTTCAACCATTGCCAATATTTCTCCTGCCTTCTCTGCAGAATTGAGAGCTGAATAGAAGACAAAATAAGCTGATTGATGAGTGCATTGCCTGGCGTGACTAGGAAGTGGTCACAGCAAGTTAAAATACATGAGTCAAAACATTAGTAAATTATGGAGGTCCATGTCACTCAGAGAAAAAAGCACTTGGCTTAGAACTCAGGATATTTTATTTATTTTCAAAAGTTTAAGAATCAGTAGAAACAGCAGAATATTAACAGATTTTTTTCATAAATTCAACAAATATTTTTTCACAAATGAGAGAGTATAAATAGAACTCTGTCTTTTATAATTTGGAATGAGGATAGACCTAATTTTAACAACCAATAAATTATAAGGAAGTAAATGGCAAAAACTGTAAATTTCTCACCCGTGATTAGCATATGATTCAGACAAAAATGGAACAAGAGGGTTTATTTCCAGCTTCTATGTTCTATTCTGTTGGTCTACGTGTTTGTTTTTGTTCGCCATGATGTCTTTGATGGCTCTAGAACTTGATTTGAAAACTAGTATTATTATACCTTCAGCACTGTTAATTTCATTAAACATTGTCTTTACTATTTATGGTCTTTAATACACTGACATAAATTTTAGAATTAAATTTTCTACTGTTGTGATAAATGGTTTTTGTTATTTTGATAGAAATTGTATTGAATCTGCAAAATGCTTTTGGTACTGTGGTCATTTTCACAATATTAGTTATGCCAATTTGATTAAGAGAACTCTTTCCATCTTAATGTGCTCTTATATTTGGTTTACAAGAGTCTTAATGAGAATTTTTGTGCTTATGAACATCATGGAAAGTGGTCCAAAGTTAGTTTTATTTTCTTCTTCTTCTTCTTCTTCTTCTTCTTCTTCTTCTTCTTCTTCTTCTTCTTCTTC